>CAMAPF010001179.1:0-329114 GCA_945859915.1 Cuscuta epithymum | reverse complement strand
AAAAGAGGACAAACTGAACAAACAATCTTCTTAAACCAAAACAGGGACACTCGGTTTTATAACTCAAAGGAAGGTCTTGGATATACTAACCCCAACAATCTGAAAAAGATTGATTGTCTCCAACTTTACAACATAAAGTACATGGGGTTAGGATTGACCAAGTTGATGGCTTTTACCTACGGAAAGGAAACCGCAGAAGAAGAAGAGGTAAAGCGGTCAAATCCTTCAAAAGCCGAAATTCCTTTCAGTTATGATTCCCTGAACAAAAGCTATGAAAACGCTGAACCTGTTTTGTCAACTGACGAGAGTGTGAATCTCTATCCTTCTGAGAAGGAAGTTGTGTCAGAACCTGAAACCCCTTCAACCTCAGGTTCAAATGGAGAAGAACCCTACATCCCTCCACTAATCAGGAAATTTGAAAACTTACACATCTCTTTAGAAAATCAAAGAAAAAGTTTTGAAGAAGAGAGAAAAGAATTCGAAAGTGAGAGGGAGAGGTTGTTGAGAGAACTGACCATTTTAAAAGAAAGTTCCCAATCTGGCACAACTTCTCAATCATCTAGCGATACTGATACATCTCAACCAATTCTGAACAAAACTAACCTTTTCAAAAGGACACCCACTCACTCCAACTCTCCTTTGAAAACAGGAAATGAAGTAAGTCGGAGAGTGGAGAGGAGAAGAGAGTGGAAGTTAAAGAGAGCTGAGATAGCTGAAGGAAAGAAGAAGATGTTTTCTGAGAATAAAAAGTCGTGTTCAAATGCTGTTTTCTATTCAAATAAGCGTAGATCTAGTTCTATGTCACAGTCATGTAGTTCCAGTTCAGTCTTGTGTCCCAAGCTGAATCATTCTAAGTTTAAATCTGATACTTTCATTATCAATGAAAAGTTGTTCACTTCTGGGTTTGTGAATCCTTGCAATGATACTTTTGGTTCTGATCATGATGTAAATGCTGTACGTGAGAAAGAAAAAGGAGAGCGCAAACAAAGAAAACAGTCTGAGAATAGAACTGTAGAGGGTACCTATAATCTTCCAAATTTAAGATATCCTCTTAGAGTTCATTCGAAGAAACATTTACAACGTCTCTCTAAAGAAGAAATTTTCAAACCTTATCTCACGAACCAGCCATTCACACATGGTAACAATGACTCTGTCTCCTCCGCTCCTAAAATCAAACAAAAATGGATACCAAAAGCTGAAATTGAAAAACAAAGAACATTATCTGAAAAGGCTGTTGACCTTGGATCACAGCTAAAAGGAAAATTCAAAAGAATATTCTCAATTGATAAGGAAGGACCCATCCTGAGGTGGGTACCTAAAAGTCCTTAATCTGTTTTGCAGGACGGTCATGTGTGGCATTTAGATTCTGGCTGCTCAACCCACATGACCGGAATAAAGGAGCTGTTGAGCAACTACACCAAATGCTACGGAGGAAATGTGAGATTCGGAAACAACGCAGCTTCTCCAATCCTAGGATATGGGGATGTCATCTGTGCAAGTGTCACCATCAAGGCTGTGTCATATGTGAAAGGACTGAAGCATAATCTGCTAAGCATTGGACAGTTCTGCGATAGTGGCATGGAAGTAAAGTTTATAGCCAGACAATGCTGTGTGCTGGACAGGTTTGGGAAGGTATTATTGACCTGCACAAGAACTTCCAACCTGTACACCATTGATCTGAAGAGCGTACAACTACCTTCTTCCATCTGCCTGCTGTCCAAAGCTTCCTATGAACAAAACAGTCTATGGCACAGACGCCTGTCTCACCTCAACTTCAAATATCTCACTACTTTGTCCTCCAAGAAACTTGTAAAAGGGCTGCCTCCTCTGAAGACTTCCGCTGTCACTCATTGTGATGCCTGCAGACTAGGCAAGATGAAAAGGAGCTCTCACAAGTTAAAACCTGTTCCATCCTCCTCCCGACTGCTGCAACTACTTCACATGGATCTGTGTGGACCAATGAGAGTCCAAAGCATCAATGGACGCAAATATACACTGGTCATTGTGGATGACTTCTCTCGGTACACATGGACCAAATTTCTGAGGACAAAGGATGAAACAGCTGCAACCATCATAACCTTCATCAGGACAATCCAAAATTTTTTACAAAAGAGTGTGGAGATCATCAGAACAGATAATGGTACCGAGTTCAAGAACCAGTCTCTTGCCGAGTTCTATGAAACTCAGGGTATCACACAGCAATTCTCTGCAGCAAAGACACCACAACAAAACGGGGTCGTTGAAAGAAAGAATAGAACTCTTGTTGAAGCAGCACGCACCATGCTTATTCAGTCAAAGCTTCCCCATTTCATGTGGGCTGAAGCAATCAACACAGCGTGTTTTACTCAGAACAGAACATCAATTCACAAGCGCTTCAACAAGACCCCCTATGAAATACTCTTCAACAGAACACCTGACATCTCACTCTTCAGAGTGTTTGGCTGCAAGTGTTTTATTCTAAATGACAGAAATGAAAGAAGCAAGATGGATCCGAAAGCCATCGAAGGAGTATTCATTGGATACTCCACGCAATCAAAGGCTTATCGGGTCTATCTACGTGATCGCAGAACAGTCATTGAGAGTGTCAACGTTGCATTCTATGAAATGGCTGACTTTGCTTCTGAACATTTCTTGATAGAAAACACACTCTCTGCTCAAAGGAAGCAACCTGATGGAGCTGAAGCATCAAAGCAAACAACGGCTGACAGTGCAATTCTCGACTCTCTCTTTGAACATTTCTATGAAAATGCACGCACCGCCAACCCACAGTTACCAATAGAAGCTGCACAACCACCATTCATGCCTGACCTCAGTGAGGAAGAAGCTGACTCACCTCATACATCAGATCACGAAAATACTGAGGATCATGGCACGGCAGCAACACAAGCAACTTCACCAGCACAAGTTTCAGAAATACCAGCTCAAGCAGACACAGAATCTGAATCGACCCCTGTGCACTCCACTCCTCAACAAACCACATCTACTACTTTTGAGGACCCGGATCACCCCATCATAACTCCAATCCCTCTAACTCATGAGCGGAAATGGACGAAAGCACATCCTGCAGAACAAATTATTGGAGATCCAAGTCGTGGAGTTTGTACAAGAACAGCCACAGCAAATGAATGTCTCTTCTCTTGCTTCATCAGCCAATCTGAACCAACCAAAGTTTCTGAAGCTCTAACAGATCCAGATTGGGTGATAGCAATGCAGGAGGAGATCAATCAGTTTGAAAGATTGGATGTATGGACCCTGGTGCCAAGACCCCCAAAGAAAACAATAATTGGCACCAAGTGGGTCTTCAAGAACAAGAAAGATGAAGACGGTGTGATTATAAGGAACAAAGCCCGACTGGTTGCAAAAGGATACAATCAACAAGAAGGCATTGACTACGATGAAACCTTTGCGCCAGTGGCCAGAATTGAAGCAATCAGGTTGTTCCTTGCTTATGCTGCTCATAAGAGTTTCACCGTCTAACAAATGGATGTCAAGACTGCATTTCTAAATGGAGAACTGAAAGAAGAAGTTTACGTGGCACAACCAGAAGGCTTTGTTGACCCTGAACGCCCACACTATGTCTACAAGCTAAAGAAAGCTCTGTACGGACTCAAACAGGCACCGAGAGCCTGGTATGATGCACTTTCTGATTTTCTTGTGCAATCAGGCTACTCGAAGGGAAAGATAGATCCAACTCTTTTTATCAAGCCAGAGAACAGTGACATCATGCTGATACAAATCTATGTCGATGACATCATATTCGCCTCGTCTAATCCGAACTTCTGCGAAGAATTCAGCAACTTGATGCGCACTGAGTTCGAAATGAGCATGATGGGAGAGTTGAACTTCTTCCTAGGGCTACAGATCAAGCAACTACCAGACGGAATTTTCATCAGCCAGTCGAAGTACATCCATGAAATGCTCAAAAGATTCAAGATGGACAGCAAGTCAACCATGAAAACCCCCATGTCTCCCTCACAAAAGCTCGACTCTGACCCTTCCGGGATATCAGTCGATGCTACCAATTATCGGGCTATCATCGGTTCCTTGCTGTACCTGACATCTAGTAGACCGGATATTGTCTTTGCAACTTGTCTGTGCGCTCGCTTTCAAGCAAATCCAAAGGAATCACATCTGAATGCAGTAAAGAGAATCCTGAGATACCTAAAAGGAACAGTCAATTTAGGACTTTGGTATCCCAAGGACACAGGTTTTGACCTTGTTGGTTACTCAGACGCTGATTTCGCAGGTTGCAAGTTAGACAGAAAAAGTACATCCGGTGGTGCTCAATTTCTGGGAGAGAAGCTAGTCTGTTGGTCCTCCAAGAAGCAGAACTGCGTGTCAACTTCTACAGCCGAGGCAGAATACGTCGCGGCTGCTAGTTGCTGTTCACAAATCCTATGGATGAGGACACAACTCAGAGACTATGGCTTCCTATTCAACCATATTCCCATCTACAGTGACTCCCAAAGTGCAATCGCCATAACCAGCAACCCCGTTCATCACTCGCGCACCAAGCACATCGACCTGCGGTATCACTTCATCAAGGACCATGTGGAGAAGGGAGATGTTGATTTATACTTTGTTAGCACCGAGCTTCAACTGGCTGACATATTTACTAAGGCATTGGATGAAAAGAGATTCCAGTTCTTAGTATCTAAGTTAGGCATGTTGAATCTCGATCCTATGTAGTTGTATTATCTCCATGGTCTGAATAAAATGTGTGTGTGTGTGTGGTGTGCGTTGCATGTGTTGAGGGGGAGAAAAAGGGAGAAAACAGAAAAGGGAGAAAATAAGAAAGAGAGGAACACTTTGAGGGGGAGAAATGAAGAAAATTAAAAAAAAAAAAAAAAAAAAAAAAAAAAAGGGAGTGTGTGTATGTGTGTAGAAAATCAGAAAAGAAAGAAAAAGTGTGTGTATGTGTGTAGAAAATCAGAAAAGAAAGAAAAAGAGTGTGTGTGTGTGAGAAAATCAGAAAAGAAAGAAAAAGAGTGTGTGTGTGTGAGAAAATCAGAAAAGAAAGAAAAAGAGTGTGTGTGTGTGTGTTTTTCATTTTTTCATGCACAATTTGAGGGGGAGTTTTTTTTTTCTCTGTACATAAATAAATCTTTGGGACCCAAAATAATTTTTGAAACAAAACCAGGTCCCATTTCAAACTTTTGGGCCCAGAACACTTCGCGCAAGGCCCAAATGACTTTCTCGCGTATAAAAGAGCCTTCGAGAACCAGAATACCCATTTTCTCGCAATCTCAGTTCTCGAAGTCCAAGAGCAAAAATCTTTTCGCAAACCTTCTTCACAACTCATCTCAAATCCATCAAAAGGTGGTATTTAAGTTCTCAATCTTTAAGGGCATCAATAAAATGATTTTCGAAAACAATGCAATGGTTCTCGACATCAACTTTAGAAAAATCTCGAAAAGTTGATTATCGAGAACTAATTTTCTCGAACCAAGAACATGGAACTCGAAAAGTTTTTCCTTCATTGATTATCATTATGTTGTGTTAAAATTGCAGGTGGTTCTCGACATTTCTTCTGAGTACGAACTCGAGAAATCTATTTTCTCGATGTTTAGAACTCGAGATCAACTTCTCGAGACTTTGGATTTCGAGGAACGGTTCTCGATGTTAAACCTCGAAAAGATACTTTTCGATGTTTAATACCGAAAACCTACTTCTCGAAGTTGGAAGTACCGAGAAGAGGTTCTCGACACTAAACCTCGAAAAGATGGTTCTCGATGTTTAAATCTCGAGAAGGACTTTTCGATACTTTCATATCGAGAACCAAGTTCTCGATATCCGAGTATCGAGAAGAGCTTCTCGATATTTAAAACTCGAGAACCTACTTCTCGATACTCAAATCTCGAGAAGATGGTTCTCGCAGTTGGTACTTAGAATATTCTTTTTGGTTCCACCTTTTCACACCTGATCTGAAAAATTGCAAAAACAGAACAAAAATAAAATTTTTCATTTGAACAATGTGCTGACCCAATTTCTTCAGCTTATCATGTCAGGAACAGCCAAGAATACACAATCAAGCAGTGAACTGTACCCAAAAGAGAACTGGGTCCCACTTTATGACAACAACTTCCAATTGGACCTGAAGCTTTTCAAGTGTCAGGACCCAGTCATACTCTCCATTCTACAAAAGCACTACCTCTGGTTTGCACTCAATGAAGCCAAACCGGTGCCAGAGGTATATCTACAACAGTTCTGGGGCCTGATGCACACAGCCTCAGAAAAGGACAGGTCAAAAATCATGACCAAGCTGAACGACAAGAGAGTGGTGCTCACACCCTCCACAATCAGGGAGACACTGAAGCTCCCGGTCCTACAGAACTACGTACCCCTGCCTACCAATGAAGAACTGATCAAGGGGATGAAGGATTTAGGCTATGACAGCCCGCTGGCCCTGCTGTCAAATTTCACTATCTCCAACCTGCCCCACCCATGGAAGAGTCTGTTCGGGCTGGTCAACAAATGCTTGTCTCCTAAGCATGCCGGACATGACAAGTGCAACAAGCAGATCCTACAAATCTTCCATGGGATTGCATATGACAAGAAGTACGACATGGCCCAGCTCTTCTGGACAGAGCTGATGGACCAGGTCAAGATGAAGGAAAACAACAAGGGAAGCACAATTCCCTACGCTCGGTGGCTGGCGCTGATGATCCACAACATGATGGAAGCCACCCCTGCAATCCATAAGCGTAAGGAAGACAAGCACTTCACTGCTCCCAAACTCAAGTACTTTCAGAAGGACAAGAATACGTCAGAAGCACTGCCAATCCCGGACTCTCTACTTGACCTTGCAAATCCGAGGGATAAGGCAGTCATCGACTACAAAGAGTCGCTGAAGAGAACGGTCCCTATGGTTCAGCAAAACCCAACTGGACCTTCCCCGGGAACCAAGCCGAGAGCAAGTGAGGGTAAGAAGAAGAGAGCCCCGCCACAGAAACCAGTGGCAACCCGGCCTAATGATGATCAGTCTGCTAACTCTTCCGAGAGGACCCAGACTGCTGAGGGCCACCCTAATGCTGAGGACACTGCCGATGAACCATCAAGCCAGGCCCCTTCTAATAAGGCTGGTGGTGAGGCCTCCGATAGCATGGCCAAAGGGAATGAACGAAGAGATGATGATGATGATGCAGATGATGATGATGACATGGAGGGAGTCCTGATCAGCAACAGGAAGAGAGCTGGTAAACAGGCCATTCCGATAGACTCCGACTCCTCATCAGAAGATATTGAGGCTGCACTCACACCCCGACCACTCAAAGGGATCATCATTAGTGAGCAGCGCTCCAAGAAACGCAATGAAAAGCCTGCATCATCACAGCCTAAGAAGAGGCTCAGAAAGAAGAGTGCAGTGGAAGAGGAGCTGGCACTGTACGATGACTGTGACACTTTCGTCACTATAGACCGAACCACGCCCCTAGGAGCAGGAGCTGACCTTGTCAGTTCCCGGGTAGAAGTCGCAGCATCCGGTTCAACTGCGCATGCACAGCCATCTCGCATCCACTCTCCAGTCTCCCAACAGACTGGGGTTTCAATAACTCAAGGGGAACTTACACCGACCTCACTGATTCCTTCTGAATCTGCTGAGAGACTTAGTGGTCAACAGCCCCGGACCACTACCCCCATCCGTTCTATCACATCGAGTCTAGGTGTCACCATTCCTACATTTTCACATTTTTCTAGGACACCTACACTATTCACTGCACATACAGGTGCACTCACCCTGAATGCAACGACCGGAGTGCAAACTATGATGGTCGGAAGCCCTGCTACGCCAACAATGCCTCAATCATTGAACGCAGGCCACACATCAGCTATCTTCACTGATGCTGTGACAACAGTTACAACCCCTGTAACTGGTACCATTATCCCCGAAGACATTCTCGTATATCTGAATAGCTTTCTAGAGTCTACCATTAAGCCATGGGTGCATGAAGCAATAACCGCTAATGCACAAGACTCTGGAAGTACCCCAGTTGTTCAGGATATACCACCCAAACCTCAAACAACACAGCCCCCAACCATTCCCATACCTGTTTCCAAACCCTTAACCATAGAAAACCAACAACCATCCACATCAAGGGGAACCCAGGATACAGAACTAGTATTCTCCCCTACAACGACCAAACCCAACCTAACAACTGTACCCTTCGAGGATCTTGTAGCTGAGATCTACGACCGTATACTAGACGTGGAAGAAGGCAACCTCACCCCTCTTCAAAAAGCCCTTCTCCATGCTCTAGATACACAGAACACTTGCCGTGACAGTCTCCGTGGCGCTAAACGTTCACATGAGGATCCTGATGATTCGGATTCTCATGAGGGGGAGAACAAGCGCCAGCGGTTACTTGAGCATGTTGCTTCTACTAGCCAACCCTCAAAGCCAAATCAACCCTCCACTTCTACCAATGAGCAACCCACTACTTCAGCTAGCCATAAATCCCTAGCCACTCTCTCTAGCATGGTCGAGCTAGACATAACATCCCGAGGTGCATCTCCTATAGATGTTAACCAAGGACGGAATGGAAGTCCTGATGATGCTACCATGAGTACATCTTCTTACTCAGGCCATCAGTTAGAACCTAGTTTGAAACTGATGTCAACGGGCAATCCTGAGGATCCCGGTGTTTCACTTTTTCAGCCAAGGGAGGATTGGCCGCATGTAACGAAGTATAGAGGTCTGGTCTCTGCGCAAGAGCATCGTGTTGAGATAATTGAGGATCCCTGCAAGTCTCACCAGGATCCCGATGCTACGCCAGACGTGTCGCCACAGCAGCAACAGGCTTCCTCTAGCTACTACAATGATCAAATGCATGATGAACTTGAGGAAATGTTGGTGCATAACAAATGGTCTGAACTCTGGACAGATGTAGATGAAGCACAGCGAAGAACATACCTCAGAGATCTCTTAGTCAACTGTGCTACTGACGTGATTCTACTTGATCAAAACGAACTCAAGGAGGGAGAAAACTACGAGACACCACCCAAGGAGCTTGAGTCGATCATTAGACAAACAGCGGCTCAAATGCCCAGAAATGAGAAGCCCTGGGAAAAGATCGACATCAACGCCCCCTTCCAAGAAGAAATCAGAGAAAACATCTGGCGAAAAGAGGATAAGGTCAGAGAATTGGATGAACTGAAGAACTGTGGTCTTAACCATCTACGAGGACAAAACAAGGGCGGTCAACTATTTCTACTCAGTCATCACTATATGGGACAACAGAGAGAAGTCTGGCAACACGAACTTCAAACTGCCAAAGACCCAGTCTGGGCTATTCTCAACGTGGGTGAAACAAACTCCCAAGACATCAAACTCTCTGTCTACCATCTACAACGGTCTGACGGAACAGAATTCACGTGCAAGGAAAATGATCTCTATATGCTAAAAATGGATGACATATATCAGATGTATCTTGCATTTCAAGAGATTCCGGGCACTCGTGACACAACTACACAAAATGGGCTGGATGCACTCAAGCGCTTTATGCTCAGACAAATCAAATTCTTTGCCTCTCATGATCTTCAGATGGCGCTTGAAACAAACATGCCAAAGACAAATCTCACAAAACCAAAGCTGTATGGACAAGAACTTGAGGACTTCCCTGAGTATTACATTTTTGATAGACCAATCACGCTTATCTATCTAAATCATAATGGTGAGAAACGTATGCTATTCATTGATGAAATCAACAAGTACTGTGACGGAACCCTGAAGATTGTGAAAGAAAAGCTGCAACCGATCAGAGAAGCATTCAAAGAAAGACAGCAACAGTATGCAGATGCGACAGATGCCGAATTAAAGGAAGCACACAGAATAGACAGAATTCTACAAGCTATCCAGAAACAACTTGATAAAAGAAACTCACTCAGAAACTATGAGCACGCACTTAATCTCAGAAAGAACTATTACAAAGCTCAGAAGTGAAGAAACCCAGCAAGACGGCACTTGACCACAAAGGGGGAGATTGTTAGAACTTTTATTGTGGGTCAAGTTTGTCTGTAATGTCTTGTTTGAATAAAGTAGACTAGTTATACCATTTATGGTATTAGATTAGTATTTATTATGTAGCAAATAAGGTAAAGGGAATAAGGCCCAAAAAGGCCTTGGCCCAACTTCCAAGGTTTACCTAAATCGGTAACCTGTACAGCGCCTATAAATATGCGCCTTGTGTACAGGTACCGATATCGATCAATACACATTAGCCTTACGCTGCCAAATTTACTTCTCGATACTACAGAAAGAAGGTTTCACTGTTCTCGATAAATCTTATATCATTATATGAAATCTTTCTCTTCTGTCTATCGATGATGCTCATCTAGCTGATCGTTAGTCTGCTTAACCGGGACCAACAGACAGGCACCGTGTTCCGTGTTTTGTCGTTCTCCCAATCGCCCACTTTGTTAGTTCGCGATATACAGAGAGTTGGAGTTGAAGAAATCATATACTTGATTCACAGAGAGATGAAAATACTTCATTCATGAAGGATGAGATATAAAATGAACAATGCTTTCGGAAGATATAATATTGATGTGTATAAAAAATGTACAGCATACAATCTTATACTCTTATATATATATACAATTACAATGAAGAAAAGTCAACTAACTGCCATTCTAACAGAACTAACTAAATAAGAAACTTCTAGTAGTTATTTGGGTTTATTTGATTCCACGTGTGTGTGTAAGTCTGCCTGGGATTTATTACGCCAAGACCCCCCTCAAGAGGAGAGTACAGATTCTGGACACTCATCTTGGATAGTAAGTGATGAAAAATGCGACGTCCAAGAGGTTTTGTTAATAAGTCTGCCAACTGATTTGTGGTAGGAACATATAATGTGCGTATTACTCCTGATTGGATTCATTCTCTAATGAAGTGGCAATCTATTTCCACATGCTTGGTTCTCTCATGATGTACTGGATTAGCAGCTAGAGCAAGTGCAGATTTGTTGTCACAGTATATGGTGGCTGAAGATGTGGGAATTCTGAAGTCTTTGAGTAATTGTAGGAGTCCAATTATTTTTGCAGCTGAAGCAGCAAGGGCTCTATATTCGGCTTCTGCAGAACTTCTGGATACTGTTTGTTGTTTCTTAGATTTCCAAGAGATAAGGGAGGTGCCCAAAAATATGCAATATCCAGTGATGGACCTTCGGGTGTCAATGCAGCTTGCCCAATCTGAGTCTGAAAAACCCTGGAGTTGTAAGTCTGATGTAGATAAATATAAGAGACCTTGACCAATGGATCCTTTTAGATACCTTAGAACTCTGTGTGCAGCTGAAAGATGTGAATAACCTGGCTTTTGCATGAATTGTGCAAGAGTGTTGACTGCAAAACTAATGTCAGGTCTAGTGATTGTGAACAAGGGTTGGAATCGTATTGACTAGGTGAACTACAGTGAGAATGCAGTCACCCCAAAAGTGTATAGGAAGTTGTGCTTGGAATCTCAAAGCTCTGACTATGTTTAATAATGTTTGGTGTCTCCTTTCAACCACCCCATTTTGTTGTGGGGTGTAAGGGCAAGAGGTCTGATGAATAATACCTTCATTGGTATAGAATTCTGTCAGAAAAAATTATGATCCATTGTTAGTTCTAATGATTTTGATGCGTGTGGAAAACTGAGTTAAAACCATCTTATGGAAAGAAATGAGGTGATTTTTGGTTTCAGATTTATGTTTCATCAAACATACCCATATAAGTCTTGAGAAATCATCTACAATGATGAGAAAATATTGAAAACCATCATAGGTTGGGACAGAAAAAGGTCCCCAAACATCACAATGAATGAGATCAAATGGTTTATGAGATTTTATTCAACTTTTGGGGAAAGACAATCTGTGTTGCTTTGCCAAAGGACAAACATTACAATTTTTATTATCTAAGACAGAAATATGTAACACATCTTTCAACAACTGAAGATTAGAATCAGAAATATGACCTAATCTTTGATGCCATAGACTAGAAACTATACTATGAGAAGCATGTGGAGATTTCAGGTTCTGAGGACTTCTTTGAGGATGTAGTATGTACAGCCCTTTGACCAAATCAGCAAGGCTCTTCCTTTTTCTTGTCTGAATCTACCATGCAAACTCTCTTCCTCACAATTCTAAAAATCTACGAATTTTCTTGAATCATGTCCGTTCTGCATTAAAATTAGTCTCGAGGATCCTTCATTGTCTACATTAGTCCATAAAATGCTAAGAAATATTGAGTTTCTGTATCATTCCACTCATTATATGTTCCAATCGTTTCATGTAGTTCAGTCAGTAACTTTACCAGATTAACTTGGTTTTAGAATATTCATGCATAGGCATATGCAGTTGAAAACTTGAAATTTGGCTCCATTGGTCAGTGTCTGTCAGATCACCTAACCAGAGAACGTGTCAATATTATAAATGATAAAATATGGAAGAGGGTTGATGTTCAACTAACTGGGCTCCTGGGCAGTTACTTTTATTGTTAAGTCGTCGCTGCTGCAGCTTATTTCCAACTCTTCAAGACCTGTTATTTGGTACGACAGCAAGCTAAAAAAGGCTTTAGATAATATTATCTATTGACACCATCTTTTGAGCTCCTCTAAGATCACCATTTTGAGTCCACAATATTCTTCGCAATAACATCAATTACGAGTCTGACTTCATAGGGGAAATCTTGGAGATGACACAAACTCGTTGTTGTGTTACCTTCTTCGAGAGCCATCACCCTATCAAACTAAATGATCAGTAGCTTCTAGAGATTGAATAGTTAACCATCACCTTTCAGAGACGCTGGAAACTGAGAAGCTTAGGGGGCTCCTCCACTCGCATCACCATTCTTGTACACTTGCCAACAAACAAAAAAATCATCCTTCAAGGAGAAAAATGAACACTACTAGTTCTCCATGATTGTCACCATTCTTGTGTCGCCACGTAATGTTGTTTGGTCCAAGAATATCCCGACTTTCTTCACATGCTGAATAGGTGGCATGTCCACTTTCAACCCTTATCCCTTCTGTAATTTTTGCTCAGAAAACGTTCCTCTCCTTCATATAAGGTTTCATTACTTGTCTGAACTCCGTTGCGACTCCTAAAGACACTTTCAGTTTTCAGAACTTGGGACTTGGAGAATCAGTCCAGTTGGAAATGTGGGCATGCTCAAAACCCAACTTGTTGCACACAGATTCACACAAGTTTGATATTGACAACACTGATGCATTTTCACCAATCAGCAAAATTGCCTCCATACAAACTCTTCTTTCCATGGTTGCGGGTCTTCAATGACCACTATACCAGGTTGACATTGATATGTCTTTCTTACACTGTCATGTGAAAGCATAACAGGTATATATGAGAGAATCCTCAGTGTTTGTCTGAAGAGGGGACAACTCTTGTTTTCCATCTCAGACGCTCCCTCTACTGATTGAAACAACCCCCAAGTTTGGTTTGAGAGATTCATCAGAGTTGTACAACAGTTTGGCATGTTCATAGCAAAGTCTATTCTATAGACCTTTCATCTACCTCATTCACTCATTGTTTATGTCGATGCCATTATTATAACAGGAGATGATACAGAAGGAATGGACCATCTTAAGAAAGAGTTCTTCCAACACTTTGACACCAAGAATATCGTAAAGATGTAGTATTTTCTTAGAATTGGAATTGCACAATTTAAACTAATTGTTTATTTGTTTCTTTCAACGAGAGTATGTTTGGGGACGCCGAGACACGCGCACACTAGTACCCGTATAATACACACTTACAAACACACACACACACACACACTTAAGGGCATGGGGAAAAGCTGCATATCCATGTTCAAGGCCATCTACCTTTGCTTTTGTTCTTTTGTGGAACACGTAATGATATTGTCTTGGAAAATCCCATATCACATCTGAAGACAGAACAGTCCAGTAGCAATTGAGTTCTTGTAAACTCTTTTTTACTCTTATTTTCCATCACAATTTTATTTATTGGCAATTTTCAGGGAGGCAAGATCCTTGCAGGCGGCTCAGTTATACAATCTGAAGGAAACTTTGTGCAGCCAACAATAGTAGAAATATCTTCAACTACAGACGTCGTGAAGGAAGAGTTGTTTGGCCCAGTTCTTTATGTCATGAAATTTAAGGTGGCTGCTATTTCAAAGCAAATTTTTAAATTTACTTGAGTAGATTTTTTACCCTTATTTATGAATGGACAATATTCCATTAATGCCTTGTGAGCGCCCTACTCTTCTTGCAGACATTTGAACATGAGTCTTCTGAATTATTACAATCAAGTGAATAAACCTTTCTCAAGTTTGTGGATTATTTTCCAATTCCAAATATAGGGGGTGTTTGGAACTGATTCTGCTTCTGCTTCTTTTTTAAAGTAGAAGCAGAATCAGAATCAGTTTTCAGAAGCTGGTACCTACCAGCTTCTAAAAAAACTAATTCTGAGAGTAAATTAGAGCACCAGAAGTGCTTCTGGAATTTCACCCAAACACTCCAGTTTCTGCTTCTGCTCCCTGAAGGAGCAGAATCAATTTTGAGAATCAGATCCAAACACCCCCATAGAAGTTTATATGCAACATGCCATCTTCTGGTTGCCACACTTGATGTCTTGATGAACCTAATCATAAGAAAATGAATTTCTAGTGGCTGTTGTTTACAGAAGATTTTTCATTGTGTTCTTTTCACCTTAATGCTAATACAAAAAAAATAGTGTTTCTCCCCATTTTGAAGAAGAGCAAGTTTTGTTTTTTTTATTGTTTTTTTAACCCCAGGGGAGGGGGTTTGGGGGGTCTGGGGTAAACTGGGATCAATCTCACTCTATTAAGAATTGAATCCGGGACCTCCCATAAGGGAGAGTGAGTCGGCAACCAGCTGGACTGGACCGCTTCTCGAAGAAGAGCAAGTTATACTGATATACTTGTATAAATAAAAAAAACATAACGCTATTGTGGAAAATATAAAAATATTTGTACCAGAATTTTGTGCCAACTCACTCTCCCATATGGGAGAAAACGGTCCTGTTCAATTGGTCACTGAGTCAATGGAGTGAGTTTGAGCCCAGCTTATCCTAGACCCCCTAGCCCCTCCCGCGACCACCTAGATAAAGAAAAGAGTTTTGTGCCAAAAGAAAAATCTTTGAAAAATTCTATTTCAACAAGTTATGAATATTATTTTGAGAAAATTGTCAAATAAGTTTTTTGTACTATTTGTAAGAAAGTCAATAGAATACTCGTGCAATCAAATCACTCGATTAAACTCCTCAACTATAAAAAGCACCCAATTTATTTGGCAGCTCTTCCTACTATTATTTTCATTTAAGTTATTATCGTAATTTTGCCACCAAAAATATTTTTTGTGTAGTATTCCTATCACTGTTTCATTTTTTTTGACAGCATATCACTGTTTCATCTTAAACAAATTAGTAAAACTCCCCCTTTTCATTTTCTATGATACATAAAGACTAGTTCGATACCTCGGTATCAATGTTAGTGTTAAATTTCTTGGTTTATGATCTAAAAAATGTGGATGATATACGTAGTATGTTTTATGATAAACAAAAATAATCTTTGCTTTTGTCGATATAAACAAAAATAATCTTATACGGAGTATATAGTTAGCATGTATATTTTGAATTCAACCGATCATAAAGAAAGCTGCCAGCTGGATACAAACTTTCTGATTTTCTTAATATTTTTGTAGCTTCAAAAAATTGAAAACAAAAAATACATACACAACACTTAACCAGACCTAAAAGACAAATATTCTTAGGATGGTTTTAACTTGATTGATTTTAGTATCAGATTAGATCATATAATATCAGATCAAATCAGATTTAGATAATACTACTTCCATGAGTTCCATCATAATAACATTGGGACACAATAAGGTGATGCAATTATTGATAATTGATAATATAAGAATGATTTAACTCTACACAAATTTTTCTAAATTTGATATAAGGTAATCTTAATTAATGGGATGAAGTGAAAGAAAAGATAAGAAAATCTAATAAGTGAGATAGAAGAAGTAGTAAATACACTTAAAACAAATATATATCTAATTATACTGAAACAGATAAGATTAGACCATAAAATATATTTCATATTTCATTCCGATTAGAAAAATAACAGCGTTTTCTTTCTATTTCAAGGATAACAATACTAAAATCACACATAGGAGAAAATTATGTGAGACATTTATTTAGAGGAAGAACGACTCAAGTTGCCACAAGGTTCACAATCTCCCTAGTTCTCTGCCGCAATGACCGGTCTGGATGTAGCAATAACTTTTTCATAATCGAATTTGATTTGATTTTTATGGGGACCTACTAATGATAATTTGTTGTTTTATTAAAATGTCAATTCACCAAGATAAAGAGTCCCATTATCTCTTTGAAGAGAAAATTTTAGGGAAATTTTCACAAATAGGTTGAAAAGTGAAAATAATATCACTTTTGTCACCATCTAAAGTTTTTTTCAAAATTAGGCTACTTAAGCGTTTTCTTTCATAAATGGACCACGCTTCAGTATGCACTCCTTCAGAGTTCGGAGGTCGCCAAGTTCCGTATCCTTGCTCCCAATTTGAGAACCTGCATATCCATATTCCAAGTGGGCTAGTTATTAAACTCATAAAGTTCTAGTAATTACTACGTATTCTTTTTCTAAAATAGAATAAATTGTAAACATGTTTATATTTATAAACATCAAAAAAAAAATTGGAAAGAAAATATCAGTCTTAAAACAAAATTAATTAAGAAAGTAAAGAAAAATTCAAAGCAAAAATAAAAATTTCAAACAAAGTTGTAATAAAAAAGCCGATTGAACCTATAAGTTAAATTTATAAAATAACTATGAAATGTAAAATAAAATGTTCTGAAACTATTAAAAATATGAAACATAATTAGAGAATTCGTGAAAGATTACTTGTTTAAAATTGGAATATATGCAAAATAAAAAATCTGTAAAATTCAAATAAATATATAAATTGAAAATATTCAAAAATTTCAAATTAAGTAAAGAGTATTTAAAGTAAAATATAAATAGAAAATAAAATTCATAAAAATTAAAAGTAAGAAAACCAATCAAAGCTCAAAAGTGTGTGACATTTTAAAAAAACCTAAACGCCTAAAAGTTAAAGACAAAATATGTAAAATAATATATAAAAAAGTTTACAAATTATAAGAAAACCATAAGAGGCATTTCAAGATTTAATGAAAAGAGTAAACTTTAAAAAACTGGAAAACACAAAAAAATACCTACGAAATTTAAATAAATGTTTAAATATGAAAAAATCAAATAAATATATAAATTTATAAAATAAGAAAAGAAAATAAATTCTTAAAAATGGAAATTAAATTAAATTATAGAACTTGTAAAATTGAAGAAATCGGAATTAAAAACATGAAAAATGGAAATTAAATGTAAAAAAATTAAACCTGAAACATTTTGAAAAGTTAAAAAGATGAATTTTTTGACTCCATACTTTTCATAAGGTTACAAAATTTAGTAAGTATGATTATCATTTTTATGTTAGTTTTTGTTTTGTATTGTTTCTTTGTGTTTATTGTTGTTGAAAATTTTGAAATTCTTGTTTTTCATTGTTGTTCATATTCATTAATTGATATTTAACATTTTGATGTTTTTTTATATTGTCTATATATAGATATTTCTATTTTACAGATGTAGAAAAACAAATACAAATCTAAATAAACAACAAAAAACTAGTAAGAAACAATGTGCAACAAAAAACAAGATGCAACAAAATGAAACAAAATGAAACACATGTGATACAACAAAAGGAAACAAAAAAAAATATGTAATAGTTTCACAAAGAATATGCAGTACAATTCAATCAATCATTTCAAATTATTACATTTATCGATCATATCATTTGCCTTTGTTTTATCTTTTCTTCTCTGGTATGTCACCCGTAATGAGACCAGTGTTAGTGTGCCTCAGCAAAGAGAAATCATTGTTATTCTTCATACCAGTTGATGGTGGACTTCTTCCCTACAAAATATCAATCTTTTAAGTAAAGGAAAAAATATATTATTTGTTTCATTAAAAAAAAACACTGATAATGCCCAGGGCCAAGCCAAGTTGCAAGTTGAGGTTAGAACCTGGGTTGCCCAGGTATATGTTCTTCAGATGAGGAGGGCATGTTTGTACAAAAGTGGATGTGCACTTTTGAATATTCAAGAGTGGATGTACACAAACCATTTCTTATTGAATTCCTTCATTCAAAAGTGGATATCACAATACAAAGGCAAACTGATTTTGAGAATTGTGTGATTAAAAAACACATAAGGTATTAATCCTTCCGAATAAGGCAAAGTCATAGCAAATAGCAAATACTCTATTAACAAACAAAGAAGGAATTTTATTTATCACCCAAATTGATTAAATGTCTAAATAAGGTTGAGCCAAATTACAGATTTTACAACATTGTACATTAACATAGCAAAATATATTAAAATAAAACACATTATTTAATCCTAGAAAATATCAGAAGTTTGATGAATATAAATAAATTTGTTCCCAAAATCAGATGGAACACCTCTAGATGCCAAATCAGAAGCAAACTAACCAGAAGTGGAAATGAAGAGTACTTGAACAGAAACAATCAATGAAATTCAAGAGAAAAGCTTGGAACTCACCGGTTATTATTTTACAGTAAAAAGGTCGGAATACTGCGGTAGTAGTGATCAAGTTTATAGATACGAAGAAATCCACATGTGGAGTTGCATTGATTTGAATTCCAGAACCGTCTATGGTTGCTGCTCTCCAAAACAGACCGCTAGTCGCCGGACGGTCGCAGCCCTAGACGGTACCGAACGAAAAACCCTAAACGAAAAACCGGACATGCAGATAATTGAAAGTTGGACTACGCACCCACGGAGTATCCCTGTCGTGATGCTGAAAACTCCATTGCTGCCCCAATCTCTGCTCCAATGGCGTGTCCCGGTTGTCCTCCAAACGCTCAGATGATGTTCACAGAGGGAGACTCCGATTTGATGGAAATCGCCGGTCTGGAGCTTCCATCCCCAAGTCACCGATCTCATCCCTTAAGAGGGAAGCAAAACTAACTCAAAAAAAATCTTAAATTCGTATATAGAGGGCCATCAATTGATGATAGACTCAGATTGTAAAAGTAGAATATGGAGTCGGTGATTTGGGGAAGGATCTCGAACGGCAAATTTCGACAGATCGGTGAACCCGTTTGGGAGCCACATCCACCGGGAGATTGGAAGAAGACAGGGAGACGCCGTTGGAGTAGCACTAGGGACAGACGATGGTGTGCGTTCAATCGTCATCCAGCCCGGTCTTCATTCGTCCGGCGAGGTATAAGGCTAGATGTGAAGGGAGATGAAAGTACGAATAGATAGAGGAGGTTGGCTGAACAAATCTAAAAGTGAAATAAAAGAAATAAAACTGAAAGGAGAAAAGTTTATAAATGAAAACAGAAAGTAACGGAGACATAAATGATATGCTGCACATACAAGTAGACTTAACGGGATATTTCCACAAAATTTTAAGATGTTACTTCCTCGACACGGATGGAGCCAGGAAACTGGATCGCAATGGACATGTACAAAAAGTATTTTGAAAATATATATACCCAAAAAAATTTGCATTGAAAAAAAGGCATTTTAAAATTTGAGGTGGACCGGGGCCTAAGTCGCCCCGTAGCTACGCCTTGTACCCCCATCTAAAAAAGGTTTGTCATATTGACATTTTTTAGTCAATAATGATAAATTTTGGATAATGATTTCAATTATTAAATTTGTATATAATTTCTATTATATACGTTGTCTATTCCAAAACAGGACTATTATATTTTTATTCTCTCAAAAGAACTACTTACTGTCATATTTTGATAGTACCAAACTTTAATCATGATAGTAATTTTCACACTGGTCAGTAATTACTCATATTTAGGAAATAAAAACATGACAATCCTATTTTGGAATTCTCAAACTTTTTTAGTCGTATTCCTGGAATTTCCCAATATGTTGTCATATCATGATTTATTTTTTCACCATTCTATCGGATCGAGGTTTGAGGTACTTGGTGATTTCACTTTTTGGATTGAAATGGAGGCCAAGTATGATAAAGAGAATATGAGCCTCTATGGTGACATGTTTTTCGACTTATTAGCATTATAAGTCAACTTCTTCACCAAACACGTAACTTTTGATTTCGAACTCTGAGTTGTGTAATAATAAAAATAAGTGAGGTTGAAGTTATTTTTTTGACTGGATTGACCGAAGTTACTATATAGAACCATTTTAACTATTTCTCATATTTCTTTCTTTATTTTATTAATAAAATACATTTTAAATATAATTTTTCATAATTCAACAGAATCAACGAACCCAGCCATTTCAGTCATAACTTCATACACTTAAGCAAAATTAGTTGATTCAGCCAATTTCAACGTTACCAAGTGGCTCTATGTTAATGCATGTAATGTCGCTATTGAATTATTTAAGATTACAAGATTTTTTCCACAAAACTTTGTAAAACACAACAATGTGAGTTTGATGATATATAGACAATAGAATCAATTGCTGCCCCGAGGGTAGATATTTGAAGGAATACTTGGGGGATAATCGGCAGGAGATGGAGGCAATGGCTTAATTGAGGCCGTATCGACAAGGGGCGTGGCGTTATTGAGTAGCTATGCTAGAGACGAAATATAATGATTGAAGTTTAGGTATGGAGTACGTGAGGCTACAAGCTATGTGTGGAGGAGTACAAAGAGCATGTCAATATTTGGAGAAACCAGATGAGATTGTTGAACATGCTGAGGTGTACATTTCCATACTTTGCTTGGCATTTGTACACTTTCTATACCTACCAAGCAAAGGGATATCTACTTTGTATTGTTCAAATTGGGATTATAACTCAATTCAATCTTTCCATTACAAAAGTTCTTGAACTCTTATCTATGTTTGGTTCAAAGTAGGGAAAGGAAGAGAAGAGGCGATGAGGGGAAGGGAGGATGAAGAGGGAAGGACTTTGGGAAAACTCTCATCCAAAATACCCGAATTTGGGAGATTTAAAATTGAAGAAAATGAAGGATTATGGAAGTCATTAAACCTTTCTACCATTATTTCTTACTTCCTCCAATCAAATACACATATACCATACACTTTCTTCTTTAATTCTTTCCTTCAAATTCCTCCAACAAAACCAAGCCTTAGAGATGGATGCATCCTTTTTTCACATTTATGCGATGGCTCACGTTATGGCCAACTCTTGTATCACTTCAGGTCAACTAGGCTTTTTATCCCTCTTACATGAAAATGTGAATGTTACCTTAAGCATCTCCAAGCCATCACCTTGGTCCATTTTATTTTGGTCTCTTTATACTAAAGATCTGCGGAGTAATATTTAAAATTCTTTCACTTAGGTTCCATGCATTTTTAGTTCGTTTTTATTTTTATGCTCTAAATATACTTGTAACACGTTTGTGTGAGATCCAAAAACATGACACAAAACTTTATCACAATCGGTCTTCACATTATGCACTATTCGTATTGAAATACTATCTCTCTTAAAAAATTAGCAACAAATCGAATCTTGAAAGCGCCCTTTGCTAAAAGTTCATTATGCACTATTCATATTGAAATACTATATCTCTTAAAAAATTAGCAACGAACAAATCAAATCTTGAAAGCGCCCTTTGCTAAAAGTTGATAAGAGAAGATTTACCCGTCTGGTGAGACTCTTCTCTAGTCCTTTGTCTCAGGGGACATCATAGTACAACATACTTTCCTTGATCGTTGACGATTACTATCTCTTCTACTTTTTATTCACCATCTTTCACTTTTGTGTCATGAATGTAAAATGAAGTAAACCTTGTGAGTTTTCACAAGAAATTATGCGTACACTATATTCATATAACCATCGACCCGCATTATACACAAAGTGGCTCAAAATTTTGTGAAATTCTTTCTCAACAATTCGACTTTTATGTATAAGTGCAAGAATTTCGACTTTATTCATAGAAGATAGAGTTGATCTCCTCTCTAAATAGACGAGTGAGCTTGCATTAAGAGACGAGTAAGGTGATGAAAACGATATTACACCTAGACGATGAAAGGGTCATCTATGGATTGACATTAAAATCGAGTGTAGGCAACTACATGACAAGGCAGCTGGTAGCCAAATAGGTAATCGAGCCATTGAGGCATCCCAAAGCCATGTAGAGTGCTGGTCATTTGGTCAATACTCAATATGGACCTGGGATAATAAAAAAATGAGTAAAGGGTCAGTTTGGTCCTCAAAGTTGCAAAAAAGGGGTCAAATAAGTCCTTATATAGAAGATTTTGTCCGGATTGAGAATGTTACTTCATACCTAATACGTAGTACTTCCTACGTGGAAATGTAGTTCTTAGTTTGACTTTATGGATTTTTGAGTAGAATAGAAAATAAAGTTGGTTTTTCAAAAATGTCTTTGGATAATTAAAATGTGTAGTACCCAAATGAATATTAAAGAGGGTAATGAATAACGGAAACTTACCAAATATAAAGAAAAGTTGAAGTGAAGACTTTATTTTGGGACATTCCGAAAAAGAAATGGGAAACTTCGTTTCAAGACGAAGGTAGTGTTAAATTAGACCGATTTGAGTTCTACACTATATTAGGCTAGTCTAGACAAGACGCTGATAGACAAATGTTGTAAGATGTACGAAGTATATAGAAAACACATTCACCAAAATGGACTTGACTAGATTAAAAAATCTGAGTTCAATTTAAAAAAATTGAAACCTATAGAGATATTTTTTCACTCGTCTGTAGGCTTTATCTTTTCCCTTCTAGCCGTCCATTGATGCATCTCTACCCTATGGGAGAGGATCTACATTTGTAATTGAGAGAGCATCTATGCGAAGCTTAACAGAAAATCAACAACTCAATTGCTTTAGTGGCACATTCACACTCAATTGCATTGGCATATTTGCTTACTCTAGATAGCTAACACGCACAAGTTAATTCAATATCAGAGATGTTTTTATTTAGTTTTGTTTTTGGTCAGAAATTAGATTTAATGAAATTAAGTCGGATCAAACCACGTCAAGCTAGACCAGACTTAAATAGATCATGCAAAAAAATATACACCAAACTGATATTCATCAAATCAAATCGCGCCAGGTTAGATTGGACTAAACCAGACTAGAAAATTGTAGTTCGATTAAAAAATACTTTAAACATATTAGATCAAATTGGATTTGCAAAATAGTAAGGATGTTTTCTTTTGGACTGAAATTTTCTGGTTTGGTCTGGTATGATCTGGTCTGGTAAACGTCTGGTCTCTGTGTATTTTATAACTACGGAAGTCAAGTCTGGTCTGGTCTGATTTGGTCTTGTTTGAGGCTGAAAACAATCTAAAACAAAACATCTTAAATACACATATATCGAATCATATATTATAATAATAGTAAGAAATAGACGAAAAAACTCAAATTTCCAAATGGTAAGGTGAAACAATTGTCCAAATATTTCGACTTTTGCATAGGATATTTTGTACTTTCCTCCATAAAAGAATAAACTTACCACCATAAAATCTTTTCCTTTATTAATAGGTTCAATTAGTTAAAGGATTATTCCAGAAATAGAGCAAAAAAAGTACATATTCATAAGTACTGCTGTATTATACGAAAGTAACACATTTTCATATATAGTCCACTGAATTTGTTTGTCCCCTCTTTGTTAACCTTTTTTTTCTACATATATGACATTTTCCTTTTTTCGAAGGTTTATATCTGAAGCAATCCAAATCGCCAAAAGTATGCAGGTTATGCCTTATAAGCATCATTTAACATATTATTAATATTATATTATATTATATTATATTATTATAATTGGTTATTTTCTAAATAACACTATATTCTCCCGCCGCCGGTCAAATCATACTCCTCCGCTACTCCTCAGTTTACGCCTTTCCGGGCTCTTGTTTCTATTCACAGCTCTGTTCCATTTCCACACTGCGATTCACCTCCACCAGCGATAGCGTCGCTATACAGCTCTCCGACCTCTGGAGCGCCGTCCGGCTCATCTCTCCGTCGCCGCTCTTCACCGGGCTATTCGGCATCGACGCGAACTTCCGTCTCAGGATCCGCCGCATCGCCGCGATCAAGTGAACCGTCGGGTCCGGAGGCGGGGTGGCCGACCGGAACTTCATACAGAAATTCAGGTGACGATTCAGCGCTTCCTCGCCGCTGATCAGCCGCTCGCACCGCATACTCTCGTCCTTCACCGCCTCCGAGCACAGGCCGCAGATCCATTTCCCTTGGTACCGCTCGCGGATCCTCTCTATGTAGGCCAGAGTGCATTCCTCCGTCAATCCGCAGCAATCGCATTTCGCGAAGTCCACATCCGCCGCCTCCGCCGCCGGCAATGTCGTTGTAACTGCTCCCGACGCCGCAGCGGTGTTCGCCACATTCGAATCGGTATGTGCGGTGCTCGACATTTCTACCACTGATAAGCTGAAATTACACATAACGCAGTAGTATTATTACGAGTAAAACAAAAACAGCGAAATCTAATTGAAGAAGTAAATTCAATGTTGAAACACTCCATAGAATCGATTCAATCGGATAATTACCGGTAGAACTGTAGAAGCAGTGATAAAAACACTCTTATGAAAAAAGTATTATCAATTTATCAGCTTGTAAGTATTAATTACTTCACGTACAGATCAGATTAGACTCTGCAAAAGCAGAAGGAAGTTGAGATTTTATCTCTCTTTCTCCGCACCATCTTAAACCGTGGCTTCTTCAGGTACAGAAATGGTTTCCATGAAACCCATGCTTAATTTGATGTGAAAGAAAAACAAACCAAGCCGAAAATTCCCTCCTCCGTTTGTAGAAGTTCGATTGATAACTCTCATATAAGAAATGAAGGTGTGGTGGATTGAAATGAAAGGGATCCTCAGTTTCTTCTGGAGCAGAGGCTGTTTTGGAGAGAGTAGGAGAGAGAGAGGAGGAAGAAGGTGTTATATTGGGAGGAGTGGGAATGGGGACGTTGGGAGGTCAACTTGAGAGATTATAGAAAGTGTTACGCGTTAGACAAATCATATGTGGGATTTCGTCTCCGGGCCCACACTCAAGAATTACCATATCAGACCATCCTTTATTACTTAGGAAAAATTTATAGTAATAATCTCAACTATTGGCGGTCCGTTTATAATAATCCCAACTATCGATTATTCAGAATAATCCCAACTTTAGGGACCTTCCGCCAATAATGATCCATTTAAATAAATTGTTGTAGTTTCTAAGGTGGATGAGAAGAGATATAACAAGTAATCCCTATAAATAATCCAAGTTTTAATTTTAACGCTTGATTTCTATTTAAAATTCACTTTTTATAAGAGGTAATATTTGGTCATGGACCATTATTGGCGGACGGTCCATATAGTTGGGATTATACAAAAATAATCAATAGTTGAGATTATTATCGGCGGACCGGAAATAATTGGGATTATTATTTTCAATTTTTCCTATTTTTTATTAATAGGTGTCTTTATTTTTTTTATTAAAAAGTGTTTGGATCTACTCCTTAAAACTGCATCAATTTTTGTAGAGTGCAGAATCAGATATTGAGTTGTTTGAGTAAAATTGCAGAAGAACTTCTGCGTGCTCCAACTGTTAGAAGACGAGAGAGACCAACTTTTGAAAATCTGATTCTGATTCTACTTTTAAAAAGGGAGCAGAAACAGAATGCTATCCAAACACCTCTTATAACAATGTATAATTTCCTCCAAAAGGTTGAATCTTCAACTCCAAGGACTCTCACGTCCCGATTCGACAGGACATATGAGAGGATGTAAATCACGGTGATTCAATCAGTCTAACGGTGATAAATCCTATGCTTGTGCGACTAGAGGTCAAGCCCATCACATAAGAGTTGTAACCTTGATACAGACGCTGTGAATTTTAATCCTTTGTCATTTCTACAATTTTCCCGTTATTCGACCAACTGAGCTATATCCGTGCGGGCATATACTTTCGTATATGGCAAGCAGAATAAGGTATTGTTGAAATGGTATAAAAAGCATTTTATACTTTTTCTTTACAAAAGTACAATGTGAGTTTTTCAAAGAGCTATTTTTTCAAAGAGGTTTTTATGCTTTTGTCACACTTTTTACATTTTCTTTCTAGTTTTTGTTCATTTTTCTTATTTGTTCCACATCACATTCTCATCTTTCATACTGCTTTCATAATTTCATTCCATAAAGTTTGACCGATTTTGATTTGTATGTGAAATACTCATCCGTCCCCTTTTAAATGTCCTGTTTTTCGATATTGGGATGTCCCTATTTAATTGTCTCATACCTTATTTGGTAAAGTTGTGTGGCTCAAAATCATTCTTACTTTATCAATTAATATCAACCACACAAACCTACTTTTCTTAAAACTCGTGACACCCTCTTCCGTCCCAATAAAAAGGGGACGAAGGTAGTAATAAAATAAAAATTTTATGATTAAAGTTAATGTAGAGGAAAGAAACACAATATCAAACACAAAATGAATTATTTAAAGCGAAATGAAAAAATAGACAATAAAATAAAAAATGGTAAAAATAAATTGTACAAAGACTCCAAGAGAGTAATTCTTGTACTGTTTCTCTTTCTCTTCCACATGACTATTATTTTCACTCATATATGGTCCTTGCATCAATATTTACAGCAGTTAAAATCACTAGAGGGGTGTCTAAAAATTGGATGGAAGGGTGACAAATGATAAAAAAATTAGCATCCAAGTTTCAAAAGTATAGAAATAAAAGATGAGAACTACTCGTGAAATTAACGCTATTGGCTAATGGTACCATAGTGTAGAGTATAACCGTATAACATACAGATGGCCAGCGTGGGGCAATCGGACCCTCTGACCCTCTATCAGTTGCTGAAGGGGATCCAGCTTCTTGCTTGGCTTCCCACTAAAAAATTCTAATACGATACTCCTTGGTTTGGTTCATAAAGTATTCACTTTTCTTTTTTGGCTCTTTCTCAAATTAAGTTAATACTCGGGTACATTTTTAGGTAATAATTTTGAAAGCATTTTTTATCTTATCATGTGCTCTCCAAGACTAATTTTTTATGTCGTATCTTTGCTGACAATTGACAAACATATAAGAAAGTTTGTACAAAAAATTATTTAACGATATGTTACTTATATAGTTCCGAAGATGCTCAATATATACAAAGAGTCCGTTTGATAACATTAAATTTGGCTGAATTGATTGATTCTGCTGAAATTTATGAAGTTTTGGCTGAAGTGGCTTTATTGATTTATTATGCTGATTTGTTAAAAAAATATTAAAATTTTTGTTAGTAATAAATAAAATATTAAATTATATGGAAAAATAGCTAAAACGGCCATAAAATAATAAATTATATGGAGTAACTTCAGCCAATGCAGTCAGGAAAGTAAAGTCAACCTTACTTTAATGAAAAATGGCTGATAAGCCTGATAAACTGAAAATGAGGGTCACCACACAGGCTCCCAAATAGTCATGATTCTTTCACACTTTAAATTGATGAATTATAATCATTTATCACTTTGATGTGCTCTACGGGTGAGTGAGTGAATGCTCCACAAATTTCGATCACTAGTTTCAAACTTAAAAAGTATAGCATAAATCCAATTATATTGAATGAATAATTAAATTCTCACAACATGATATGATTTTAAAAAATTACGTTAAATATGGATTGCTCGATTGATACATGCGGGTGTGGGACGGGTAACTTGCCCAATGTAACCCCTACGTACCAATTCTCAAATCAGTGATACACTTATTAATCACAATAAGTTAACTCTTGACATCCCCTTTTAGTACTTAAGAATGCAACATGGAAGATTAAGGATAGACCCAACTTTAACCCCTTAGCTTAAAACTACTTTAGGGGCAATTTAACTCACTAAGGGTCCATGCGAGTATGTGGTACCTGATCAATTAAATTGTGATTATGGTTCAATTTAACGCCTGTTTTTATAAGTTGTTTGTCAATTCTAGAACTTCATGGATGGATCCATCACTTAATAATGTTAGGGGCTCAACTAACTCGCCCGCTTGGAGAGGTCAATTAGTCACATAAGTGAAATTTGGAACAAGTGATCCAGGATCGAGTCCCACAAGCAGTAGTATAAGAGCAATTTTGTAACGTTAGGGGACTCCTTGTGCGCAACGAGCACTAGTATAGTCTTTGTGCTCGACTAAATTACCATAACTTACCACCCTTTATATGCTTTGTCGGGAAGAAGACTCAACCAACTCTAATAAGACAAATCTAATACAGAATCCATGAAATTATATGGAGTTGCTATCCTATATAGCCACCTAATAGAGAGTCTAGAACTAGAATATAATCATAAGAGCATATATAGAATTGAATAAAAAGAAAGAAAAAATAAAAGGAGAGGCCAATGAAGAAGCTCAATAATTGTCAATTGATTGGCAGTATGGGGAATCCAGGTTTGGCATCTGATCTGTGCTGTCAACTAAAATTTGCCCATTTTATTAATGGCATGCCACCTCTCCATTATTCCCACTCTAAATAACCCCCCTGGCCATTTCTTTCAAATGATAATGCATGGATAAGTAGAATTAATTCTTTTTTCTTTTGCGCCATATACCATAAATATTTGGAGAATATCTTTTTTGTCAACTCAAGCATTCCCTTATTTATTTTTTAATCATTTGTTTATTATTTGTTTATTCCAAGTCTCTTTTGTTAGAGACATCTGGAGGCCGGTGTCATTAGATTAGGATTCAGGAAGTTATTGACATAATAGCTTTTGATTCTATAGTTATGCATAGTCGTGGGAGTAATTATTTTAATCTTTCGTCATTTACTTTGTCTTCATTCGGTCTCAATTTATCACCACCCTATGCTCTATTTATCAACATTTTTTGGACTCCCTCCTACCTCATTTAATGTTTTTTGCGTTTTTGACTATATATTGTTTTATTTATGAAATAATGAAATTTGTGTACAAGAGGTTAATAATATAATTTAATGGACGGATGAGTATTTATTACTTAAAAGTAAAATGAAGTTCAGTTAAAATTTAAGAATAGTCCAGAAGATAATAAGAAGCCAGATGTGTACATTTTTCAACCAAACACAAATTCATCTAAACTATAGACTATAGTGGCGGAACAAGAATTTTAGTATTAGGAGACTGAAAGTTAAGAATATGTTATGAGACATATGTTATTAGGGAGGTCGAATTCTCTAACAACCATTAGCTGACTTATTCAAAATAAAATAATGCGGAAGTCATTTTCTTAATTAACTCAAATGACCTAAAATGATACTCCCTCCGCCTCTATTTAAAGGTCTCACTTCCTTTTACACATATTAAGAAAATAATAATGTTTGACACTATTTTAAACATTGTTTGACATTGTTTGGTACTGTTTTGCACTTTTCTCTTTACTGAACGAATAAGGACGAAGAAAATACTAAAAGTAAAAAATGATCGATGCTTCTGCCACACCTTTTAATACTAATTATCTTTTCAACTTGCGTTTTAATTGTTTTATCAATAGCACGGGCGGACCAATAAGCACATGTAACCATTTTAACTTGTTCAATTTACCTCATTTAAAAAGTTTACTTTATCAAACGAGCTCTTATAATATATATACTTGTAATTGATGTATCATTGATGAATTACAAATTAAAGGATGGTTAAATTAATTGTATGGTGTCATGGTGAAAATGAACCCTGTTATTTAGACCTACAAACCCAGCTTGCAATATTGTGGATTTTGGACCGGTAGGTTTAACGTGGCTAAGAAGTTTTTTAGACATGGGGATTTTCGCCATCATTTTTTTTAATTATCTCTGCCCAAAATTTCTTGTAAATAAAAATTCATTATTTTCCAAATTTTTTCATTCACATTTTAATTTTTAAAACATACGCACCCACAAACACATGTACTACAGTCTACACACATAAATACACGTGCATGCATGTAGTGTGTATTATTTATATATTGTACTACGTATACAATAAAAAGTACTTGGAGGAAACTGTCTAAAGTGAAAGGTGATGAATATAATTTGATTTTTTATTACACACATAAATACACGCACATGGAGTATTTATTTGATTAAATTGATTGTTAGGGTTCAAGCATATACTTCCTCCGTTCTTTTTTAGTTGCAACGGTCAACATTTCACACTTGCCAACGCACATCTTTGACCGTAATTATATCTTAATCTCTATTAGTAAAAAACATTTAAAAATTAGATTTTGAAAATTTGCAATGAGATGAATTGAACAATACCTTTTTTTAAAAATAATTTTCAAAAAATAATAATATAAAATATAGTCAAAGTAGAACATGTGAATAGTGTAAAATTCAACATGTTGCGATTAAAAAGAGGAGGATAGTATAGTATAGTTTAGGACGCTGCAGGTGCCAAGTACGTAATGGAATATGTTACTCCTTTAGGAGCTCTGAAATATATATTTATAATTGAAGAGTAGTTTCTAAAATACACAAATATTCCTAAAGTAGGTATGTTATTACACCTCACTCAAGTTGTGCGGGAGATACAACGTGCAAGTTGTCTTTAATTTTAAAAAAAATGAAACTGTTGAATAGAACGAATCTTGGGGAAGATATGAGCTAGCTAAGGAGAGTAGGAACATACTTCACAACTAAGACACCATGCGCCACATGCTCTCATACAAAATGATAATCAATATGGATATGTTTGCTCCTAGCATCCTGAACAGGATTGGCAGTCAAGTAGGAAGCAAATATATTATCACAAAAAAGCCTTACAGGTACCTTGATAGGGAACCCTAGTCTGAACAACACAGAATGAATATGTAAGCTAGGTATCCTACACAGTGTAAGCAATAGCGTGATACTCGGCCTCTGTGGAAGATTTAGAGATAGTGGATTGCTTCTTGGACTTCCATAAGACAAGATTCGAACCAAAGAAAATTGCAAATCTAGTAGTGGAACGAGAGTTATCTAGACAATCAGTCCAATCTGCATCTGAGTAAGCCAAAATATACAAGTAGGCTCAGTGGAGGACTACAGCCACAACCCATGATCAATCTGCCATGTAAATATCGAAAAATGCGCTTGACGGCAAGCAAGTGAGTAGTACGAGGAGCATGCATAAACTGAGACACTAAGGGGGTGTTTGGAACTGATTTTGCTTCTGCTTCTTTTTTAAAGCAGAAGCAGAATCAGAATCAGTTTTCAGAAGCTGGTCACCCCCAGCTTCTAAAAACACTGATTTTAGGAGTAAATTTGAGTACCATAATCACTTCTGCACTTTCATCCACACACTACAGCTTCTGCTTCTTCTCCCTGAAGGAGCAGAAGCAGTTTTAAGAATCAGATCCAAACACCCCCTAAATATACTACATAAGTAATATTAGGTCGCATCAAAGTTAAATACTATAATACGCTGATTATGCTACAATACTTAGTGGAATCTCAAAGATGCTCAACATTAGTGAGGGAAAGAGAAGTATGAGAAGCAAGAGGTGTGCGTACAGACTTAATAATATGTAAATGAAAACGAGCAAGAAGATCAATGACATATTTATGTTGAGATAAAAATAGACGTGTAGAAGTACAGGCAGCCTGGACTACTCCTAAGAAATGATGAAGATCACCCAAAATTTTTCATTGCAAAATGAGTAGTAATGAGACAAATAAATGAACTGATATGAGAAAGGAGAATTACAAATAACGATAATATCATCATAATAATAAATAAATGATAGACAGAGCCACCCTGACGATAATATCATCAACATACAATAATAAATAAATGAGTAAGCAGAAAACTACATACTAAATCTACGAAACCAGACACACCGAATATATTTATAGTAGAAGAGTAGTTTCCAAAAGATACAAATATTACTAAAGTAGGTATATTATTATTAGTTGGATCGTAGATTGGAGTTCGAACCATTACACTTATTAAAAAGACCAATGATTATAATTATATTTCATTTAGTAGACCGTGACGATAAAAACATTTTATAGATGTAATTTAAGTATATCTTTAATTATCAAATTAAGTGCTCCTTTGGTGATCCTTTATTTCGGCTTATCAACCTATCAGTCAAATTTTTATCAAATACGTAATTTTTTTTTTTCACGCGACGGATTTTGTAGCAATCAAAATAAACAAGCTAAGGTTTAAGTTACTTTTTTAGCTAAATTGGCTGAAATTACTTTAGAGAATCAAGTTAGCTATTTTCTTAACTTTTAAATAAAATATATATTAAATATAATTTTTCATAAACCAACTAATCATGCCACTTCAGCCAGAACTTTATAAATTTTAGCATATCATCCAAATAAATCAATATCCGTGTTATCAAATTCGCTCTAAATACGATAGTACAATAAAAATGATTGTATTTTGCATTTGTTGGGATATTAGGCTCATGCCTAAAACCAGGCCCTAATCCGCAAACGGATCCAATCGCAATCCAATCCGTTCAGGAACGCCGCTCGGCTACCCCACACAGGTAGCGCATCTCGGGCTCTAGGCCCAACTCCTCCACTTGGGCTTCTTCACACAATCCAGCAACCATCCAAAGTAGAGTTTCCTCAAGCAGTTGGTGACTTGGCGGGGAATTTGGAATTGGTGGGAAGCACAAAATAATTTAATGCACCAGATATGGGATATTTTATGGTTGAGATTTAGCCACTCATGGTTGAGCACATTACTCACATCACCTATGACCTTGTAGTATAAATAACAGCATTTATTTCATTGTAAAATCTTGGCAAAATTGTATTCTTAGATTAGACTTCTCTCTAGTATCTTGTGTCGCATTCAACCGATCTAGGGGGTCAGAGCTCAGTTCGGCCTAGGTGTTATAATAGTTCAAAAGACTTAATAGAACTGGATCCACTTTGTCTCTAACTCATTTATCTGTCATTCTGCATCTTACTTGCCATAAGCACTTGCTAAATTAATCCACTAAAAAGACTCATACGAAAGCCCAAACGACTGTGTTGGATCTTTGAACCTCTAGAAAAAAATCTCAACAATATGACAAGCCTTATTAGTCTTAAAAAGAATCGGTCATTAATTAGCTTGATTGACCCCTATCAAGTATAAACAGCCAGCTCTAAATCTCAATCTGAGAAATGCACCTGATCAGTTCGAGCTAGCATTCTTGTTCTACTCATATTCCCTTCAATTCTCAATTGTATGCTTCATTTTAATTTTGCTTTTGAGTTTTATGTTGACCACTGATTTCAGAAGTATAAACACAAGAAATGATTTTAAGGTCAGATCAAAATAGGGGTAACTATTTAAATATATAAAATTTAATTGAAAATGTTGTGATAAATGTCCACTTGTCTTAGATAACGTGCAGCGATTTCTGATATAAAAAAAAATCACGAATAAAATTACGCATTAACACTTATTCATCTACTGATCTACATAAAGGTGCATTCTCTATCAGGGGCGGACCGTAGTAGAGACCCAGGGGGCAGTCGCCCCTCCAACAATTTTTTTTAGTGTATATATATATCAAAAAATAATTTTCGCCCTCCCAAAAAATATTTTTTTAAGTTACTGTCCTCCTAAGATAAACTTCCTGGGTCCGCCCATGTTCTCCTATTGCACTTTCCATTTTCATTAATAAAAAAAAATCTTTCATAGAAAAGAACCATAGAGGTGCATTCGTATTTGTTAGAACTATGCACTCTTATCATCAAGCATCGTACTTTAGAGTCACATAATTATAAATATGCAACTGTGCGTTTTTTTATATGGTAAATATGCAACTGTGCGTTAGAGCTCCAAATAGTGAATACTACGGAGTACGTTTTTTTGTAAGTAGTGAATAATATGTACTCCCTCCGTCCCACTATTAACTTCCTACTTTGACCTAAATAAAACACATATTTAAGAAATAAATTTGACTTTACTGTTTAGACACTGTTTGGCACTGTTTAGACACTGTTTGGCACTGTTTAGACACTGTTTGACACTGTTTTTGCACTGTTTGACACTATTTTGATGTAGGATAACTTTTCATTTAGGGAAATGAGAACATGATTTTGGGACAGCCCAAAAAGGAAAGCAGGAAGTTAATAGCGGGACGGAGGGAGTATTATTTAAGCTAAAAAGTGCTTGAGTCTCTTGGTTCGACTTTGGCTCGTGAAGGACTTACAACTACTCCCTACATAACAAAAAAATCTTCTCACTTTCTTTTTCATCCATAACTAAAAAATGACCTCATTTCTAAATCTTCTCATCATACCATCAATATTTTTGAAAATAATACATTATTATTACTTTTTTGGATTTATCTTTCATTTCATCACACCATTACACTTGTTGAGGTTTATTCCTTCAACCCTCGGGTCCAACACGTAAGCCCAAGAGTTTCGAGTGGAGTGGATATGTGAATGAACTAGCCCAATTAACAAGTGAGATGGATTAAGAAACAGTAAATAGCAAGTAAGAGATTAGGTATTATTAATCACTTAATAACTCCCCAATACAATACTTTTGCTAAGGCTCGTCGGCCGTTCGTCTTACAAGGCAGTAGAAGAGCTGCGAGTAAGACAGCTATAAGCTAGAGTGCTAAGAATACTAAGTTGTCAACCCTTTACAATGAAATAAATGTTGCCATTTATACTACCAATGGGCAGCTGGCTATGCTGACGTGGAGGCCTGTGTGTGGCTGATGTCCCAACCACCAAATCTCCGGCATTAAATGCGCTTCCCGCCAGAATCTGGGTTTCCCGCCTACTTTGCGGGGACGTACGTCCAGTCTGGTTAACGGAGACTGCTCTCGGTGATGCTGGATACTGCAAAGGGTAATGGGCCGTTCGTATCCTGGCCCTTTGAGGATTTGTCGCATGGATTGGGCTGGCCCCAATTGTTAGTGGCTTCTGGAGGCGAAGTTCGTCGCCGTTGCGTTGTCTATGGATTTGATCCACTTGTCTTTGTACGGACGTTCGTCCGAGTGGGCTGCCCTGCCAAGGAAGACGTTCGTCTGGTCGAGGTGAATGGGCCGGCCCATGTGCCGGGCCATTAACCCAACACAAGTCCCTCACTTCTGATGTTCTGAGCGGGCGAAGGGCACAAGGAAGTATATTGCCCCCAAAAGATGGACGCTCGTGGTATGAAACTTACGCCTACCACCTTCCTGAGGGTGGACGTTCCTCTCCATGGCGTCTCTTGCTTGGTTGGCGGTTTAGGAATCGAGGTGACGGCTGCCGCAGAAACGGTACACTTTCCAAGACAAGGTCATCATTACACTCCTCTTCCACGCGCGGCGCGTGCCCCTGGGGTACGCTCCCCGCCACGTGTCACTTAGCCGCTGGTTTTATGAGGCGGTGCCTCCCTTATAAATACCATGTTTCTCCATATGTTTAGGGTTTCTGATTCTCGCTTTCTCGCCCTAGGTTTTCCGCCGTTCTGCAATCTACACGTCTATAAGCTCCCCGGCTCAAGCTCGTCGCTCTAAGGTATTATTGGCTTCTTGTTTTCCCTTTCTGATTCTTTCAATGACTTCCATGGAAATTTCGTTGAGTTCCGGTTCGGGCTCCTCTTCCGGCTCCTCTTCTGGCTCTGAGGCCAGTTCTCGCTCTTCTGAGGGTGCCACTACCTCCGGCCGCTCCGGCTCCCCGTCTGTTGCGGGGATGATTGTGCAAGACAATGCTCCTGAGACTTCTACCTCTGCGAGTACCTCCTCAGCAGACGCAACCTAGGGTGATGCGGCCCTTGGGGAAGATGGGGACGATGCCCCCCAAGGAGGTGCGATCCAGATGGTTGTGGAAAACGCAGCCGCCGATAATGATCGCCCAGCAGGCTACGATTCAGGCATCGAGGCCGTTGACGGTTCCGACGTAGAGGTGTTCGATCTGGGCCTCACGGTTGATGTGGATCGCCATATTTGCCCCATAAAGAACGTGATTGGCCATGAGCAAGCCTTCTTGGTCAAGGCCCTTAACAAGCTCAAGGTATACCTCCCTCCCCCGTTCGTCTACAGCCTCCGGGGCGCGTCCCACATGATGAGGAGACGTCCGGGGATGGTCTTGGTTCATTTGGACTCCATTGAGGCCGGGCTGCGGTTCCCCCTTCATCCATTCTGCGTGGAATTCTTCCGTTTCTTCCAGGTGGCCCCCGCACAATTCATGCCCAATTCCTACCGATTTATTTCCGCGTTCTTCGTCCGTTGCAAGAACATGGGGGGTTACTGCCACATTAGATTTGTTCCATTATTTTTTCCGGCTCACCCCCCAAAAGAATTATACTTTTGCTAAGGCTCGTCGGCCGTTCGTCTTACAAGGCAGTAGAAGAGCTGCGAGTAAGACGGCTATAAGCTAGAGTGCTAAGAATAGTAAGTTGCCAACCCTTTACAATGAAATAAATGCTGCTATTTATACTACCAATGGGCAGCTAGCTATGCTGTTGGTCCCAGTTTTGCAGACTAACGATCAGCTAGATGAACATCATCGATAGACAGAAGAGAAGGATTTCATATAATGATATAAGATTTATCGAGAACAGTGAAACCTTCTTTCTGTAGTATCGAGAAGTAAATTTGGCAGCGTAAGGCTAATGTGTATTGATCGATATCGGTACCTGTACACAAGGCGCGTATTTATAGGCGCTGTACAGGTTACCGATTTAGGTAAACCTTGGAAGTTGGGCCAAGGCCTTTTTGGGCCTTATTCCCTTTACCTTATTTGCTACATAATAAATACTAAATACTAATCTAATACCATAAATGGTATAACTAGTCAACTTTATTTAAACAAGACATTACAGACAAACTTGACCCACAATAAAAGTTCTAACAATCTCCCCCTTTGTGGTCAAGTGCCGTCTTGCTGGGTTTCTTCACTTCTGAGCTTTGTAATAGTTCTTTCTGAGATTAAGTGCGTGCTCATAGTTTCTGAGTGAGTTTCTTCTATCAAGTTGTTTCTGGATAGCCTGTAGAATTTTGTCTATTCTGTGTGCTTCCTTTAATTCGGCATCTGTCGCATCTGCATACTGTTGTTGTCTTTCTTTGAATGCTTCTCTGATCGGTTGCAGCTTTTCTTTCACAATCTTCAGGGTTCCGTCACAGTACTTGTTGATTTCATCAATGAATAGCATACGTTTCTCACCATTATGATTTAGATAGATAAGCGTGATTGGTCTATCAAAAATGTAATACTCAGGGAAGTCCTCAAGTTCTTGTCCATACAGCTTTGGCTTTGTGAGATTTGTCTTTGGCATGTTTGTTTCAAGCGCCATCTGAAGATCATGGGAGGCAAAGAATTTGATTTGTCTGAGCATAAAGCGCTTGAGTGCATCCAGCCCATTCTGTGTAGTTGTGTCACGAGTGCCCGGAATTTCTTGAAATGCAAGATACATCTGATATATGTCATCCATTTTTAGCATATAGAGATCATTTTCCTTGCACGTGAATTCTGTTCCGTCAGACCGTTGTAGATGGTAGACAGAGAGTTTGATGTCTTGGGAGTTTGTTTCACCCACGTTGAGAACAGCCCAGACTGGGTCTTTGGCAGTTTGAAGTTCGTGCTGCCAGACTTCTCTCTGTTGTCCCATATAGTGATGACTGAGTAGAAATAGCTGTCCACCCTTGTTTTGTCCTCGTAGATGGTTAAGACCACAGATCTTCAGTTCATCCAGTTCTCTGACCTTATCCTCTTTTCGCCAGATGTTTTCTCTGATTTCTTCTTGGAAGGGGGCGTTGATGTCGATCTTTTCCCAGGGCTTCTCATTTCTGGGCATTTGAGCAGCTGTTTGTCTAATGATCGACTCAAGCTCCTTGGGTGGTGTCTCGTAGTTTTCTCCCTCCTTGAGTTCGTTTTGATCAAGTAGAATCACGTCAGTAGCACAGTTGACTAAGAGATCTCTGAGATATGTTCTTCGCTGTGCTTCATCTACATCTGTCCAGAGTTCAGACCATTTGTTATGCACCAACATTTCCTCAAGTTCATCATGCATTTGATCATTGTAGTAGCTAGAGGAAGCCTGTTGCTGCTGTGGCGACACGCCTGGCGTAGCATCGGGATCCTGGTGAGACTTGCAGGGATCCTCAATTATCTCAACACGATGCTCTTGCGCAGAGACCAGACCTCTATACTTCGTTACATGCGGCCAATCCTCCCTTGTCTGAAAAAGTGAAACACCGGGATCCTCAGGATTGCCCGTTGACATCAGTTTCGAACTAGGTTCTAACTGATGGCCTGAGTAAGAAGATGTACTCGTGGTAGCATCATCAGGACTTCCATTCCGTCCTTGGTTAACATCTATAGGGGATGCACCTCGGGATGTTATGTCTAGCTCGACCATGCTAGAGAGAGTGGCTAGGGATTTATGGCTAGCTGAAGTAGTGGGTTGCTCATTGGTAGAGGTAGAGGGTTGGTTTGGCTTTGAGGGTTGGCTAGTAGAAGCAACATGCTCAAGTATCCGCTGGCGCTTGTTCTCCCCCTCATGAGAATCCGAATCATCAGGATCCTCATGTGAACGTTTAGTGCCACGGAGACTGTCACGGCATGTGTTCTGTGTATCTAGAGCATGGAGAAGGGCTTTTTGAAGAGGGGTGAGGTTGCCTTCTTCCACGTCTAGGATACGGTCGTAGATCTCAGCTACAAGATCCTCGAAGGGTATGGTTGTTAGGTTGGGTTTGGTCGTTGTAGGGGAGAATACTAGTTCTGTATCTTGGGTTCCCCTTGATGTGGATGGTTGTTGGTTTTCTATGGCTAAGGATTTGGAAACAGGTATGGAAATGGTTGGGGGCTGTGTTGTCTGGGGTTTGGATGGTATATTCTGAACAACTGGGGTACTTCCAGAGTCTTGTGCATTAGCGGTTTGATAAGTTCGTATTTCAACACGCATTTGATGCGTGTTGGGGTCGGATTTTGATAATTTTCCTAACTTTTGGGTGTCGTAAGTCTCAATTTTAGCTCAAGTCATGTGTATCGGGCGTAGGGTATGAGTTTTGGTATTTTCAGAGTTGAAATCAAGTTTTGGGACCCGGCATCGGCATTTGAGAAAGAGATCGGGACGAGTTAAGAAGCATTCGAGAGTGAATTCGCAGTTTTGGAGGCCACCGGGAGATTCACGATGATGTTTTGATGAAGAAAGAGCTTTTGGATCGATCGAGTGGTCAAACGGAGGCTTAAAACGAAAGAAATCGAAGAAAATGAAGAAGAAACGCCACGCACGGCCGTGCGTACAGGGACGCACGGCGTGCGTGCGTGGCAGTAGCGGCCAAGAAAAGTAATGACCAACGCACGGCCGTGCGTCCGGGTACGCACGCCGTGCGTTCAAGGCGACAAAATGGCGAATGGCTACTGGCAGCAACGCACGGACGTGCGTAGGGGTACGCACGCCGTGCGTCCAAGGCGTTAAATTGAAGGGAGCTACTGGCGGTAACGCACGGCCGTGCGTCCGGGTACGCACGCCGTGCGTTCAAAGCGTTTTTTTCGAAGAATGGCTACTGGCAGCAACGCACGGACGTGCGTAGGGGAACGCCCGCCGTGCGTTGCCTATTTACACGGACGTCCGTCGGACGCACGGACGCAACGCACGCCGTGCGTAGGCTCCGTGCGTACCGCGGATCTGTCCTTTTTCGACCCAAACTCATTGTTTTCTATAAATAAAGCCTCCCTTACCCCGTTTTGAGGTTCGGAAACCTAGAGAGAAGCTTAGGGACGTGTTTTACAGTGTTTTTCCGCTATTTTGTTCAAGACCCTGAGATTCTTTGTAAGTTTCATCTTTTTAATTAATGACAATTATTTCTATTCATCCCAATTCTGTTGATTATTCAATTATGAATCGTGAGTAGTTTAATTAGGGATTTGGGACTGATGAAGGGGTTAATCATGACGTATGGCTAGATTCTTGTCGGTTTAATTGCATGAATGCCATTTAATTTGTGTTTGAATAATTTAATTGATATCTCTTGTAACCTAGACTGCAGCTAGAATTACAATTGCATGTAGAATGAATTAAGAGAGATCTAATTTGTTCTAGGACACATTCACACACACTTAATCGTTCGCTAAGAGATTAGTAGCGATTAAGGGGCCGTAAGCTCGCTCGTCTTGGCAATAATTTAGGATCTTGTCGCATGAGAGATCAGCCTGGTCCCCTAAATTATTGTACTCTACGCCGCGAGAGCGGTAAGAACTTAGTAATGATTAGCTAGGCTCAATTAAATTAAATTCATGTAATTAGGCCTGATCTGTCAGAAATCTGGTTACCCCGGAATCAATTCCTGTTCCCTTCGTCGTTAATTGAGAAGAAACCAATCTTTTATTTTTATCGCTCATTAGCATTAGTTTTAATTTTAATTCAACCAATCAATCTCGCACACTTGCATTTATTTATTTTTATTTCTTTTTAATCGCTAAAGTTTAGTTAATCTTTAATTCCCTTTTGTCCGTCCCTGTGGAGACGATACTCGTACTTTACACCACTTTTCTACAACCATTTTAAGTGCGAGAAAAATCACATCAGTTTTTGGCGCCGTTGCCGGGGACGGTGTCGGATTTAAGGGTTAATTAATTTTAGCGACTTGTTTTTAGTTTTTTGTAGGATTTTTGTCTACTAACCTTGCAGGTCAGATCTGTTTATGCATACACGCTCTAAGAAGGGAGAATCACTAGTCCCTCTTAATCCTGAGATCGAGAAGCTAGCTAAGCAGAACCGCAAGGCCTTTAGAGAACAGAAAGCAACCATGGATCAACCATCCAATTCTGGAATAGCTGGGACGTCTGAGGTCCAAACCACTTCTGGTAATCTGGATTTTTATGTTAATACCTCTCCCCAGTCTTCACAAGAAAATTCACCTAGAGCTTATCCGGGGTATCAAAATCTTCGTACCCCATTCTTCCCCCAAAATCAGTCCACTCCACAACTAAATCTTCCACCACTCTATCAGCTCTTCCAAAATACTTCTATCGCTCCCGAAACCACTTTTCAAAACCAAACTTTTGGGATGCAAGGTCTAGGGCAAAATAATCCAGTCTTTCAGCCCAGACAGAACCCACCGCCAGTCACACAAAATCCACCCCCTACTCAGCCACAAAATCAGCCTTTCCAACCCCAATATCATCAATTCCATCAAACCCAACCTCAGCCAAATATCATCCGTCCACAACCCATTCGACCCCAACCAGTTCATCAGCCGAGATATCAAGCTCCTCCTTACCACAACTATGTCCCACATGACAATCCACTCTATCAAGGAGAGAGCATTGCAGACTTCCTAGCCCCCGAGATCACAGAGTATGACAGCATTCAGGTACCGGGGATTACTGCACCCCGATACGAGATCAAGCCAGCGGTGATCAATATGGTCCTAAATAATCAGTTCGGAGGGAGCCCTACGGAAGATCCAGTGGCACACATTACCAAATTTCTGAGGATGTGCCAGACTTTCAAGATTCCTGGGCTAGATGACGATCAGGTACGGATGCTACTATTCCCTTTCTCTTTGAGGGATGACGCGCAGAGGTGGTTGGATAGCAATCCACATCACCACATTCAGACTTGGGATCAGCTGCACAAGGCCTTCATAAAAGAATACTTCCCAACATCAAAGGCCATAAAGTTGAAGAAGCAGCTACAGGAATTCAAGCAAGGTTCATTGGAGACATTAGCTGAGGCGTGGAAGAGATTCAAGGTGCTGAGAAGAGCTTGCCCTCAAGGCAAGATGACTGATTGTGAGGTTCTATCTTGTTTCTATAGTGGACTCAACAATGAAGGAAAGATGATGCTTGATGCTTCGGGAGGTGGAGCTTTTCCTCAGTTGCCATCTGAGGTTGCGGAAGAATTAGTGGAGAAGATCGTGACTAATAATGCTTCATGGTACAGCTCTCGGGACACACCTCACCAGAAGGCCCCGGGATTGTACGAGATCAGTGAGAATTCTGCCCTTTCTGCAAGGGTAGATGCTTTGACCAGTTTGATTCAGAAGCTTGCTACTACAGTGGAAGACAATCAAAAGAAGACGGAACTTGCTCTCTCGGTGCCCAGTGTAAATATGGTAGCCCCCGTTCCTATTAGTCCCTCTTGTTCTATGTGTGGGGGACTCCATTCGTCACATGAATGCACAATGATGGCACACTCGGCAGCCCCTGGAGTAGAGCAAGTGGATGCGATGTATTATCAGCGACAGGGCTATTATAATCAGCCCTACGGACAGCAGCAGCAAGGGCAATACGGGCAGGGAAATCAGCAGCAGTCAAGAAACTTTAATCAACCCCAGGTACCTCAAGGCCAACAACAAGCACCTCAGCCGCAGCAAGGGAGTTTTAGAAAAGAGACTGAGCAAAGATTCTCTAGTTTGGAAGACACATTCAAGAAATACATGCAAGTGACTGATGCAAGGATGCATAACATGGAAACTCAATTGGGGCAAATCTTTAAGGCTGTATCTGAGAGGCCTCAGGGATCCCTCCCTAGTAATACTGAACCAAATCCCAGAGAACATGTTCAGGCTGTGACCTTGAGGAGCGGAAAAGAGCTGGAATCTGCTGACACAACAAAGAAGCCCGATGAAGTTCAAGTTGAACCGGTTGTCCGGGAGGAAGAGAAGGAGAAAGATGAGGGAAGAGAGGTGGCGGCTGCACCAAAACAGTCCGTTCTGGTCAAGAATTACACCCCACCTCTCCCCTATCCGGCGCGATTGACTAGGAAGAACGATAGTGACCAGTTTGGTAAGTTTCTGCATCTCATGAAACAAGTGCAAATTAACTTACCATTCGTGGATGCACTAGCTCAGATGCCGAAGTACGCAAAGTTTATGAAGGATTTGCTCACGAACAAGAGGAGGCTGGAAGAAGCGTCTACTGTGACGCTTAATGAGGAGTGCTCAGCTGTGATACGGACAGATCTGCCGAAGAAGCTTAAGGATCCAGGTTCTTTTACTATTCCCTGCTTTATAGGAGATCTTACTTTTGATAGGGCCCTGGCTGATTTGGGTGCAAGCATTAATCTGATGCCTCTTGCTTTATATGAAAAGCTTGCACTCGGTCCACTTAAACCTACACGTATGTGCATTCAGTTGGCTGATCGTTCAGTCAAATATCCCCAAGGGATTATTGAAGACGTGTTGGTTAAAGTGGACAAATTTATTTTTCCGGTAGACTTTGTTATTTTGGACATGGATCAGGATCGGGAAGTACCATTGATTTTGGGCAGACCATTCTTGGCAACTGCCCGTGCACTTATTGATGTTGGAGACGGTAAGCTTGTCCTCCGCGTTGGGGATGAGTCTGCCACCTTTGACATGTCCAAAATAATGAAGAGGCCCTGTCAAGATAGTGGTGAGTGTTTTTACATGGATGTGGTTGATTCTTTGGTGGAGGATTGCATTCCCAACATGCTTTCTGATGAAGCCTTCTTTGATCTTCTTTTGGATGATAGTTTGTCAGCAGAGGATCTTGAGCTCCTCCCCAGTTTTGATTGCCTTATGCTTGATGGGGAGGAGGACTCAAGTAATGCTAGTAATGTGAAGGGGAAGGAAGATGACTTAGATAAGGTGGAGAAGGAAGACTGTCAGACTGATTCTTCTATTGTTACTCCTTCTCCATTAAATCTAAAGCCTCTTCCCTCCCACCTTGAGTATGCGTTTCTAGATGATAGTCCTGACCTCCCTGTTATTCTTGCATCCGGGCTTGAGCAATCCCAAAAATCTGCATGTCTTGACTTACTTTGTGAACAAAGGGAAGCTCTAGCCCGGAAACTTTCTGACATGAAAGGAATCAGTCCTGTTTTCTGCACTCATAAAATTTTGATGGAAGATAATGCTAAACCGGTAGTGCAGCCACAAAGGAGATTGAATCCTAATATGCAGGAGGTAGTCAGGGAGGAAGTCATCCGTCTGTTAGATGTAGGAATTATTTATCCAATTTCAGACAGCCCTTGGGTCAGCCCGACCCAAGTGGTTCCCAAGAAAGGGGGGATGACTGTGGTTAGGAATGAGAAAGATGAGTTGATTGCTACACGTACGGTCACCGGATGGCGGGTTTGCATTGATTACCGAAGGTTGAATGCCGCCACCCGGAAAGACCACTTCCCCCTCCCCTTCATTGATCAGATTTTAGAGAGGCTAGCAGGGCATAAGTTTTACTGTTTCCTTGACGGGATGTCGGGATACTTCCAGATCCCCATAGCCCCCGAGGACCAGGATAAGACCACTTTTACATGTCCATTCGGTACCTTTGCTTATCGGAGGATGGCGTTTGGATTATGTAACGCCCCTGCTACCTTTATGAGATGCATGCTTGCTATTTTTGGGGATTTCATTGGGAAATTTATGGAGGTTTTCATGGATGACTTTTCTGTGTATGGTGATACTTTTGATGAGTGCTTAGAGAACTTGAAGAAAGTCCTGATTAGGTGTCGAGAGGTGAATTTGGTACTTAACTGGGAGAAGTGCCACTTCATGGTTAGTGAGGGAGTGGTCCTAGGGCATAAGATTTCAAGTAGGGGGATAGAGGTTGATCCGGCTAAAGTTGATGTGATTTCTAAACTACCTCCCCCTACTTCAGTCCGTGCCATTAGGAGTTTTCTAGGCCACGCAGGTTTTTACCGTAGGTTCATCCAGGACTTTTCTAAGATAGCCCGACCCATGACTAAGCTCCTTGAGAAGGACACACCATTTGACTTCTCAAAGGAGTGTTTAGAGGCTTTTGAGCGTTTGAAGGAGAAACTGGTCAAGGCACCGGTGGTAGTAGCTCCTGACTGGTCTTTGCCTTTTGAGATTATGTGTGATGCTAGTGATTTTGCAGTAGGAGCCGTTCTTGGGCAGCGTCGAGAGAAACATTTTCAGCCTATTTCATATGCTTCAAAGACTCTCGATAGTGCCCAAGAAAACTACACTACCACCGAGAAAGAATTGCTTGCTGTTGTGTTTGCTCTTGACAAGTTTCGTCCTTATTTGATTTTGTCTAAGGTAGTGATATTCACCGATCATTCTGCTCTTAAATATTTGATGCAAAAAGTGGATGCTAAGCCTAGATTGATTCGGTGGATATTACTACTCCAGGAGTTTGATATTGAGATTAGGGATAAGAAAGGGGCTGAGAATTTAGCGGCTGATCACTTGAGTAGGTTAGAAAACCCCTTTCTTGATTCCCTGAGTGAGAGAGATATTGAGGGTACTTTTCCTGATGAGAGACTGTTGAGGATCGTTGATGAGGTGCCTTGGTTTTCTGACATCGCCAACTATCTTGTTGGGGGTGTTGTTCCTTCTGATTATACACCTCATCAACGACGGAAATTTTTTGCTGATTTGAAATATTATTTCTGGGAGGAACCATATTTGTTTCGTATTTGTGCTGATCAGGTTGTTAGAAGATGTGTTCCCCTGAGTGAAGGAGTTGAGATTCTCAAACATTGTCACTCCGGACCGACTGGGGGACACTATTCTTTTAACCGGACAGCTCGTAAGGTGTTGGAATGTGGTTTCTTCTGGCCCACTTTGTTTAAAGATGCTCTAACGTTTGTGCAGGAATGTGACAGATGTCAACGCACCGGGCCGGTTACCAAGAGGGATGAAATGCCCCAGAATTTTATATTGGCTTGTGAGGTATTTGATGTTTGGGGCATTGACTTCATGGGGCCGTTCCCGGGTTCTAAAGGTAATAAATTCATTCTGGTTGCTGTGGATTATGTCTCCAAGTGGGTCGAGGCTGAAGCTCTGCCCACAAATGATGCTAGAGTTGTGATTCGTTTTCTGAAAAAATTGTTTTCTAGGTTTGGAGTGCCACGAGTTTTGATAAGTGATAGGGGTACCCACTTTCGGAATGATCCGATGACTCGCCTTCTGGCAAAGTACGGGGTCACTCATAAAGGGGGCGTCCCTTATCACCCTCAAACTAGTGGCCAAGTTGAGAATTCGAATAGGGACATTAAGACAATCCTTGAAAAGACTGTTGAGACCCATAGGAAGGATTGGTCTGATAAGCTAGATGATGCGCTGTGGGCACTGCGTACAGCGTATAAGACACCCATTGGCACTACTCCGTTTCACTTGGTTTATGGGAAGGCGTGCCACCTTCCGGTAGAGATAGAGCATAAGGCCTACTGGGCCTTGAAAACATTGAATAGGGATTTGTCTTTGGCGGGTCGTGAACGGCTTTGGAAGCTCAACGAGTTGGATGAGTGGAGGCTTATGGCCTATGAGAACTCTAAAATTAGTAAGGAGCGTGCCAAAGCCTATCATGATCGGCACATTAAACAGGGAAAAGAATTTTTCAAAGGGGATCAAGTTCTGCTATTCAATCCCCGAATGAAAATATTTAAAGGAAAGTTGAAGTCTAGGTGGTCCGGTCCTTTTGTAGTGAGCGAAGTTTTTCCGTATGGAACTGTTGAGATTGATCATCCTGAGAAAGGCCGTTTTAAAGTTAACGGCCATCATTTGAAGAAATATTACGGAGGACCGCTAGAACGCGAGCGTGAGGTGACCTTTGTCACGAATTTAGAAAGCTGAGTGCGTAGTTGCGTCGGGCAAACGACGTTAAAAATAGCGCTTCTCGGGAGGCAACCCGAGCTTGCTTTTTGCTTCTGTAGTTTAGTTTTACTGCTTTTCATAAAAAACCCACAAAAACCACAAAAAAAAAAAAAAAAAAAAAAAAAAAAAAAAAAAAAAAAAAAAAAAAAAAAAAAAAAAAAAAAAAAAAAAAAAATTGGTGAATAAGCTCATAGGAACGCACGGACGTGCGTAGGGGAACGCACTCCGTGCGTTGCCCAGGGATTTCAACGGGGAAGCTACTGCCCATAACGCACGGACGTGCGTAGGTGAACGCACGCCGTGCGTTGTCCAGAGATATCAAACGGGAGCTACTGCCATTGACGCACGGCCGTGCGTCCGGGTACGCACGCCGTGCGTTGTCCAGGCAGAACACACGCGACACCCACTGGCAGGCACGCACGGCCGTGCGTCCGGGAACGCACGCCGTGCGTTGCCAAATTTTAATCGACACCCCTGCTTCCCTAAAACACAACGCACGCACACTCCCCCTTGCCCACGATACGCACGCACGCGACTCCCCCTCCCCCTGAGACCATCGACCGACCGGCCGCCACCACACCTCCATCGCTGACCGCCGCCGCTCCGACCGACCGCCGCCTCCCTCTCTCCTCTACTCGCTCAACGGTATTATTCTTCTTCCTCAAGCTCCCTTCTCCATTAATGGTGTTTCAAGCTTTGTAAAATCCGATTTTTGCATAAGCTCAAAAGTTAGGGATTTGATTTCCTTTGTTCAAATTGAGGCTTGTATTGATGATTTTGATGTTCTAAGTGTATGAATTTGCCTCTTTTGTTTGGAATCCCTAATTTTTGAGTTGACTTGGCCAATTTAGGGTTGATTTTGAGAAAATTTTGGGGATTTTGTGTTTGTTGCTAGAATGAAGGTAGTGAATTATTGCTTACGATGATACATGATTGTTGTTTAGTCTACTTGAGAATGAATCCACAATTTTTGGGCTAAACATTGTCCAAATTGGAACTTTTGAGTTCTTCCCCAAAAATTTTGACATTTTAGCTAAATAAGTTGGGAAGAATTCTAATCTGAAAACATGAATGATGCTTGCTTATGACATTGTTTACACCGTGTGTCGTTGAAAATTTGATTTTTATTCAAAGTTCTTTGATAAAAGTTCAATTTTCAACTATTCTGGTTAAACATTGGGTTTGTATTAGCTTTTACTTGTGCTTGAGATGTAGTGTGGCCAACGGGGCTATGATTTCGAAACTCTTGGCTTATCTCTAACCTGTGGCAACCCCGTTGGAACCTTCGTGGATTATTTTTCTTTTGCAGATGACCCGCACCAAGCATTCCGCTAAGAGGCACCGGGACAACACCGGTGCTAGCTCCAGCCGGGCCAACCCAAACAGAAATCAGCAGCCGATTGTACCCTACCAACCCCAGTTTCGGGATAACGCCCAAAAAGAGAAATTTGAGGAATTAATGCAAAGGCGAGCGGGAAAAATATTGTTCCCCCACTTGCCTACACTGGAGAAAGCCGGAATCCAAGACGAGGTGATGCAGCTGTTGTCCCGTGATTGGTGGCAACATCTCTTTTTCGGCATCAATGAGCCGACTTATAAAGAGATCACTTGCGAGGTTCTGTCTTCTTTCAAGGCCCCGAGGGAAATCACCAACAGCTTTTACCCGGTCATCAAGTTTAGAGCTTTCGGGGAGGACCATGTACTTTCAGCCAATGACATCTCTTCACACTTAGGTTTTGAGCGATTGGACGATGTTGCCCGATGGGATGGGAGCCTTTTAGACTTTCCGAAGGAGGTGAATCAACAACAGTTTTGGGAGTCTATTACTATTAATGGGGGCAGGTACAACTCACAGATATCGCCTAGTACAGTCCTACACCCACTCAAGTACCGTGTCATCCATGCCTTGTTGAGTTCCACAGTTTCTGGCCGCGCAGAGAAAGGCGGCAAGGTCTCCTCCACTGACTTTTTCTGTCTCTATTGCATGATTCATGGGAGGAGACCAATCTTTGGCGCTCTCTTCGCGGGACTTTTTGCCAGGCAGGCTAGTTATCGGGTCAAGGAGCTTTTTGCGGGACCATACATTACACGGATGATGAAGGCCATGGGGTATGGAGACCGCCTAGAGGGGATGACCGTCGTAGAGCATATTTATCCGATGGAGACGCTGCCCAAGGAGATTCCAGCTGGACGCCGAGCAGCTAGGCACGCAGATGATGATGACGGTGGTGCTGAGGGCCACCAGCAGGTTGAGCAGGATGACGCGCATGAGATGATGCATGGGGCCCCCGTTCTGCCCCCTCCCCAGGGACATGTGTTTCCCAACTCTTGGGAAGGGATGCATCAGCATATTGAGGATATGTATGGCCGACTTTATGAGCACCAGCAGCAGTTTTTCACGCAGATGAGCAACGATGTTACTGCAGGTTTCTCCAGTCTTGATTTGAGGATGACGTCATTGGAGCAGAGATGGGACAGACAGTTCCCCGATGATCAGCAGCCACCCCCTCCCCCATTTTAGATTATGATACATTGTACCCATCTTGATCACATTCTGCACTGAGCACCTGACACTTCTTTTACTCTTTGTTTTCGTGGATGTTTTTTTTTTCTGCTTGGTTGTGATTGCAGCTTTTATTGATAATTGATCGTTGCTTAGATGTTTGGAATGAAGGATCGATTGAGTTCAAGGCCGACCAAAGACCTAGGGGAGTTTCTACGTTCCTTACTCGTACTTTTTCGCCTGCCTTTTGTTGACTTGAGTTGATGTTGAGCACGCGCGACCCTTTCCCTTTATCCCCTTGTGCATTATGCATTTTTGGTCATCGAGGGCGATGCCAAAGTTTAAGTGTGGGGGAGTGAACTGGGCATTCGGGCATTAGTTGTTATTTGTAATTATTGGAGTTAGCATGCGCAGGTGTTAGTTGTATATTCAGAGGAAATTCATGCAAAATTTTTGCAAATTTTTCTTTAAACTGTGTCTTTGTGAGCTGGCTAACATTTTGACTATGCTTTTATGACATTCTTTAAAGTGTTTAGGCTTAATTTGCTTGCACTATAATCTAGTTGTTGAAAGGATGAAGGCATTAGTCACCCATTGAATTAATCCATTAATCATCCACCCCACATGAATAAGACCCTTTAGGAGAAGCCATTTTGAGCCTGCCCGTTTATTGTTACCCGATTAATTGAGCTCCATAGCCAAATGGCCTGTTTCCATACCCGTGAATATTTCTGACTTAGTCTTGGTGTTTAGGGAACTAGGGGATTAACTTGCTAAGTTTAGGGAATTTGTGTAGGAGCCATTTTTTTTGCACTGTTCCTATGCCCCAAATAGGGTAAGAGCAGTCACTTTTTAGGAATTTGATACTTTCGAGGATTGCATTGTAGGCATGGATTCACTTTTAAATTAATGAACTTTAATTGCTATTTTTCCTTGGTGAGGCCGAGATTAGAATGAGGTAATGTCTAGTGAGAATCCGAAAGGTGAAAAATTAATATAGCTAGACCTCTTACTTTACGAAAAAGAGAATGGGAGCCCCGGTCAAAAAGCGTGAGATGAGACTTGGGTATCTTTCGAAAGAAACGGCGTTCTCGTGCCAACATGACAAGGAAAACTAAACTTAAATTAATGAACTTGGAGGCTATCTCAAAATTTAGCTTTAGTCCTCCGCGTACTTCAAGTATACGTCAAAGCACAAATGGGCCGAGACGGTTTAGCTTAGTTGTACACCATGTCTACTCTTTGCATAGGTTTAAATGATTGTTCCTAAATTGTGGCCTACTAAGTTCTTTGATCCTAAGAATAGCCCTGAAGTTCCTGAATACATTGAGTCTTTGTTAGAATATTCCAATCTCTCAAAAGAAAGGGACTATTATTGCTATCCATGATCCATTCACCACCACCTTCACAAGTCCTTCTGATCAATAACTAGTTTATTTGTCTGTGCTGTCACTGCTTTGAGGATGTTGTGAATAATTTTGTCAAATATGTTCGCTAGAGTACAAAGATGTAGTTTAGGGAAGAATTTTCTTGGTTTAGTCTGCCTGTTCTGTGAATATCCCTTTAACTACGTGTGCATGCTAACTGTTTTAATTCCGGGTGGTGATTATGTAAGTCCCGTTGTTCAGTTTGCTTGAGGACAAGCAAAAGCTTAAGTGTGGGGGAATCTGATAAGTTCGTATTTCAACACGCATTTGATGCGTGTTGGGGTCGGATTTTGATAATTTTCCTAACTTTTGGGTGTCGTAAGTCTCAATTTTAGCTCAAGTCATGTGTATCGGGCGTAGGGTATGAGTTTTGGTATTTTCAGAGTTGAAATCAAGTTTTGGGACCCGGCATCGGCATTTGAGAAAGAGATCGGGACGAGTTAAGAAGCATTCGAGAGTGAATTCGCAGTTTTGGAGGCCACCGGGAGATTCACGATGATGTTTTGATGAAGAAAGAGCTTTTGGATCGATCGAGTGGTCAAACGGAGGCTTAAAACGAAAGAAATCGAAGAAAATGAAGAAGAAACGCCACGCACGGCCGTGCGTACAGGGACGCACGGCGTGCGTGCGTGGCGAGTAGCGGCCAAGAAAAGTAATGACCAACGCACGGCCGTGCGTCCGGGTACGCACGCCGTGCGTTCAAGGCGACAAAATGGCGAATGGCTACTGGCAGCAACGCACGGACGTGCGTAGGGGTACGCACGCCGTGCGTCCAAGGCGTTAAATTGAAGGGAGCTACTGGCGGTAACGCACGGCCGTGCGTCCGGGTACGCACGCCGTGCGTTCAAAGCGTTTTTTCGAAGAATGGCTACTGGCAGCAACGCACGGACGTGCGTAGGGGAACGCCCGCCGTGCGTTGCCTATTTACACGGACGTCCGTCGGACGCACGGACGCAACGCACGCCGTGCGTAGGCTCCGTGCGTACCGCGGATCTGTCCTTTTTCGACCCAAACTCATTGTTTTCTATAAATAAAGCCTCCCTTACCCCGTTTTGAGGTTCGGAAACCTAGAGAGAAGCTTAGGGACGTGTTTTACAGTGTTTTTCCGCTATTTTGTTCAAGACCCTGAGATTCTTTGTAAGTTTCATCTTTTTAATTAATGACAATTATTTCTATTCATCCCAATTCTGTTGATTATTCAATTATGAATCGTGAGTAGTTTAATTAGGGATTTGGGACTGATGAAGGGGTTAATCATGACGTATGGCTAGATTCTTGTCGGTTTAATTGCATGAATGCCATTTAATTTGTGTTTGAATAATTTAATTGATATCTCTTGTAACCTAGACTGCAGCTAGAATTACAATTGCATGTAGAATGAATTAAGAGAGATCTAATTTGTTCTAGGACACATTCACACACACTTAATCGTTCGCTAAGAGATTAGTAGCGATTAAGGGGCCGTAAGCTCGCTCGTCTTGGCAATAATTTAGGATCTTGTCGCATGAGAGATCAGCCTGGTCCCCTAAATTATTGTACTCTACGCCGCGAGAGCGGTAAGAACTTAGTAATGATTAGCTAGGCTCAATTAAATTAAATTCATGTAATTAGGCCTGATCTGTCAGAAATCTGGTTACCCCGGAATCAATTCCTGTTCCCTTCGTCGTTAATTGAGAAGAAACCAATCTTTTATTTTTATCGCTCATTAGCATTAGTTTTAATTTTAATTCAACCAATCAATCTCGCACACTTGCATTTATTTATTTTTATTTCTTTTTAATCGCTAAAGTTTAGTTAATCTTTAATTCCCTTTTGTCCGTCCCTGTGGAGACGATACTCGTACTTTACACCACTTTTCTACAACCATTTTAAGTGCGAGAAAAATCACATCACGGTTATTGCTTCATGCACCCATGGCTTAATGGTAGACTCTAGAAAGCTGTTCAGATATACGAGAATGTCTTCGGGGATAATGGCACCAGTTACAGGGGTTGTAACTGTTGTCACAGCATCAGTGAAGATAGCTGATGTGTGGCCTGCGTTCAATGATTGAGGCATTGTTGGCGTAGCAGGGCTTCCGACCATCATAGTTTGCACTCCGGTCGTTGCATTCAGGGTGAGTGCACCTGTATGTGCAGTGAATAGTGTAGGTGTCCTAGAAAAATGTGAAAATGTGGGAATAGTGACACCTAGACTCGATGTGATAGAACGGATGGGGGTAGTGGTCCGGGGCTGTTGACCACTAAGTCTCTCAGCAGATTCAGAAGGAATCAGTGAGGTCGGTGTAAGTTCCCCTTGAGTTATTGAAACTCCAGTCTGTTGGGAGACTGGAGAGTGGATGGGAGATGGCTGTGCCCGCGCAGTTGAACCGGATGCTGCGACTTCTACCCGGGAACTGACAAGGTCAGCTCCTGCTCCTAGGGGCGTGGTTCGGTCTATAGTGACAAAGGTGTCGCAGTCATCGTATAGTGCCAGCTCCTCCTCCACTGCACTCTTCTTTCTTAGCCTCTTCTTAGGCTGTGATGATGCAGATTTGTCGTTGTTGTGTTTGGAGCGCTGCTCACTGATGACAATGCCCTTAAGTGGTCGGGACATGTGAACAGCCTCTTCATTGTCCGATGAGGAGTTGGAGTCTATCGGAATGGCCCTCTTTCCGGCTCTTTTCCTGTTGCTGATCAGAACTCCCTCCATGTCATCATCATCATCTGCATCATCATCATCGTCATCTCTTCGTTCATTCCCTTTGGCCATGCTATCGGAGGCCTCACCACCTGCCTTATTAGAAGGGGCCTGGCTAGATGGTTCATTGGCAGTGTCCTCAGCATTAGGGTGGCCCTCAGCAGTCTGGGTCCTCTCGGAAGAGTTAGCAGACTGATCATCATTAGGCCAGGTTGCCACTGGTTTCTGTGACGGGGCTCTCTTCTTCTTACCCTCACGTTCACTCGGCTTGGTCCCTTGGGAAGGTCCAGCTGGGTTTTGCTGAACCATAGGGACCGTCCTATGGTTTTCTGATTTTCTCACACACACACACACTCTTTTTCTTTCTTTTCTGATTTTCTCACACATACACACACTCTTTTTCTTTCTTTTCTGATATTCTCACACACACACACACTCTTTTTCTTTCTTTTCTGATTTTCTCACACACACACACACTCTTTTTCTTTCTTTTCTGATTTTCTCACACACACACACTCTTTTTCTTTCTTTTCTGATTTTCTCACACACACACACACTCTTTTTCTTTCTTTTCTGATATTCTTCTTTTCTCCCCCTCAAAGTATTCCTCTCTCTCTTATTTTCTCCCTTTTCTCCCCCTCAACACATGCAACACACACCACACACACACTCATTTTATTCAGACCATGGAGATAACACAATTACATAGGATCGAGATTCAACATGCCTAACTTAGATACTAGGAACTGGAATCTCTTGTCATCCAGTGCCTTAGTAAATATGTCAGCCAGTTGAAGCTCAGTGCTTACAAAGTACAGATCAACATCTCCTTTCTCCACATGGTCCTTGATGAAGTGATAGCGCAAATCGATGTGCTTGGTGCGCGAGTGGTGAACGGGGTTGCTGGTTATGGCGATTGCACTCTGGGAGTCACTGTAGATGGGAATATGGTTGAATAGGAAGCCATAGTCTCTGAGTTGTGTCCTCATCCATAGGATTTGTGAACAGCAACTAGCAGCCGCAACGTATTCTGCCTCGGCTGTAGAAGTTGACACGCAGTTCTGCTTCTTGGAGGACCAACAGACTAGCTTCTCTCCCAGAAATTGAGCACCACCGGATGTACTTTTTCGATCTAACTTGCAACCTGCAAAATCAGCATCTGAGTAACCAACAAGGTCAAAACCCGTGTCCTTGGGATACCAAAGTCCCAAGTTGATTGTTCCTTTCAGGTATCTCAGGATTCTCTTTACTGCATTCAGATGTGATTCCTTTGGATTTGCTTGAAAGCGAGCGCACAGACAAGTTGCAAAGACAATATCCGGTCTACTAGATGTCAGGTACAGCAAGGAACCGATGATAGCCCGATAGTTGGTAGCATCGACGGAAGTCCCAGAAGGGTCAGAGTCGAGCTTTTGTGAGGGAGACATGGGGGTTTTCATGGTTGACTTGCTGTCCATCTTGAATCTCTTGAGCATTTCATGGATGTATTTTGACTGGCTGATGAAAATTCCGTCTGGCATTTGCTTGATCTGTAGCCCTAGAAAGAAGTTCAACTCTCCCATCATACTCATTTCAAACTCAGTGTGCATCAAGTTGCTGAATTCTTCGCAGAAGTTCGGATTGGACGAGGCGAATATGATGTCATCTACATAGATTTGTATCAACATGATGTCACTGTTCTCTCGCTTGATGAAAAGAGTTGGATCTATCTTTCCCTTCGAGTAGCCTGAGTGTACAAGAAAATCAGATAGTGCATCATACCAGGCTCTCGGTGCCTGTTTTAGTCCATACAGAGCTTTCTTCAGCTTGTAGACATAGTGTGGGCGTTCAGGGTCAACAAAGCCTTCTGGTTGTGCCACGTAAACTTCTTCTTTCAGTTCTCCATTCAGAAACGCAGTCTTTACATCCATTTGATAGATGGTGAAACTCTTATGAGCAGCATAGGCAAGGAACAACCTTATTGCTTCAATTCTGGCCACTGGTGCAAAGGTTTCATCATAGTCAATTCCTTCTTGTTGGTTGTACCCTTTTGCAACCAGTCGGGCTTTGTTCCTTATAATCACACCGTCTTCATCTTTCTTGTTCTTGAAGACCCACTTGGTGCCAATTATTGTTTTCTTTGGGGGTCTTGGTACCAGGGTCCATACATCCAATCTTTCAAACTGATTGATCTCCTCCTGCATTGCTATCACCCAATCTGGATCTGTTAGAGCTTCAGAAACTTTGGTTGGTTCAGATTGGCTGATGAAGCAAGAGAAGAGACATTCATTTGCTGTGGCTGTTCTTGTACAAACTCCACGACTTGGATCTCCAATAATTTGTTCTGCAGGATGTGCTTTCGTCCATTTCCGCTCATGAGTTAGAGGGATTGGAGTTATGATGGGGTGATCCGGGTCCTCAAAAGTAGTAGATGTAGTTTGTTGAGGAGTGGAGTGCACAGGGGTCGATTCAGATTCTGTGTCTGCTTGAGCTGGTATTTCTGAAACTTGTGCTGGTGAAGTTGCTTGTGTTGCTGCTGTGCCATGATCCTCAGTATTTTCGTGATCTGATGTATGAGGTGAGTCAGCTTCTTCCTCACTGAGGTCAGGCATGAATGGTGGTTGAGCAGCTTCTGTTGGTAATTGTTGGTTTGCAGTGCGTGCATTTTCATAGAAATGTTCAAAGAGAGAGTCGAGAATTGCACTATCAGCCGTTGTTTGCTTTGTTGCTTCAGCTCCATCAGGTTGCTTCCTTTGAGCAGAGAGTGTGTTTTCTATCAAGAAATATTCAGAAGCAAAGTCAGCCATTTCATAGAATGCAACATTGACACTCTCAATGACTGTTCTGCGATCACGTAGATAGACCCGATACGCCTTTGATTGCGTGGAGTATCCAATGAATACTCCTTCGATGGCTTTCGGATCCATCTTGCTTCTTTCATTTCTGTCATTTAGAACAAAGCACTTGCAGCCAAACACTCTGAAGAATGAGATGTCAGGTGTTCTGTTGAAGAGTATTTCATAGGGGGTCTTGTTGAAGCGCTTGTGAATTGATGTTCTGTTCTGAGTAAAACACGCTGTGTTGATTGCTTCAGCCCACATGAAATGGGGAAGCTTTGACTGAATAAGCATGGTGCGTGCTGCTTCAACAAGAGTTCTATTCTTTCTTTCAACGACCCCGTTTTGTTGTGGTGTTTTTGCTGCAGAGAATTGCTGTGTGATACCCTGAGTTTCATAGAACTCAGCAAGAGACTGGTTCTTGAACTCGGTACCATTATCTGTTCTGATGATCTCCACACTCTTTTGTAGAAAATTTTGGATTGTCCTGATGAAGGTTATGATGGTTGCAGCTGTTTCATCCTTTGTCCTCAGAAATTTGGTCCATGTGTACCGAGAGAAGTCATCCACAATGACCAGTGTATATTTGCGCCCATTGATGCTTTGGACTCTCATTGGTCCACACAGATCCATGTGAAATAGTTGCAGCAGTCGGGAGGAGGATGGAACAGGTTTTAACTTGTGAGAGCTCCTTTTCATCTTGCCTAGTCTGCAGGCATCACAATGAGTGTCAGCGGAAGTCTTCAGAGGAGGCAGCCCTTTCACAAGTTTCTTAGAGGACAAGGTAGTGAGATATTTGAAGTTGAGGTGAGACAGGCGTCTGTGCCATAGACTGTTTTGTTCAGAGGAAGCTTTGGACAGCAGACAGATGGCGGAAGGTAATTGTACGCTCTTCAGATCAATGGTGTACAGGTTGGAAGTTCTTGTGCAGGTCAATAATACCTTTCCAAACCTGTCCAGCACACAGCATTGTCTGGCTATGAACTTCACTTCCATGCCACTATCGCAGAACTGTCCAATACTTAGCAGATTATGCTTCAGTCCTTTCACATATGACACAGCCTTGATGGTGACACTTGCACAGATGACATCCCCATATCCTAGGATTGGAGAGGCCGCGTTGTTTCCAAATCTCACATTTCCTCCGTAGCATTTGGTGTAGTTGCTCAACAGGTCCTTTATTCCGGTCATGTGGGTTGAGCAGCCAGAATCTAAATGCCACACATGACCGTTCTGCAAAACAGATTAAGGATTTTTAGGTACCCACCGCAGGATGGGTCCTTCCTTATCAATTGAGAAAATCTTTTTGAATTTTTCTTTCAGCTGTGATCCAAGGTCAACAGCCTTTTCAGATAATGTTCTTTGTTTTTCAAGTTCAGCTTTTGGTATCCATTTTTGTTTGATTTTAGGAGCAGGGGAGACAGAGTTATTGTCTTTGTGTGTGAATGGCTGGTTCGTGAGGTAAGGTTTGAGAATTTCTTCTTTAGAGAGACGGTGTAAGTGTTTCTTTGAATGAACCTTAAGAGGGTACTTTAAATTTGGAAAATTATAAACTCCCTCTACAGATCTATTCTCAGATTGTTTCTTTTGTTTGCGTTCTCTCCGTTGATCCTTACGAACAGAATTCATGGCACATTCAAAATTAGAAACATCAACACTATCATTTTCAAGTCCAGGAGCATACAACTTATTATTGAAATAAAATTGATTAGAAGGAAATTCAGATGGATTCAGCTTGGGACACAAGACTGAATTGGATCTACATGGTTGTGACTGAAATCTAGATCTACTATTATTCGAGTAAAACAAAGCACTTGAACAGGGTTTTTCATGTTCTGAAAACATTTTCTTCTTTCCTTCAGCTATCTCTTCTCTCTTCAACCTCCATTCTCTTCTCCTTTCCAGTCTCCTACTCACGGTATTTCCTGTTTTCAAGGGAGTCGTGGAGTGAGTGGTCGATCTTTTGAAAATGTTAGTTTTGTGAAGTTTTTCTTGAGAATCAGTTGTATCACCGGCTGACTGGGAAGTTGTGTCAGATTGAGAGCTTTCCTTTAAAGAGGTCAGTTCTCTTAATAACCTCTCCCTCTCACTTTCAAAGCTTTTTCTTTCTTCTTCAAAACTTTTTCTTTGTTTTTCCAAAGAGATATGTAAATTTTCGAATTTTCTAATTAGTGGAGGGATGTAAGGTTCTTCTTCATTTGACCCTGAGGTTGAAGGGGTTTCTGGATCCGACACAGCTTCCTTCTCAGAAGGATAAGGACTCATACTCTCATCAGTTGAGAAAACGGGTTCAGCATTTTCATAACTTTTATTCAGAGAGTCATAATTGAAAGGAATTTCTGTTCTGGAAGGGTTTGATCGCTTTACCTCTTCTTCTTCTGCCGTTTCTTTTCCATAGGTAAAAGCCATCAACTTAGTCAACCCTAACCCCATATAATTTATGTCATAAAGTTGAATACAATCCACTTTCTTCAGATTATTGGGGTTAGTAAGACCGAGACCCTCCTTAGAGTTATAAAAGCGAGTGTCTTTGTTCTGATTGAGAAAAATGGTTTGTTCTGTTTGTCCTCTCTTGGCAAGTAGATCTTCTAATTCTTTGATTTTTGTGTAAAGAGTACACCTTTTTTCATGTAGAAAATCATTTTCGGCTTTTGCAACGTTTCGTTCTAATTCAGTCTCAGAAACTTTCCTTGTTAGTAGAGCTACCTTTTGGGTGAGTTGATCTAATTCTAAAGTTCGCTTCTTGACAATTTCTTTTTCATTTTCTAACTGTATGCTCAGAGATCTGACTTTATCTAGACTGTCAATTAAATATTTATGGTTGATGTTTCCCTTGTCTCTTAGCTCCATAATTAGATTGTCTTTGACTTGTGAAGAGTGAACTTTACAAGAGCAGGAACAGACGGTTTCAGAGTTACTTACAGTGATGTTTGAGCTTGAGCTTGTACTTCCTCCGGGGATCGCAGCATCACCCTTTTCCTTTTCTTCTTCTTCTACAAGCGCCATCAGGGCCAGATTCTCCTCTTCTTCTTCATCTGAACTCTCCTCCTGCCACGGGTCATTTTCAGTAAGTGTTGCAGCACTATCATCATCTTGTTTAGCCATGAACATTTTCTGTTTGTTCCACAGCATCTTCTGCTTGTAATAGTTGAAGTCCCTTTTTCTTGGTAGGCGACAGTCTTTGATAACGTGTCCAGCCTGTTAGAGATATTTTCATTGTAACTGTGATCAATGTTACTTTGCTAGTTTATAGTTAGCTAGAATAATGAATAGGCCTTTTAAGGCAATTTTGTAATAAAGGTTTTATACCTTTTTAGGTATGGGCCTCCTAGGAAAAGGAGCCCAAATGATTGTAAAACCTACCTTTCCCGTCAGGCTATATATATGCCTTAAGGGAAAGGCTAGGTTAAGCTTTTCAACATTCCCTGTGCCGCAGAGCCTATATCGGTGATAGAAGTTTTACGCTAACTTTCATATCATTCTGTAAACTTCTTCATCATTCAATGGAAAGCTTCATTCCCAGATCTATCTTCCATACATACATTTTATAGACTAGAAAACAGGGACCTAACATCTGGTATCAGAGCCGGAGCTGATCGATCGATTGAAGGCTGGAAAAGCTTCTGCGCGATTCTTCATCGGCGAAGTTTTTGCACTTGAGCGATTTCTGGCTCTATTTTTGTTGTTGTTTTTGCAGGAAATGGCTTGAAGGAAAAGGTTTCTACTGTTGCTAGGATCATTCCTGGAGAAAATCTCGATCTGAAAGTTGGCGAACAGGTTCAGCCAGAAGTTGAGCGATCCTGATATTTAGCGCAACTCGCTGGGACGAAGAACAGGAACGCGCAACTACACTCCTGCGCGATCTTGAGCTTCGCGCAACCTTCCTTGCGCGATCTCGGAGTTGCGTTATTTTCACAGGTTGAGCGATCCCAACATAGCGCAAAAACAGCTCCTGCGCGATCCGTACTTCGCGCAACACCTCTTGCGCCATCTTGAAATATCTCCTGCGCAATTTCCAATTTCGCGCAAACTCACTTGAGCGATTTTTGGACTTGCCCGATCTGAAGAGTTGAGCTATTTTTCAGGTGGAGCGATCCTCTCCTTGCGCGATTTGGAGTTGAGCTATTTACAAAAACCTTCTGCCCAAAGTACTGAAACCAACAAGACAGAATCAAATCAATCAACTGATCAGCCCGATCATTCCAACATGGACGCATTATCAATTGGTAACGATACAAGACCCCCAATCCTACGAAGGGGTGAGTATAACGTATGGAAGAACAGGTTCTTGAATTTTCTTGAAAGCAAGGATCAATCCTCCGGTCTTCTCGATTCAATCACCAATGGACCTGCACAGCTGATGATAGCAATTGAGAGAGATAATGGGAATAATCCACCGGTGGAGATTGAGTGGAGACAGAAGACTGTTGAGGAATATGATGATGAAGACCGTGCCAGAATCCGAGCTGATCTTATTGCAAAGACCTATCTCTTGCAAGCCATTCCAAATGACATATACATGCAAATCGATAGTATGTCCACAGCAAAGGAGATGTGGGACGAGATTTTTAAGATTATGCAAGGCACAGAGATAGGTGTAAAAGCAAAGAAAGCCAGCACATTTACAGCATACGACTCATTTAAGGCAAAGCTCGGAGAGTCACTGGAAGACACTTACTTGAGGTTTCTGCAGCTTATAAACGAAATGAGGAAGATAAATGTGCATAAATCAAACATGGAACTGAATGTGCGGTTTCTCTCTGCACTTGGAGCTGACTGGAAGAAGCTGACCTCTCAGATCAAGCACACAAAGGATCTTGATGAGATGGACATCCATGCCGTGTACAACACATTGAGTCAGTACACTGAAGATTTTGAAGACTTTGTTGTGACTACTGTGACAGCTGAAAGAGAGAAAGGAGCTGTGAATAAGCTTGCAGACACCCTCGCCTTAATGCTTGACAAACCATCGAAATCTGGCTCAAAGAAGGACAAAATGATTGCTGAAGAAAGTGAGAGTGCTGACAGCGACATTGGATTTTGGGATGAGACTGATGATGATGAGCTGCGCGATATGCAAAAGCAGCTAGCTCTCCTCACCTCAAAATTCAATAGTCAGCTACAGAGAAAGAGAAACCCCACTAGCAACAACAGGCTCCGCAAGTCCTCCTCCAGCAACAACAAGAGAAAAGAGCGATCTTTTGAATCATCTGAAAATGTTGTTGCTGAGGATGCTCCAAAGTGCTTCAATTGTGGGAAGACTGGACATCTAATGAAGGACTGTAGATTGCCAAAGAGGAGGAAGGATGCTGAATACTACAAGCAGAAGATGTACCTGAACAAGAAGAAGATGTTGCTGGCTATGGAAGAAAACAAGGAAAAGAGTGCTCTCATGGATGAAAAAGATCACTGGATGGATGACTCTGACGAAGAAGAGAATATGGCCTTGATGGCAGTTGTTGAAGAAGAGGAGAAAGAGAAAGATGCTGAGAAGGAAGGAAAGATGAAGTCAACCCCTGCTGCTGAGGAAAAGAAGGAGAAAGACAAAGCTGAGGAGAAGAAGAACCTGCCTACTGCAACCAATGCTGATGAAATGACTGTCCTGACTGCTGAGAACAGAAATGCTGACAACGAAGTAAGTACCTCTAATTCATCTATTCATAACTGCTCTAGAACAGATATGCATGATAAATTTAAGGAGCTAGAGGTGAATTACAAAAGGTTGTATGAGGTATATAATCAACTGCGTGAAAAACAGACATGCTCAAACATAAAGATAATCAATTCAGAGAAAACAATCACTAAACTCACAACTGAGAATAAGCGACTTAGTGCGAGTGAGAAAGAGTTGACAGAGAAACTTAGAACAACAGAAAAGGAAAGAATTAGGCTTTTTGGTGTAAATAACTTGCTAATGGAAAGAAGGGGTGCACTTTATACTAAAATCAAAGAACTTGAGGATCTGTTAGCCAAAAGGGACCAAACAGATCAGACTATTTTCCTTAACCAGCCTAAGGACACTCGTTTCTATAACGCCAAAGAAGGCTTGGGTTTGACCAATCCTCAGAACCTGAAAAAGGTCAATTGTAGACAACTCTATGATGTTAGATACATGAAAATAGGACTGACCAAACTCATGGCCTTCACTGGAGCTGAAGAAACGAATGCCCTCGAGGACGAAAAGAGAAAGACAAAGGCTGGTGTTGAGGTTCCTTTTGACTACACAGAGTTAAACAAGAGCTACAAAACCAAAGCACTCCCTTTGACCCCTGCTGAAGAAATCTTGACCTATCCTCCTGAAAATGAAGCTGAGAAAGACGGAGAGGAGGCTTCCACATCTGAACCAATTGAGAAACCAGCTTACATTCCACCATTGGTGAGAAAGTTTGCTGAGTTAAAAGATTCTTTTGAAAAGGAAAAGCAGGTTTTAGAAAAGGAAAAGGATGAACTTTTAAAAGAAATATCTTCTTTGAAAACCGCCTCTCAGTCTAACACAGCTTCTCAACCCTCTTCCCCTTCTACTTCTGAAAACACTTCTGAAAACTCAAGCGATAGTTTTAAGACTTCTCCTTCTCACCCCAAGTCTCATTCTCCGACAGGGAAAGATGTGAAGAAGAGAGTCGAGAGGAAAGGAGAGTGGATTGAAGACAAAATAAGAAGGAAGAAGAGAGAAGAAGAGTCGAGATTAAGCAATAAGAGTCAGCGGTCGAGCGCCATTTTTTATGTTAAGAATAAGTCTAGTTCTAGCATTAGTGAGCCATCTACTAGTTATGCTAAGAGAGTGGCTCCTAAGTCTTCTAGTTCTAAGATTTCTGCCTCGAACCGTTGTACTAAATGTGTTTCTCTGGATTGTGTTAAATCAATGAAATGTTGTTGTTTTGAGTCTGTTTCTTCTTGCAAAGCAAAAGATCCTGTGATTGTTAAGAATGTTGTGAATAAGCCCAAGATTGATAGGGTGAATGTTGAGAGCGAGGTCAAATTGCCATTTTTAAGGTATCCTCTCAAGATTCACTCAGTCAAACATCTGAGAAGGCTATCACGTGAACCAATTTTGAAAGATCATTTATCTGAACAATCACTTAGGACAAATGAAAGTTCCCTCGCTCCAAAAATTGTTCAAATAAAACAAAAATGGGTTCCTAAGGCTGAAGCAGAACAATTAAAAATGAAAAATTCTCCTCAACCAGCCAGCCTAGGATCCCAAATCAAAAAGAAGTTGAAACAATTGCTCACTGTTGATAAGGAAGGACCCATCTGGCGATGGGTACCTAAGCGAAACTAATCTGTTTTGCAGGTCAGTCATGTGTGGCATCTTGATTCGGGTTGCTCGTCACACATGACTGGACAGATTGAACTACTGAGCAACTCTTCTGAAAGATTTGGAGGAAATGTGAGGTTTGGGAACAATGCTTCATCGCCCATACTCGGGATAGGAGATGTCATCTGTGAGAGCGTCACAATCAGAAACGTATCATATGTGCAGGGACTGAAACACAACTTGCTTAGCATCGGCCAATTTTGTGATAATGGAATGGAAGTGAAATTCCATGCTAGGCAATGTTGTGTGATGGATATGGGTGGGACACCATTATTAAGGTGTCAGAGGAAAACCAATCTCTACACCATTGATCTGAAATCGGTACGATCCCCCATATCCATCTGTCTCCTGTCCAAAGCATCTGAAGAACAAAGTAATCTATGGCACAGACGTCTCTCACACTTGAACCTGCCAGCCATCAGTTCCCTCTCCTCGAAGAAGTTGGTGAAAGGACTGCCTGTTCTGAAGAACTCCCCCAACCATCATTGTTCTGCATGTCATTTGGGAAAGATGAGGAGAGCATCACACAAGTCAAAACAATTTCCCTCCTCATCTCGTCCCCTGGAGCTATTACATATGGATCTGTGTGGTCCGATGCGCGTGCATAGCATCAGTGGACGCAAATATACTTTGGTAATTGTGGATGACTACTCACGCTACACATGGACCAAGTTTTTGCGCTCCAAGGACGAAACTGCAAACTTAATCATGACGTTCATCAGGACCATACAGAACTATCTACAGCAGAATGTGAAGATCATCAGAACTGACAACGGGACGGAGTTCAAGAACAAGGAACTGACCGAATTCTATGAAGCTCAGGGAATCACTCAACAGTTCTCTGCAGCTAAGACACCACAGCAGAACGGCGTTGTAGAACGACGGAACAGAACCTTGGTGGAAGCAGCCAGAACCATGCTAATACAGTCAAAGCTTCCTCACTTCATGTGGGCGGAAGCTATCAACACGGCTTGCTTCACACAGAACAGGACCGTGATCCACAGAAGATTTGACAAGACGCCCTATGAGATTGTGTTCAAGCGGATCCCTAACATTGCCTTCTTCCGCGTCTTCGGCTGTAAATGCTACATTATGAACGACAGGGATGCTAGGGGGAAGCTTGATCCAAAAGCAAATGAAGGGATATTCATTGGGTATTCTACCAATTCCAAGGCGTACAGAGTATACTTAAAAGACAGAAGAACCGTCATGGAGAGCATCAATGTGAGCTTCTATGAAATGGCGGACTTGGCTTCTGAACATTTTCATTCTGAACCATCAACCTCTGCAAACAATGAAACTTCATCATCTTCTGGAGTAGGAGGGCAGGGAGGTGAGACAAGATCTGATGAGCACGTGGTTCTGGATTCTCTATTTGAACACTTCTACAGTCAACCACGTGCACCACCAACTACAAATGCTACACCTACTCAGAACCCCCTGTTACCTGCTCCAACTACTGAAGAAACCAACACTCCTACTCAGAATGATGATGAGCATACAGATAATGAAGCTGAACAAGAACCAAACACTCCTGTTAATGATCAAACTGAGGAAGCTGCAACGCAAGAAACCCCAGAAGCACAACCAGAGCAAGAATATTCTGACCCTGATCATCCAATCATAACTCCACAACCTCTACAGCACGAGAGAAAATGGACTAGAGCACATCCGCCAGAGCTGATAATTGGAGATCCATCTCAAGGAGTCAGAACCAGAACAGCATCAGTCAATGAATGCTTATACTCATGTTTTCTGAGTCAGAAAGAACCTACAAAGATGACTGACGCATTGGCTGATCCGGACTGGGTGATTGCAATGCAGGAAGAAATGAACCAGTTTGAAAGATTGAAAGTGTGGACCCTGGTGCCAAGGCCTTACAAGAAAACCATTATCGGCACCAAATGGGTATTCAAAAACAAGAAAGACGAAGACGGTGTGATCGTGAGAAACAAGGCCCGCCTGGTTGCAAAAGGTTACAATCAACAAGAAGGAATCGACTACGATGAAACCTTTGCACCAGTGGCAAGAATTGAAGCCATCAGACTATTTCTAGCATATGCTGCACACAAGAGTTTCACGGTGTATCAAATGGATGTAAAGACAGCATTTCTTAATGGAGATTTGAAAGAAGAAGTCTACGTTGCACAACCTGAAGGCTTTGTTGATCCTGAACGCCCCAATTATGTATATAAACTGAGAAAAGCCTTGTATGGTCTGAAACAAGCACCGAGAGCCTGGTACGAAGCACTGTCAGATTTTCTTGTAGAATCAGGCTTCTCTAAGGGAAAGATAGATCCAACTCTCTTCATCAAAAGACACAAGGGTGACATCATGCTGATACAAATTTATGTTGACGACATCATTTTTGCCTCGTCGAATCCAAACTTCTGCAAAAAGTTCAGCAATCTGATGCGCACCAAGTTCGAGATGAGTATGATGGGAGAGTTGAACTTCTTTCTGGGGCTGCAGATCAAACAAATGCCAGACGGAATATTCATAAATCAGTCCAAGTACATCCACAATATGCTAAAACGCTTCAAAATGGACAGCAAGTCGACGATGAAAACCCCTATGTCTCCCTCACAGAAGCTCGACTCTGACCCTTCCGGGAAATCAGTCGATGCTACCAATTATCGGGCTATCATCGGTTCCTTGCTGTACCTTACATCTAGCAGACCAGACATTGTCTTTGCAACTTGCCTATGCGCCCGCTTTCAGGCAAATCCGAAGGAATCACATCTGAATGCTGTTAGAAGAATACTGAGATATCTCAAAGGAACAGTCAATCTGGGCCTTTGGTATCCCAAGGAATCAGGTTTTGACCTTGTTGGATACTCAGATGCTGATTTCGCGGGTTGCAAACTGGACAGAAAGAGTACATCTGGCGGTGCTCAATTTCTTGGTGATAAGTTGGTGTGCTGGTCCTCCAAAAAGCAGAATTGTGTGTCCACTTCTACAGCTGAGGCAGAATATGTCGCGGCTGCTAGCTGTTGCTCACAGATATTATGGATGAGGACCCAACTAAAAGACTACGGGTTCACATTCTCACACATCCCGATCTACAGCGACTCTCAAAGTGCAATTGCCATCACGTGCAATCCTGTCCATCATTCCCGGACGAAGCATATTGATCTCAGATATCATTTCATAAAGGATCACGTTGAGAAAGGCACCGTGGACATGTACTTTGTGTCTACAGAATTGCAACTGGCTGATATTTTCACAAAGGCCCTGGATGAAAAGAGATTCAATTTTCTGATCTCTAAGCTGGGGATGCTGAACCTGACCGAATGAGTAAATCTGAACTGTGTGTGTGCGTGTGCTTTCATGTTTTGCATTTTAGTTTTTCTTTGCATCACATTTTCTTTTCTCTCTCTCATGCATCATTTTTTATTTTCTTTTCATCGCATGTTTTCCTTTTATTTTTCATGCATCACATATTTTCCTTTTATTTTTCATGCATCATTTTTTTATTATTTGCATAAATTGAGGGGGAGCTTTTCAAAATCTGTTCATCTGTTGAGGGGGAGTATTTCTAAATTATGTATAAATTGAGGGGGAGTTTGCAAAATTTTTCATTCTTAAAGAGAAGCAAGGGTTGAGGGGGAGCAATCTTAAATTTGAAATCAGGCAGAAATGGGCCCGTTAAACTTTGAAAATTCTCCCGGGCCTATTTAAACTTTTAAAACGCGCAATCCTCCTCCCCATTCTTCTCTCTTGCGCGAAACGCTCGGACTTCCTCAGAGCTCAAATCCCCTCTTTCTCGCTCAAATCTCCTCCTCGTCAAAATCTCTAAGGGTAAAATCTCCATGATTTCTTGCTATTTCTGAGTCTTTCACAGGTATCACACAAGAAAAACGATGAACAGGCTGAACCAACGCTCTTGCGCTAACCCTATTGCGTGATTTCCAACTCTGCGAGATCTATATGTGTTGCGCGATCTCGGCCCTTGCGCGATCTATGTGTGTTGCGCGATATCAGCCCCTGCGCGATCTGGGTGGGCTGAGCGAACTAGGGCTGCGCGATCTACCATGCCTTGCGCGATCTACCTAAGATGCGCGAACAATGAAGCCTGCGCGATCCCACCCCCTTGCGCGATTACCTCGGGTTGCGCGATCTTAGGGGGTGCGCGATCTAAAATGCCCTTGACCGATTACTCTTGCGCAATTAAGCCCTGCGCTATCATTTGGGCCGCGTGTTTGAGTGATGCCCAGTCCAGAACCAAGTTCTTAGGGAAAACTTCATTTGGGCCAACAATGAACAAGTTAGACAAGCCCAATCTTGACCAAAAGCAATAATCTTTTCTAATTGGGCTCCACTTCTCTTTAACAAAAAAAATCATAAAAGGAGGCCCAAGTGAGAAACAAAGTGTGGACTTAGCCATTTTGATCATATAATCTAATCTGTTTAACATTTTCAGATCGAAATGGCTGCCAATACTCCAATCAACATGGTCTATGCTAGGGAACACTGGATCCCAATCAAAGAGAATAACTCACAACTGGACCCAGAAGTCTTCTCATGCCAAGATAATGTGGTCGTCTCCATTCTGAAAGGACACAAGCTATGGAAGGCACTGAGCAAGAACGCTGAAGTCCCTCAGGTGTATCTCCAACAATTCTGGGGTACACTTGACAAGGACGTAGATGCGAATGGCAGGCAAATTGATGATGTACTAGCTGCCACGATCTGCAACACCAGAGTCATCATTACAAAGGCGCTGGTCCAGCAAGTGCTACAGATCCCAGAGGAGGAACATTATGATGCGTTGGTCCCGGAGGCACAAGTAATCACCGACATGATCACTCTTGGCCACGCACAGCCTCTCCACGTGATGTCAGAAATCAAGACGGCTCGCTTGCCGCGCCCATGGAGGACACTAATGGCTACTCTGAATAAGTGCTGCACTTCTAAACACACTGGGTTCGACAAGTGCAGTGCTTACCTTGTATACATCTTCCATGGGATCGCCTTCATGAAGAAATATGACTATGCTGCTCTAATATGGAGTGAGTTCTTGGAGATGAGGAGAAGAAAATTCGACACCAATCTGATCAAACATCTGCCATACATGAGATGGTTCTCCCTGCTGATACGACACTTCTGCAGAACAATTCCTACTATTCAAAGACGCAAATCATCTGAGAATGTCAGCACTCCAGCCCTCCAATATCTGAAGAGAATGCCAGAGGTACGCTCACTGGTACCATTACCCATTCCAGTCCCTCTCCTCCTGTTAGCTGGGCGAAATGATCCACATGTCATACGCTACAGTGAGGAGAACGGTATCATACTCCCTATGGCTCAGATAAACCCCCCTGAGCCTACCCCGGGGAGTCAGCCGAGAGTAAGTGAGGGTCCTGAGAGTTCAACCCGGCCACAGAGACCAGTGGCAAGTCGGCCCCATGATGATCAGACTATGTCTGCTGAGGGCCACACCCGTGCTGAGGAGTTTACCCATGATTCGCCAAGCGTAGCCACAACACAAGACGCTGACGATGAGGGCTCTGGGAGCAAGGCTAGGAACGACGACGATGATGATGATGAGGACGACGACAATGCCAATGCAAAGGGCAAGAAAGTCGAGAAAGCCCGCACTAAGAAAGGACGACTCGTTATCAGGCTTTCTCGGGCTACAACACAAGAGCAGTCTCACCAAATCAAGGACACTCAAGGAAATATCATCAGTGAGACTCGCTCCAAGGTGCGTCATGACAATGCCTCATCATCTACTCCTGTGCAAAGAGTGCAAACCGTGAGCAACCTGGCAGAAGAGTTAGCTTTATATGACAGCTGCTCTGACCTTGACACAATAAACCGGGCTAACCCCATAGGTGCAGAGGCTGATATTTTCAGTCTCCGAGTAGAAGACGCAGCATCTAGCCCAACTGCGCATGCACAAGCCTCACCTAGCCACTCTGCTGCCTCCCAACAGGTAGTAGTTTCACAAATAGGGGATCTTTTACCCACCTCGCTGCCTCCTTACGAAGCAGCTGAGGATTTACTTTGTGGTCTTCCACCCCAGACCACTACCCCTCCTTCTAGCACATTGAGTCTAGTTTCCACCATCCCAACATTTTCAACATTTTCTAGGACACATACACTGCTCACACCACTGCACACAACAGGTGCACTTTACCTGTCCTCAACGATCGGAGATACGTCAATGATGATCGGAAGTCCTGCTGCACAACAGATAACTCCATCATTATCTGCAGGCCACACTTCGGTAATTTTTACTGATGCTGTGACAACGGTTACTACCCCTGTAACCGGACACCCTGACCCTACCGACCTTTCTGTCATTCTGCAGCGTTTCTTGGATTCCACCATTAAGCCATGGGTGCACGAAGCAATAACCGCTCGGGCACAGGAATTCAGGAACACCCCGGCGTTGCTTAATGACATCATCCAACCCCAACCATCATCCTCACATACCCAACAAACCCAACCACTTCCTATCATACCTACCCAACAAACCTCTGAACCATCCACAACCCTACCTCACTCGCCTACTGCTTCAAGGGGAACCCAGGATACAGAACTAGTGTCCTCCCCTACTTCGACCACACCTTTTCCTGACCCTAAAACCTTACCGTTCGAGGTACTCGAAACCCTTATGCTAGATCAACTACTAGCTACCGAAGAAGGCAACCTAACCCAGAAACAAAAAGACCTTCTTCGGATCCTTAAGCCTGACAGCTCATGCCGTGATAGTCTCCTAGGTCACAAACGTTCGCATGAGGACCCCGATGACTCGGATCCTCATGAGGGGGAGAACAAGAGACAAAGGACACTTGAGCGTGATGCGTCAACAAGCCAACCCTCTACGCAATCCAACCAACCTGAATCCTCGAACAATCAGCCCCCACCATCCACTCAACATAAAAGCCAAACAGCCAACTCACCCACATCTAGCCCGGTCGAGCTAGAAACAACACTCCTAGGCTCATCTTTCATAGATGTAGACCAAGGATGGAGTGGAAGTCCTGAGGTTGCTACGTCGAGTACACCATTCTATTCAGGCCATCAGAAAGAACCTAGTTCTAATCTGATGATAACGGGCAATCCTGAGGATCCCGGTGTTTCACATGACAGGTCGCCTTCGACACAACAACAAGCTCACTCTAAGCCCTCTGGTAATCAAATACAAGATGAACTGGAAGACCTTCTAGTTCATGATCAGTGGCCTCGTGAGTGGACAGAGTGGGATGATCTTAGAGTGGAAGCGGAGCAGTACGAAATGTGTCGAAGCTGGCAACTCAGAGAATTCCTCAACAAATATCATGCACAAATGATTGGACTTGATGAAGATGAACTCAAGGAAGGGGAGAATCATAAAGAAAATCCCAAGGCACCAGAACCAGTCAAAGAAAAATGGGAAATTGTTAGAATCAAAGCCCCCTTCCTAGAAGAAATCCGAGAGAAAATCTGGCGACAACCTGAAAAAATCAAGAAGTTCAGTGAATTAAAGATGCGAGGAATCAATCACTTGAAAGGAAAATACCGAGGAGGTAACCTGTATATGCTAGGACACAGATCCACAGGGGAACGAAGACAAGGTCTAAATCATAATCTCGCAACAAGTGGATGTCCTATATCAAAAATCCTGGATATCACAGAAGACTACTTGGAAACGATTAAGTTCCTGATCTTTCGTCTACGACGTACCGATGGCTCGGAGTTCACCTGTCAAGAGAATGACTTCTTCCTACTGCACATGGATGATATTTATCAAATGTTCATGAGATGCAGGGAGCTCCCAGTGCACAAAGACAGACTTGCTAGAGAAGGTTTTGAGGCCATTAAGAGATTCATGACAAGACAAGTTCGGTTCTACTCCTCCCATGATCTCCAGATGACTCTTGAGCACAATTATTCAAAGGCGAATCTTACACGACCGGACTTGGATAGACCTGGGCTTGAAACCTTTGCAGCATATGATACATTTGACAAGCTCATCTCAGTCATTTATCTGAATCACAAAGAAGAGAAGCGTCTGATGATTGTTGAAGACATTCAAAAATACTGTGATGGGACCCTGCAAATCATCCGAGAACAGCTCCAGCCAAGGAAAGAAGATCTAGATAAAAGACAGAATGAAGCCTCGAAGGAAGAAATCAAAGAATTGGAAAGAGTCAATAAAATCTTAGAAAGCATTATTTTAAAGCTCAGAAGTGAAGAAAAGAAGAAGCAAGAACATCTGATCACAAAGGGGGAGATTGTTAGAGATATTTTCATTGTAACTGTGATCAATGTTACTTTGCTAGTTTATAGTTAGCTAGAATAATGAATAGGCCTTTTAAGGCAATTTTGTAATAAAGGTTTTATACCTTTTTAGGTATGGGCCTCCTAGGAAAAGGAGCCCAAATGATTGTAAAACCTACCTTTCCCGTCAGGCTATATATATGCCTTAAGGGAAAGGCTAGGTTAAGCTTTTCAACATTCCCTGTGCCGCAGAGCCTATATCGGTGATAGAAGTTTTACGCTAACTTTCATATCATTCTGTAAACTTCTTCATCATTCAATGGAAAGCTTCATTCCCAGATCTATCTTCCATACATACATTTTATAGACTAGAAAACAGGGACCTAACACAGCCTTTCCACAGTTGAAGCATTTGGGGGGGTCTTCTGCTGTAACAGCTCTACTGGAAGAGTTCTGATCATTGTTCTTTGTTTTGTAATTGGCAGAGGAGGTTCGCAGCTTGTTGGATGAGTTTCCCTTCCTAGAGAATTTCTTGTTGAACTGATTGGTGAGCAGAGCCATCTTTTTCTGCAGATCAGCCAATTCAGATTCAACATCCACTTCTTCTTCACTGTCTTCTTCTTCTGTTTCCACCTTAACTGCCTTCTTCTTCTTCTGAACCTTAGATGAACTCTTTGGTTTAGCTTCAATCATGAGTGCTAAAGGATTAGCAGAAAAGCTTCCTTCCATCTCAGCAGTGTCATTCACAAACTGCTGAAGATGCTCATGAAGTGTGCAGAGATCTAGTTCATCTAAGTCCAAGTGTTGTCTAAGGTTCTTTACAGTTCTTTTCCACTCAGGGGGCAGGCTCGACAAGAAACGTATATTCATCTCCATGTTTGATTTCACAACCTTGATCTTCCTCATCTCGTTGATCAGTTGTACAAATCTGTTATACGTTTCATGGAGCGCCTCCCCTGGTGCCGCCTTGAACGCATCATAAGCAGTTAAGATGTTTGCTTTCTTCGTCTTCAGTCCAAGATCAGTTCCAATCATCAGCTTTTTTACTTCATCCCACATTTCTTTAGCAGTCTCCATGCTATCAATCAGAATGTAGATGTCATTTGGGATTGCTTGTAGCAGGAATGTCTTTGCCATAAGATCAGCTTTGATTCTCTGTCTATCCTCTTCAGTGTACTCAGCCTTTGTCTTCAATCTTCGTTCTTGATTAACAGGTGGATTGTTTGCATCAACGCCATTCACACTTGCCCAAATCTCAGCAGGTCCTTGGGTGAGGGATTCCAGCATAGCGGAAGAGTTATCTTTACTTTCAAGAAAATTCAAGAATCTTGTTCTCCACATCTGGTATTCACCTCTCCTCAGAATTGGGGGCCTACTGTCATTACCAAGTGATAAAGCATCCATCTTTGCTGATTGAGCCTTAACAGATCGGTCGAGTGTTTTGATCAGAAAAAAAAAAAATTAAGATGCAGAATGTCGAAAACCTAATTCAAGAAAGAAATTCGAAAACTAGGGTTCGAGAAGTTCTATCGAGAACCAGTTTTCGATAGTGAATATCGAGAAACTGTTTATCGAGAAGCAGGAGTCGAGAAGCTGTATCGAGAACTTCAGTATCGAGAAGCTAAGTTCGAGAACTTAGTTTCGAGAACTGAGTGTCGAGAAGCTGTATCGAGAACCTGCAATTCGAAAAAAACAGAGTTTTAGATATTTAGTATCGAAAACTGAGTGTCGAGAAAGCAATCTCGAGAACTCAGTTCGAGAACTTGTATCGAGAACGTAGTATCGAAATCCTGCAAATCAAAATTTCAGATTAAAACAGTTTAAACAACTTTTCTGTGAAGTTTTCGATCTCGAGAGTCTTCCTGTATAGTTATCGTCCTGAAAAACCTGCTTAAATGTCGAGAACCCTGCTTTTCGAACTCATACTATCGAGAAATCAAAAATACCGAATCTACTGAAATCGAAAAGTAAGATATACCCTTGGTTCGTTTCTGAATGGCGAATCCAATGATATAACTTTTACAGTTTATCGATCAGAAACAAGATTACAGTGATTACAAAGAAATATATCGAAAAGTATGAAAACAGAGAAACTTCGAAAACTTTTCTTCGACGATCACACTCGAGCAGGCTCTGATACCAGTTGTTGGTCCCAGTTTTGCAGACTAACGATCAGCTAGATGAACATCATCGATAGACAGAAGAGAAGGATTTCATATAATGATATAAGATTTATCGAGAACAGTGAAACCTTCTTTCTGTAGTATCGAGAAGTAAATTTGGCAGCGTAAGGCTAATGTGTATTGATCGATATCGGTACCTGTACACAAGGCGCGTATTTATAGGCGCTGTACAGGTTACCGATTTAGGTAAACCTTGGAAGTTGGGCCAAGGCCTTTTTGGGCCTTATTCCCTTTACCTTATTTGCTACATAATAAATACTAAATACTAATCTAATACCATAAATGGTATAACTAGTCAACTTTATTTAAACAAGACATTACAGACAAACTTGACCCACAATAAAAGTTCTAACATATGCTGACGTGGAGGCCTGTGTGTGGCTGATGTCCCAACCACCAAATCTCCGGCATTAAATGCGCTTCCCGCCAGAATCTGGGTTTCCTGTCTACTTTGCGGGGACGTACGTCCAGTCTGGTTAAGGGAGACTGCTCTCGGTGATGCTGGATACTGCAAAGGATAATGGGCTGTTCGTATCCTGGCCCTTTGAGGATTTGTCGCATGGATTGGGCTGGCCCCAATTGTTAGTGGCTTCTGGAGGCGACGTTCGTCGCCAATGCGTTGTCTGTGGATTTGATCCACTTGTCTTTGTACGGACGTTCGTCCGAGTGGGCTGCCCTGCCAAGGAAGACGTTCGTCTGGTCGAGGTGAATGGGCTGGCCCATGTGCCGGGCCATTAACCCAACAACACTATTTTCTCATTACACCCTCAATAATTTATATCATCTTTACTATTCTTAATTTACCAACTTTTGAAATGAGAAGGCTTTTTATGTTACGGAGGGAGTATAAGGTTCAAGTTTGTATTCATTTGATTAAGTCGAGCTGGGCATGACAATAAGTAAAATTATTCGCACTTTGCACGGAAAAACCACTTTCTATTTTGGCGCTAGATTTTATCTTTTAATCAAGCATCTGAATTCCCAAATATAACTGGTCACATATAGGCTATATGTGACCATTTATATTTGGAAGTTCAGATGCTTGATTAAATTAAAAGATGATATCTAGCGCCAAAATAGAAAGTGATTTTTTCGTGCAAAGTGCGAATAATTTTACTTATTGTCATGCTCGGCTCAACTTAATCAAATGAATACAAACTTGAACCTTATACTCCCTCTGTAACATAAACGCCTTCTCATTTCAAAAGTTGGTAAATATGACCCTGTATCCGTATCCCACTTTTTTGGTTTTGTCGTATCCTCGTACCCGTTTCCGCGTTTCCGCGCACCCGTATCTATGCTACATAGCATATAGCTTCTCCAACTATTATGGACGTGGAATGTGGGACTACGTGAGTGGATGATGAGTCATGTGGGGTTTCCCTTATCTACAACTATATATACATAAATATATATATTCCGTATATAAGAATATTTATGTGGACAAATAGGACAATTAAATAAGGATATTAGGCTACTGTTTGTTTGTAGTATATTGCACATTAGTTAGCCAGTGTGTCAATTTTATATAATGATGATATCTACTTATTGATTAATACAACTGAGCTAGAGTAGATTAATTAAGATGTGAGATTTGATTAGTTTTAGTTTCTCTCTATATTGTTTGATGTACTTTTTAAAAGTGGATGATGATTTTGACAAAAGTGATCGATCATGTATACTGAATTACCAAGTAATGAGTGTATGAGTGTCCTTTCATATTTTTTTATTCGAGTCGTGTGATTTATAGATATGGCAAAAGTACCTCATGTTCCACGAGTTTATCTATATTATATACCAAAAATATGAGAGGTATCGATGAGACGGTGGCATATCATTTTTTTTTATCGAAGGCATATCATATTTTTTTTCACCATACGAATTTGTCGTTTGAATATGGAAATTGGAAAATTGCTATTAGTTTAATTACGGAGTATTAGTTTTTTTTTTTAATAATACGGAGTATTAGTTTAAAAGTGAAAATTGCTAAATAGGAATTTGTCGTTTGAATATGCAAAATTGCTATTATCACGTCCCGAATACGAATTTATCGTTGAATAGGGCCGGAAAATTGCTATTAGTGTTTTTAGGACTAAACTAAAAAATTGGAAAAAATATTACCGTATCGGAAAACTTTAATATATCAAATAATGACAATGGAAGTGTCAATAACCATGCTGTAAATAACGATGTTATAATAATGATAATGTTAATGCAGATTCAATTCATTAATTGTCATGAGAATGTCATTGAATTGCCAAAATGTAGAACAATCGCATTGTCTCAATGAAGGTCGTGGAACAATACTAAAAACAAAGTCACAATTTTGTCGAGAGAGAAGATAAATGGCCTTTTGTGGATATGAATGAATTAAACATCAACCAACTTCAATGTAAATTGATTCATCCCTTTGCTAAACAAATAGTTCAAGCCTTCTCATAGTAGATTTGACCCAATAGAAAAGATAGAGATGCAACCATATAAGTTGTAAAAGCCTGTACTTAAGGAAGTGTTTGCGATTGCTTGTGCTTTTTAAAAGTGATTTTTTAAGAGATTATTGGAAAAATGATTTGTAGTAAAAGTTGGTAGTGTTTGGGAATAAAAGTGATTTTAGTTAAAATGTAAAACTTGGAGTGTCCGATAAAAAAATGATTCTTTTGGGAGCGGATTGTAGAAGTACAAATTTACCCTTTCATAATTAATAATTAAATAAGGTCGAGTCTCTTTCTTTAGCCTTTCTTTCATCGCAGCAAGCACTCTGTGTGTTCAACAAGCAATTCGAGAGCTACGCTAGGGTTCTAGCTAGAAGGTAACAGTTCAAAAATTCTTCAATCTATCACACACTTTGGGAGATAAAGAGCAAAGGAAGAAGTAGTTGTTTGCGTTGAGTCAGGTGGGGAGCATATCCTCCTGCGATGCGGGCTGACTGGCTGAGGTCAAGAAGGAAAAGGAACGAAGGAAGATGTCTAGCAGTAGTGCAGTACGGTTGCAATTAGTAGGGTATTTTGGGGTTGAGATGAATTTTGTTGCCATTATAATTATTCACAAAGATTGAGTTAATTACAACAATACTTGAGTGTTTGCACTTGCCTAAAAATAGTGTTTTTTAGCTTTTGGATTAAAAAAGTTGAAAAGAGTGTTTTCAAATGACAGCTTCTGCTTAAATTAATCACTTAAAAGCTAAAAGCTGGAAGCAGGTGGAAGATTGCTTTAAGCTGTTTTTCACTTTTTCTATTACACAAAAAATACTTATTTTACCAAACACTACCGACTTTTACTTTTTCAGAATCACTTTTTTCTCTAACAATACTAACTTTTACAATTAGGTACTTTCTCCAAAATCACTTTAATAAATCACTTTTTAAAGTAGAAGCAATCGCAAACACTCCCTCATAAGTTGGTATATCTCAGCTTCTAGCTTTTGACTTTAAAGTCGTACTTTTTTAAATTAGAAGTTGATGTTAGCAAACACCTTTTCTAGCTTTTTTTTAATTTAAAAGCTGAAAATTGCTTAAAATAAGTGTTAGCAAACACTCCCTAAGTCTCCTTTAGGATTTGTAATAATCCGTGCTCCAGCAACCAAGCCATCCATTTTTAAGGCTCCATCAGTGTTGAGTTTTAACGATGATCTAGCTTCTCCCATTCGACCCTGATGATCCTGGACAGTTTATGCTCAGCATATGCTTTACTTAAAACCAAAACATTAGTCTATACCCTGCTTATATGTCAAATCAGGACTATCCCATCCTACACAGTAAGTCAACAACCTTAGGTTTGTTCTTATTTCTAGCAACCCAAAGGTACCCTATAATCAACAAAGGGACAAGACGTCTCATGTTCTTTGGATAAAATCATTCTAAAGATGTTATACACTAACACTAATACTAAAAAGAATGTCACAATTTATTTTAATAAACTATTTGTTTATGGAAATTAAGTAGTAAATTATACTCCGTAATTGATATTGAATTGTAAAAGAAACAAAGAAAGAATCAAAAGACAAAAAAAACGAAAGAGAAAAAGGATCTTAAAGCTAACCAAAAAAGTGGATAGAAAACAGGAAGAAATTGGAACAAAAGTTATATTTTAAAACAAATGCCACAATGTTAAAAATAATGTCAATGTTTTTCACAATTATTTAAAGAAACTCAGTGGCAGAAACTCAGAAAAGTGCAAACATGAATCACAAGATTAAATAATGCTCCGGTAAACTATTTTGGAATTCGGAAAGCTTAAACATACAATATGACATAAACAAACAAGTAAAAACTAATTTGAAAACATAATCCATGCCACTTCGATTGTATTTGTGTATCTTGGATCATTTGAACCCCTGGATTCCTACATAATTCCAGCCAACACAAATGAGAAGGTTTAGTTTGTATCAAACTGGAAGCCACACAATTGTAATTTGGAACACAAAATTACAAGTGAAAGAAGGAAAGTAATTAAAAAAATAAAAATACTAAAACTATAACCTAAATTAGTTTAAATTGAACCCCAAATCCCACCCACCGACTCACGAGAGAACTCTCCTATTGAGAAATCGAACCAAACGCTAAGTACAAATCACAGCCGGCCAACTTGAGATGGCAGGTTACACAGTCGGCTATCTGCACAGCACAAGAAGGAGAAAAGATTGAGATTTTCCTTGAGCCACTGAAGGCGAAGAGCACAAATGCTAAGAGGATGTTCGCTGAAGACGATCAATGGATGAAGAAGAAGACCGCTGATGCTCTGCGGATTCCTATTTCCTAAAGCTCCGTATTTGGGGGAAGAAGAGGAGAGAAAGAGGTGTTATGGGTCAAACTACTAAATCCATGTCAGCAGTACAACTCAGCTACAGCCTACAGCTCAACGGAAGCCCACACATGCATACACGTGAATAACGAATTAGTTAGCCATGAGAGTTAGCTCAACGGAAGCTCACACATGCATACACATGGATGTTAAATGTTGTTGTTTAGGAGGGGGGGCATGGTGTCCTGGTCAGTGGCTGAATATGATTTTTAATTGAGGGATTGATCTTAGTAAAAAAAACTTTAGGGGTTGATAATTGGATAGGGCCTTCCATGCAGATTAGGGGTTTACTATATTGAGGTTGGGCCATGTATTTCAGGTTGTTCTCTAACTCTATGGGTATGGTTATGTCCTCCCATCTTGTAATTTGATTTATCTTAATAAAATTTGGATCTTCTATGTAAAAAAAAAGAGTCAGCTTAACAATTCTGTTATAAGAGCTGGTAGAATACCTTCGTATGTAATACGTGTGCATGTATGAATAAAATGGATAATGAATCATTTTCACTTTGATCTTCTTCTTCTTCTTCTCTATTAAGCTCCAATGGCTACGTTCGAATTCTATTCTTTATATTACAATTCCTATTTTTCCTTTTGTTCTTCGCATTTCTAGCCTTGAACATTACAATTGGTATCAGGGCTTTCTCTGAATTTAAGATTCATCAATTAACGATCTCAATTCACCAACACTAGCACTCAAATCCTGGCGAAGAAGGTACTATAGCTTCACTAACAATCTTGATCGAGGATGAGGTTCGGGGGTTAGAACGTCAGATAGAGGAACAAAGTCTTCTAAATGAAAAGAAATTTGCTGAAATCAATAAAAAATCGGATGTGTTACTGTTGTTATTGTAAAAGAAGGGTGAGTATGACTTCTAACATTACTCTGTGCATTTCAATTCTCCACATGGAAATTCTCACCCAATTTCAGGTAATCATGTTAAGACTTTCGGATATCTTCCCAAGATAGAGTTTCCCAGTTTCTCGGGTACTAGTCCACATAATTGGATACAGAAATGTGCTAAATATTTTGAATTGTGTTCAATCGAACATAACCGCAAGGTAGACTTAGCATCATTGTATTTGACTGGACGAGCTGAGGTGTGGTTCACTAGTTACATTTATGTGCATAGGAGAGTATCTTGGGAACATTTTGTCATTGACATATGTGCTAGAATCAATGAAGAGTTAGGAAGCACAATTGTTGAGGATTTTAATAAGCTGCAACAACTAAAATCTTTCGATGAGTACATGGATACCTTTGAACAAATAAGGAGTTTGATGTTGCAAAGAAGTGAAAGACTACCATAGGATGCGTTAAAGAAGTTTGGAAAAGGTGAAATAGAAAAGCCATTTTATAGAAATAATGAAAGGAGTATGGTATCTACTTACATGAATATTGTCCCTACACTGCAGAGGGCCTCCTGCCCAAACCAGCTACCAGTGTCATGGAATCCAAAGGCTTACAAAATCCTGGAAAAAGAAATCTGACGGTTAGAGATATTGAAGAATGGAGGAAGAAGAACCTTTGCTTCTACTGTGATGAGAACTACTATCCAGGTCATAATTGCAGGGCTGAGATGTACAAAATTTAGATTCTACCCATTGATATTGAAGAAGATTCTGAACATCAAGGGGAAGAAGAACTCTTGTGGGAAACCAAACAAAATGAGAGGTTGCAAGGAGAAAGTTGGACAGAACAAGTTCCACCTCTAATACCTCTCAATGCAATAATAGGTTGGCAACATTACCAAACCATTAGAGAGATAAGAAGAGTAAAGAATAATGACCTATACATCCTTATTGACTCAGGAAGTACCCACAACTTCTTGGATTTTCACACTGCCAAAAAATTGGGATGTAAAATCTCTAAATCTAGTCCATTGGAAGTTTCTGTGACCAATGGGGAAAAATTACTCACCAATTAGTCTTGCAATGATTTCAGATGGAAAATACATGGCCATGAGTTCCAAACGAATGTCATGATGAAACCTTTGGGAGGGTGTGAAAAGGTACTTGGCATAGATTGATTGGCCTCTTTAGGCCAGATCAATGGAACTTTAAGGAACTGATAATGGAATTCCATTACCTTAATAAAAAGGTGGTATTGAGAGGTAGTCAAAATTAAAAGGGAAGATACAATGCTTACATGGAGAAATTATCTAAGGAAGTTAGAAAAACAATGAATAAAACCTTGGGGGAATTGTTTGTGATGCAACTACATAAAAAAAGAAGAGAAAGATATCCAGAAGGCTGAGGAGATACCAAGGGAGATTCAAATGATACTACATTGACTATATTAAAATGCCAAAATTTTTGTTTGGTAATCAGCTTGTCCGTTAAGCTGATCCATATGAAGAAGCCAAAAATTGAAACGCCAGACCAGACAGCGTTTAGGCCTCAATGATTGATATTTTACCATTTATACCCTGGTGTCCCACCTCCGTTCTTTTCCCAACCATCTTTCGTCTTCGCCAACTACAAAGTACAAACAAAGGTACACAATCTTCTTTCTTGATTTTTCTTCTTCTATTTTTTTTTTTTTTTGCATTTTTTGTATTTTTCAATTAATTTCTATTTGTGTCCTCTTGAGTTGCCTGATACTTTGTTTTTTACCCCGGAAGGCCAACCGAACCAAAACCTCCCGTTGAAAACAAGCCCCATGAGAATAAACATATTGCACACCAGAATTGAGGGGACATAAAACCTTACCCAATTACAGAAAAAATAAAAGATAACAGACTGAATTAAGAAACATATGGCATGACTAGAACATACAGTTTGATAGCACCATGAAGCTCTCTTGGAATCATTTTACCCGGGCTCCAAATAAAAGACTGATCCAGGCCCAGTCTAGCAACTGACTTGGCTTCACCATTAGCCCAATCTGGAATAAAACACAGATCTGTGTCACTTCGGCCCAAGACAGAGCCCAAAACATCAAGCCTAGAAAAGGAAACCTCAGTCACCAAATTAGGGAATCACATTCCCTTCACCCAATCCACCCCATCGCGAATGACATCTTCCTCCGTCTGCAAAGTGCTAACAAGAAAACCTTTCGCTGCCACCATGGATCCGGCTTGGCCGCGAAGAAGAAAGCCAGCCACCATCTTCCCATCCTGACTGAGAAGCGCGCAATTAAGCTTGACCTGTGAGACATTAGGGCATTTCCAACGGAAGGTATGCGGCTTTCTGATTCTGAAATTTTGAGGTAATAATCCAAGATCTTGTAACCTTTCACCCCCCCCCTTCAAGTTATTGTGTGCCCAACACCAATTAATCATGAACTTACAGGTTTGATGAATAACAATGTTACGGTCAGGCCTTAAATCCTTCCAACTCACATCCCAATATACTTTCCAAAGGTGCCACGCGAGAACTCCAGGTAAGATTAAGATGTAATTTTGGTCCAAAGTTTTGCCTGAAAGAGAAATCCACCATTTCATAAGCTGGCTTTTAATATTGTTAGCTTTACCCCCACCAACTTTCAGAGTACGTGTAAAGAAATTCCAGACCGATTCCGAGAAAGAACACCGCAGCAAAATATGATCCTGAGTAGCACTTGCTTGCTTACAGAGATGACAAATGGAGGGAAACACCACGAAGAAAGTAGCCATTTGTTCAGGAAACAGAAGACCATTATGCCAAAGCTTCCATAGGAATACTCTGATTTTTGGCAGCTGGAGCTTGTGTCATATATGATTTGTTGATAAAGCTCTTCCACCCTGTGTCCATAAGGCCTGATAAGCCGTTTTAGTTGTAAACTTACCATCCTTAGTGTAGTTCCACTTGATATGATGAGGGCCCCTGCTAACCATACCTTCAGCCACCTCATGAATGAGACTGATTTTCCTCCAAATTGGAGAGTCAGTAGCTTTACATTCCCCAGGGGCCCTCTTACCATACTTACTTTTCAGATTTGCCTGATACTTTTTTAAATATATATCAAAAATAATAAGAGACCAAAATCGGAGAAAGGGTCAAAGAAGAAAGATCTTCATTCCTTCACAAGACTCCAGCCTAGGTATTCCGAAAAATGGGAGTCACTCCTATCTATTCAATCTTTATTTGAACAAAGTTCTATATATTGTACTGCTGATTGTGTATATTGAATTGATATTGATTTATAAAGCTTGATATGCTGGTGAGTTCTGTTGGTTATTGATGTTCGATTGAGCTAACTTTGCAAGTATATTATTGTTGTGAATATTGAACAACTTGGTGCTTGTGGATTTCTTTATATGTTTTTGATTTCCTACTTGCACACAAGGTTTTGTTAAAATGCTTGTGAGCAATTAGTTTTATGTTTGCTTGCATCTGCTACCCTTTCACACTCATAGGAAATCATTGGTATTGAAACTTTTAAAACTGAGTATCCTTTCTAGGATAGCTCCAACCAAATAATTTGTTGAAAAGGCAAAGGGAATTGAATGAACAATGGTTATGTGTAGTAGTTCAGCTGATAGAAAATGCTTTCAAATCCAACTGAAAGAACTATTCAGGAGCTGTAGAAGTAGCTTAAAATTTGAGCACAGGAGCAGGGCTGCAATTATGGACAACCTTAGGAGTGGCAAGCTTACAAGTCATCATCGTCATCATTCAGCATCATCATCATCATCATTTACCCCAGTGCCACGTCCGGTTTTTAGTTTTCACGTCCGGTTCCTCCATTGATTTGGAAGGGTTTTGGCGGAAGGAAAAATTGTTCAGCTGAGCATATCTCCGTGAATACGGTTGAAGACACAACCCACACCAAGTTTTTTAAAGAAGAATCAATATCCCCAGATGAGCATATCTCTGCTGATACAATTACAGACGCCGACTGCTGACTCTGTTATAAATTTCAGTAAATCCCACCCTCTATATGGCTGAAATGGCACAGGATTGATAAGAAGCTTGGGAAAGGAGGATTTGGTCAACTGTATGTTGGCCATCCAATTAATCCTCCAAATCCAACTGAAAGAACTATTCAGGAGCTGTAGAAGTAGCTTAAATTTTGAGCACAGGAGCAGGGCTGTAATTATGGACAACCTTAGGAGTGGCAAGCTTACAAGTCATCATCATCATTCATCATCATTTACCCCAGTGCCACATCCGGTTTTTGGTTTTCACATCCGGTTCCTCCATTGATTTTGGAGGGTTTTGGCGGAAGGAAAAAATTGTTCAGCTGAGCACCTCCTTGAATACGGTTGAAGACACCACCAAGAAGATGAGCCCACAATCAGCTCTCTTGTTCCAAACTTCTAATACAATAAGTTGGTCTACACTCTTATGTCGGCGAAAACTTCAAAGTTTTAGGTGTGGCGTGCAGATTCACTACGGGACACGCAAAACACTTTTTTCCCCTAGCAGGTCCAAGAATATCTCAAGATCCATCCCCGCTCCAACTTGCCCTTCTTCAAACATGGTTGTGGCAGAGTACTTGTGCTCGACATTTCAACTAGTTATGTAGTAACCACACCCCTAAAGAATAACGAGTGTGACTAACCTTTGACATGACGTTTATCACCATGTCCAACATTACCATTGCATTATGGCTAAGATACCCTAAAGCTATCCATTGTTGTGTTGTCCCACAAACGCGCAATGCGCACTCTGATGCTAGTGTGTGTGTGTAGTAATGATCTTGTCATTTAGTCCCGATGGTCGAACGTGTCTATTTAAGACCTTTCTGGTAGAATTTTTTGATGAACTTTTTTGAGCATTTAAAAAAAAAAAAAATAAATAAAGAAAAAAAACAAAAAAAAAAAAAAATGCTTTCAAATTTTATTTCTATTTTCGTATGTTTAATAATATCTTTTCGTATGTATTCGTTTTATTAATATGCTTGTAAATAAAAAAAATTGTAATAGAAATAAAAAGTACTTGTTAACAAATCATCTCCGCGGCAGCAAACGTATATTCATCTCCGCAACAGCAAACGTTCACATGAGGATCCTGATGATTCGAATTCTCATGAGGGGGAGAACAAGCGCCAGCAGATACTTGAGCATGTTGTTTCTACGAGCCAAGCCCCGCAGCCAAACCAACCCTCCACCTCTACCAATCAACAACCCACTACTTCAGTCAGCCAAAACAAATCCTTAGCCACATCCTCTAGCATGGTCGAGCTAGACGAAACATTCCGAGGCGCATCTCCTATAGATGTCGACCAAGGACGGAATGGAAGTCCTGATGTTGTTACCTCGAGTACATCATTTGTATCAGACCATCAGCTAGAACTAGTTTGAAACTAATGACAACGGGCAATCCTTGCGATCCCGGTGTTACTCATGACAGGTTATCACCTCCGACACAGCAGCAAGTTCCCTCTAGCTTCTCCAATGATCAGATGCACGATGAACTTGAAGAAATACTTGTGCACAACAGATGGTCACATCTATGGATAGATATAAATGAAACACAGCGAAGAGCCTACCTCAGAGAGCTCCTAGCTAAATGTGCTGCTGATGTGATACTACTTGATGACGATAAACTCAAGGAAGTGGAGAATTATCAGGAACCTCCTAAGGAGCTGGAATCTATCATCAGACAAACAGCTACTCTAATGCCTAGAAGTGAAAAGCCCTGGGAAAATGTCAACATCAATGCTCCCTTCCAAGAGGAAATCAGAAAACATATATGGAGAAGAGAAGACAAGGTCAAGGAACTGGATGAGTTGAAAATCTGTGGCCTCAATCATTTACGAGGAAAGAACAAGGGCGGACAATTGTTTCTACTTAGTCATCACTACATGGGCAAACAGAGAGAAGTGTGGCAACATGAACTTCAGGCAGCAACAGACCCAGTGTGGAGCGTACTCAATGTAGGTGAAGCAAATCATCAAGATATTCCACTCTCTGTGTACCGCCTACAGCACTCTGACGGGACTGAATTCACCTGCAAGGAAAATGACCTCTACATGCTAAAAATGGACAACATCTACCAGATGTATCTAGCATTCCAAGAGGTTCCCGTTACTCGCGATAGAACCACACAAGACGGCTTTGACGCACTCAAGCGCTTTATGATCAGAAAAATCAAATTCTTTGTCTCACATGATCTTCAAATGGCCCTTGAAACCAATCTGCCAAAGACAAATCTCTCAAGACCAAAGCTATATGGACTAGAGCTTGAAGATTTTCCTGCATACTATATCTTCAACAGCCAGATCACACTCATCTACCTGAATCATAATGGTGAGAAGCGCATGCTATTAATTGAGGAGCTAAATAAGTACTGTGATGGGACGCTGCAGACTGTGAAAGAAAAATTGGATCCAATCGGAAGGAAATTTGAAGAAAGACAACAGAAGTATGCAGATGCATCGGAAGCCGAACTAATAGAATCAAACAGAATTGACAAAGTATTGAAAGCAATCGAGAAGTAGCTTGACAGAAGAAAGTCTCTCAAGAATTACGAGCATGCACTAAATCTGCGCAAACACTATTACAGAGCTCATAAGTGAAGATACCCAGCAAGACGGCACTTGATCACAAAGGGAGAGATTGTTAGAACTAGTTTATTGTGAATCAAGTTTGTTTGTTGTCTTGTTTATTTATTAGTATAGCTTACCATTTATGGTATTAAATAAAGTGTAATTAATAGGTTGTAAGGGAATAAAGCCCAAAAAGGCTCTAGGCCCAAACTCCTACGCACCCTAATTTGGTAACATGTACAGCGCCTATAAATATGTGCGTTCTGTACAAGTACCAAAGTCGATAATTCTGCTCAGTAGCCTTACGCTGTAAAAACTTCTCGATAAATAGAAAAGAGGATTTCTCTGTTCTCGATATTGCATAGATCATTCTGTGAAATCTTTCTTATCTGTTTATTCGATGATATCCATCTAGCTGTGTGTTAGTCTACAGAAATCTGGGACCAACAGTACTAGAGGTCATGTGCAATAGTTTTGAACCTAAGATTGTGACATGGTTGTTTTTTCTATGTAGTATATGCCATTTTATTGTTGTTTATTTTTCAATGATTCAATAAAAATTATGACTTAGTTGCTTTAGTTTGTTATGTTCCAAGTTTATATGGAAAAACTGTAAAACTCTCTCGGTTGAGAACTTTACTTTTTTTTTACTAGTTTAGTTTAGTATCGAGCAAAATTGTTATGTGATGTGAGTTTTCTCGCACTTAAAAAGATTGTAATGTAGTGGTGTAAGTACGAGTATCGTCTCCACAGGGACGGACAAAAAGGGAATTAAGAATTAATTAAATTCAGCGATTAAAAAGAAATAAAATAAATGCGTCGTGCGAGATTTGATTGGTTGAATAAAAATTAAACTAATGCGAATGAACAATTAAAATAAAAGTGGTTTCTTCTCAATTAACGACGAAGGGAACAGGGATTGATTCCGGGGTAACCAGATTTTTGGCAGATCAGGCCTAATTACATGAATTTAATTTAATTGAGCCTAGCTAGTCATTACTAAGTTCTTACCGCTCTCGCGGCGTAGAGTACAATAATTTAGGGGACCAGGCTGATCTCTCATGCGACAGGATCCTAAATTATTGCCAAGACGAGCGAGCTTACGGCCCCTTAATCGCTACTAATCTCTTAGCGAACGATTAAGTGTGTGTGAATGTGTCCTAGAATAAACTAGATCTCTCTTAATTTATTCTACAAACAATTGTAATTCTAGCCGCGGTTCCAGGTTACAAAAGATATCAGTTAAATTATTCAAACACAAATTAAATGACATTCATGCAATTAAACCAACAAGAATCTAGCCATCAATCATGATTAACCCCTTCATCAATCCCAAATCCCTAATTAAACTACTCACAATTCATAATTGAAGAATCAACAGAATTGGGATGAATAGAAATAATTGCCATTAATTAAAAAGATGAACTTACAAATAATCCCAGGGTCTTGGAAGAAAATAGCGTAAAAACGATGTTAAATTCGTCCCTAGGCCTCTCCGTAATGTTCGTAACGTCAAAATATGGGTATGGGGGTCTTATTTATAGAAAACAGATGAGTTTGGGCTGAACTGGGACTAAAAAAGGGCTGAAATCCGCGTCTCGGGTGTACGCACGATCGTGCGTACCTTGCCACGCACGATCGTGCGTAGCAGGCAGATTTGTTGCCGCGTTTTGGGCTCTTACGCACGATCGTGCGTCCGTTTACGCACGGTCGTGCGTCCGTGCTCTTCAGTCTTTTTTCTAGTCCGAATTTGACAAAACTTTCTTCATGAAAGTTGTAGATAATGAAGTCCTCTATCCACCCCAATTTGCCGAATGTGATTTGAATCATCCAATTAAGAGATATGATCAAAACGGTGGAAGGTGTCTTTCTGAAATCGCAGCAGAGATCATCTGACTTCATCGTCTGTTTTCACCTTCTTCCTCTCATATTCTTGCAAAGGTGTCTTCATATGATTTGTAGCCATTGAAGTTGGCTTTCTTACGCAACTTGAGTCGTGTCCATTGGTTGTTCCTACAAAGAGATAAGCTTGAACAATTGACAGAAGGTCATTCTGATCGTCGTTTTCAAGCTTCATTCATCTTCTTTTGATCCCGAAGCCAATCCTAGAGCTCTTTTTTCCTTCAAATCTTCATTGTGAATCTTCTGGTGACCTCCAAAGCTATCAAATCATTCTCAAATGCTTCTAAAATCATCCCGATTGTTCCTCAAGTGCCGGTGCCGGGCTCAAATTCCCTGATTTTGACTACAAACAACACAAAACTCGAACCAACGCCCGGTAAACATAACTTGAGCTAAAATTGAGACTTGCAACACCTTAAAGCTAGGGAAACCATCAAAATCCGATCTCAACACACATCAAATGCGTGTCAAAATACGGACTTATCAAATTCCCCCACACTTAAGCCTTTGCTTGTCCTCAAGCAAACTGAACAGCGGGACTTACGATAATCACCACACGGAATCAAAACAATTAGCATGCACACGTAGTTAAAGGGATATTCAAAGAATAGGCAGACCAAACCAAGAAAATTCTTCCCTAAACTACATCTTTGTACTCTAGCTAAAATATTTGACAAAATTATTCACAACATCCTCAAAGTAGTGACAGCACACACAAATAAACTAGCTACCGATCAGAAGGACTTGTGAAAATGGTGGTGAAGGGTGAATGGTAACAATAATAGTCCCTTTGTTTTGAGAGATTGGAATATTCTATCAAAGACTCAATGTATTCAGGAACTTCAGGGCTATTCTTAGGATCAAGGAACTTAGTAGGCCACAATTTAGGAACAATCCTTTAAACCTATGCAAAGAGTAGACATGGTGTACAACTAAGCTAAACCGTCTCGGCACATTTGTGCTTTGACGTATACTTGAAGTACGCAAAGGACTAAAGCTAATTTTTGCAATAGCCTCCAAGTTCATTTAATTAGGTTCAGTTTTCCTTGTCATGTTGACACGAGAACGCCGTTTCTTTCGAAAGATACCCAAGTCTCATCTTATGCTTTTTGACCGGGGTTCCCATTCTCTTTTTCGTAAGGTAAGAGGTCTAGCTATATTAATTTTTCACCTTTCGGATTCTCACTAGACATTACCCCATTCTAATCTCGGCCTCACCAAGGAAAAATTGCAATTTAAGTTTATTAATTTCAGAGTGAATCCATGCCTACAATGCAATCCTCGAAAGTATCATATTCCTAAAAAATGACTGCTCTTACCCCATTTGGGGCATAGGAACAGTGCCAAAAACATGGCTCCTACACAAATTCCCTAAACTTAGCAAATTAATCCCTTAATTCCCTAAACATTAAAACTATGTCAGAAATATTCACGGGTAAGGAACACGGTCCATTTGGCTATAGAGCTCAATTAATCGGGTAACAATAAACGGTCAGGCTCAAAATGGCTTCTCCTAAAGGGTCTTATTCAGGTGGGGTAGATGATTAATGGAAAATTCAATGGGTGACTAATGCCTTCCTCCTCTCAACAACTAGATTATAGTGCAAGCAATTTAAGCCAAAACACTTCAAAGATGTTCTAAAAGCATAGTCAAAACGCTAGCCAGCTCACAAAGACTTAGTTTAAAGAAAAATTTTCAAAAATTTTGCATGAATTTCCTATGAATATACAACTAACACCTGCGCATGCTAACTCTAATAAATCTCATGTAACAACCACTGCCCGAATGCCCAATTCACTCCCCAACACTTAAACTTTGGCATCGTCCTCGATGACCAAATATGCATTATGTACTAGGGGGTAAAGAGGACGGGGTCACACATGCTCAACTTAACTCAAGTCAATATTTCAACAAGCGAGTAAAAGAGTCAAAGAAACTTCCCTAAGGCGTTGGTCGATGCAGAACTAAACTGAGTCAATGTAATCCTCGGCGCATCATCCATACATCAAGACCCTGAGCTGCAACAAAAACACAAAGCAAAACAACCAAACAACAAACAAAACAAAAGCAAAATCAAAAGCAGAAATAAGCTCGGGTTGCCTCCCGAGAAGCGCTATTTTTAACGTCGTGTGCCCGACGCAACTTCCTCATACGCTCTCAAATAGCAAAGACTGCATTGGTGCACTAATAATCAATGTCTCCAGCTTCCTCTCAACAAATGCCATTAGGTGTCGCGGATCTTTAAATTCTTCAATCCACGTAGGCAGCATATGGTCTTCAAAACCCTCATTAGCGCAGAAGTGAAGTATGAAACTCTCATCCTCTTCAGGTGGATAGGGAACATGAGTGAGAACTTTGATTACTCTAGGTATCACCGGAAGCTCAAAAGATGTCTCAAAGCAAAGATTAGGAGCAACACCGTGATCGAAGTACACCATAGAAAAGTCTTTTTCTTCTCCACAAATATCATGAACATTCACAACCTCTCCTCCAGACTCTGTATCACTCCCCATGAAGGCATCCCAACTCTCGTTAACACCGTTCTCATCAGGGTCTTCAAAAGCATCTAGGAGGGTATCATCCATCATATTCCCACCTTCGCAGTCCGACTCACTCATATGATCATCCATATTGGTCTCCTCAGGTTGGGCTTCTGTGTCACTAGGATGGGATCTCTCGGACTCCTCAGATAAAGCCTTTGCAATTTGCCCCAATTGATTCTCCATGTTCTGCATCCTTGTCTCAATCATTTGCATCCTTGAGTCTGCTCTCAGCTGATTTTGTGCTAATTTGTTGAGTACTTCTTCCAAGCTAGAAAGTCTCTTTAAATCTGCCTCCTCCAGATCCTCTTGTTGATTATGAGGCTCATTACTCGGGAAGTATGTAGGAGTGACTGAAACATTTGTGTCCGTAAATTGTGGGGAGGAAGAAGTGGGGTATGCAGTTGCCCAGTAAGGATGGTCGTATGGAGGAATGGGGCAAAGACATGAATGGTGGCCACCTCCACAGAAGTTACAAATGCTATTTTTAGGAAAGCAATCAACCAATTCCTCGGGACTTTTAGTTCGAATGAGGAATTCCATAATGGAGCCTGGTTTTGTCCGAGGATATTGTGGATAAGGATACTGATTAGGAGAATGAGATTGGGTGTATTGCGTATTTGGAAGAGGGTAAGAATAGGAAGATGGGAAATTTTGTGGTGTAGGAGAATAATTTTGATGAGATGTGTAATATTGAGGAGGAGGAGGAGTGTAAGGAGGGTATGGCGTATATGGTGAATATTCCATGGAGGTTTGAGGGTAAGGAATTCCTCCAGGAATTTGGCTGAATGGGTTCATCTCATGCCTCTTTGAAAAAACCCTGAAAGGTTAGCACAGAAAATCCTACGAAGAACAAAAAGAAAACTAACTAAAAAAAGTTCTCGCTGAAATTAATTAACCCTTAAAACCGACACCGTCCCCGGCAACGGCGCCAAAAACTGATGTGAGTTTTCTCGCACTTAAAAAGATTGTAATGTAGTGGTGTAAGTACGAGTATCGTCTCCACAGGGACGGACAAAAAGGGAATTAAGAATTAATTAAATTCAGCGATTAAAAAGAAATAAAATAAATGCGTCGTGCGAGATTTGATTGGTTGAATAAAAATTAAACTAATGCGAATGAACAATTAAAATAAAAGTGGTTTCTTCTCAATTAACGACGAAGGGAACAGGGATTGATTCCGGGGTAACCAGATTTTTGGCAGATCAGGCCTAATTACATGAATTTAATTTAATTGAGCCTAGCTAGTCATTACTAAGTTCTTACCGCTCTCGCGGCGTAGAGTACAATAATTTAGGGGACCAGGCTGATCTCTCATGCGACAGGATCCTAAATTATTGCCAAGACGAGCGAGCTTACGGCCCCTTAATCGCTACTAATCTCTTAGCGAACGATTAAGTGTGTGTGAATGTGTCCTAGAATAAACTAGATCTCTCTTAATTTATTCTACAAACAATTGTAATTCTAGCCGCGGTTCCAGGTTACAAAAGATATCAGTTAAATTATTCAAACACAAATTAAATGACATTCATGCAATTAAACCAACAAGAATCTAGCCATCAATCATGATTAACCCCTTCATCAATCCCAAATCCCTAATTAAACTACTCACAATTCATAATTGAAGAATCAACAGAATTGGGATGAATAGAAATAATTGCCATTAATTAAAAAGATGAACTTACAAATAATCCCAGGGTCTTGGAAGAAAATAGCGTAAAAACGATGTTAAATTCGTCCCTAGGCCTCTCCGTAATGTTCGTAACGTCAAAATATGGGTATGGGGGTCTTATTTATAGAAAACAGATGAGTTTGGGCTGAACTGGGACTAAAAAAGGGCTGAAATCCGCGTCTCGGGTGTACGCACGATCGTGCGTACCTTGCCACGCACGATCGTGCGTAGCAGGCAGATTTGTTGCCGCGTTTTGGGCTCTTACGCACGATCGTGCGTCCGTTTACGCACGGTCGTGCGTCCGTGCTCTTCAGTCTTTTTTCTAGTCCGAATTTGACAAAACTTTCTTCATGAAAGTTGTAGATAATGAAGTCCTCTATCCACCCCAATTTGCCGAATGTGATTTGAATCATCCAATTAAGAGATATGATCAAAACGGTGGAAGGTGTCTTTCTGAAATCGCAGCAGAGATCATCTGACTTCATCGTCTGTTTTCACCTTCTTCCTCTCATATTCTTGCAAAGGTGTCTTCATATGATTTGTAGCCATTGAAGTTGGCTTTCTTACGCAACTTGAGTCGTGTCCATTGGTTGTTCCTACAAAGAGATAAGCTTGAACAATTGACAGAAGGTCATTCTGATCGTCGTTTTCAAGCTTCATTCATCTTCTTTTGATCCCGAAGCCAATCCTAGAGCTCTTTTTTCCTTCAAATCTTCATTGTGAATCTTCTGGTGACCTCCAAAGCTATCAAATCATTCTCAAATGCTTCTAAAATCATCCCGATTGTTCCTCAAGTGCCGGTGCCGGGCTCAAATTCCCTGATTTTGACTACAAACAACACAAAACTCGAACCAACGCCCGGTAAACATAACTTGAGCTAAAATTGAGACTTGCAACACCTTAAAGCTAGGGAAACCATCAAAATCCGATCTCAACACACATCAAATGCGTGTCAAAATACGGACTTATCATTATGCTTAGTGGAATATTATTTAATTTAGCTTGTGATTATTTTCTTATTTTTTTAAAGCAATAATTTTCCCTAATAACATAACAATGATTGATAGGTATTACAATCTGGACAATATATTAATTGGTAAATACATTGTTAGGAATACTATTTTTTATTTATTTTTAACAATATTATATTACATATCTATACTTTGTTGTTTTGAGTTTTACTTGGCTCCTCTACGACAGAGAAGTATTGATGATTCTCAAAGCGGTGAACGTGATAATACAATTGAAAACAAAGGAGGACGAGTTACTTGCTAAAAAAACTCACTTCACATCCTTTATGATCTTTGTATCAAGTATGTTGAAAAGAGTAAAGTAAAAAATGGTGAAGTTATATCTCAAAGATTGGCGTGGAAAACAATTGAGTTCGATTCTCTAAAGGAGACTAAGTTACCATGGGATAAAATGAAATTGAAAAACAAGGTTGATTGGATTAGGAGTGGGTGGAGCTTGTGGAAACAATTGAAGGGAAAAGAAACATGTTTGGGATGGGATCATGTGAAAGGAACTATAAGTGCTATTTCTAGTGATTGGTGAGCATTAAAAATATAGGTTGGTTCTATTCATTAAAATGCGTTGGTACAATAGATTGAATAGCAATGCAACATTTGTTCAATAATTTTTTTAATAGGAAAATCCTAAGTTTGAATCATTTTGAGACAAAGGGATTGAGCCCGAACTTGAATATAAAATGGATCAAATCTTTGCAACTTCTGCCCAAGGAAATCCAAAGTACATTTCAGGAAATATCATCTTAAGAGAAGATCTGCATGTGGATGCTGATGATGTTTGTATTCCTTCCCTACATACTAATATCATCATTATATGGGTGGTGGAGAGGAAGAGAATAACGAGGGTGGAAACTGTACAACTAATGCATCATGGGAATATTTGTGGTGTGAGCTCAGCCCCACGTCTCCATCTCCTTCCACACTTATCCCTTCAGAGCTCACAAATTGGAAGAGATGACATAAGGAAAGGTAAGAGGCCACTTGAAGGTGATTTATCAGAAAGCAATAAGAGTGCCCGAACAAATCAAACAAAAATGCAGGGATGGCGGCACTTCAAGAAATTTTTGGTGGCATGATGGAAGTAGTTTTGAAAAGGGTGAATCAATCAACGAAAATACTAATTTAATGAAATATATGGTTAAATCCAATTCAAGTAACAACATATTAGAATACAGTCTTGGAGAAGCAATGGCAAAACTATATTGCTTGAATGGTCTATCTACCCTTTCTCCCGAGTTTTCTTTGCTTGATCAATGTTTGAAGATCCGCAACGACAAATAATTTTCTTTTGTTTACCGGATGACAATAGTAGTGTTAAGTACATCAAGTTTATGTACAATAAGTTAGGGAACTAAATTTGTTGGATGTTTCTAAGCTTTTACCTTAGACATTTAATTTTGTTATGCTCGCTGCAATGTTAACTTTTGCCTTTTTAAACACTGTTGGAATATTGTGAACTTATCATACCATATTTTCTTATGTTATAATTTATATTATTTACTATATTATATTGTTACATATTGCATCATGTATTTTTACTTGTATAAATGTAGGTATGTATAATGACAATATGAAAATGGCACAACTTCTTTTATACTTAAAGTATTTGAGTGATGAAGAAGAATTCTTGGATATGGTTGCTTGTATATCTACATGCCTTGGTTTCTATTTTGTGGGCCCTTTAAAGGAGCCATGTATGACTTCTGATTTAACAGGAGAAATGTTGATCAATGAATTACTGAGTGGTCATGATAAAGGTGTTTCAATGTCTTTAGAATGCATCAAGAAACATTTTGTCATTTATGCATTGATCTAGAAAATCAGTGTGGCTTAAGACCGGATGTCAGTTCTCGAGAAGGTTGGTTTATTTGTATTTGTAATAAGCAAAGGAGCTTTCAATAGAGATATCAAGAGCGTTTTCAACATTTTGGTGAATTAAAACGCCGAGTAGATTTTTTTAAGGAAGTCTTGAGCGTGATGGATGGATTTTCAAGGGATATAATTGTACCAAAAGATCCAGAATTCAAGAATGTTCAAATACAAATTGGATTCCTTTTTTCTGTTATGACCAATAAAATAATTCGCATGAATATATAACAAATCCAAGAAAATTTTGTGTTCATTCATATTTTCTGTAATTGAATGAGATTTTGTAAATTTTAAAAAATTAATATTTTTTATATACGCACAAATCACTCTTTCGAATCTTACTATATGTCAAGTATTAGTCATTATAATATATGATAAAAAAAATTAATATTATTTAATTATTAATATAATTTATATTATGCGTGGGATGGTAGGACGGATATTACACTCGACTAAAATCAATTTAATAAAGACTAATACAAACACCACATCATAATAATAACTCAAGTAGTGACGTTAAACGCGTACGTATGTGGCAAACTGGAGTTGTACTCTATGTACTCTTTTGTATAAAAATGACACATATATGTTTAGTCCTTTGGTTAATGTATAGAGCTATAAAGATACATTTATAATGTTTAATGATTAAAAGTAAAAAATTCAACATCAAATATTTAAGAAAAAATTCACATGAATAATTCCAACTATCAGCAATCTTCCTATATTAATCTCAGATATACGTAATTCTAATATAATCTAAATTATAATAAGGTTATTCTCAAAACAATCTGGTAACCTGCATAAACTCATTCAGCAGGTCACCCAGACACATGACACATTATTACTGGTCTATCTTTTTTCTGGTCTATATTTTTTCTTTTCTTAATCCTTTTTTCCTTTCTTTTTTCTTCCTCCGTCTTACCATTTCCCTTCCGTTTTCTTCTTTCTCCACCGGTAAAGTATACTACTCACAGACCATGATTTAGCAGGTTTTCATTTTCTTTTTTTCCTTTTCTTTTCTTTTCTTTCCCCCTCTCTGGCATCTGTGGATTTAATATAAGGAATATTTAAATTGCCAAATCCAATTCCAATTTCCCCTTACTCGAATTTGGATTTGATCGAATTTTAGAAGCTCTAGATTTGCATCTAATGTTAGAAGTTCAACTCTAACTTTACCTTCTTTCTCTACTCTACTTTTTCTTTTATTTTATTGGGGCTTGAGCATAAAGTGTTTCAGCAAAGTGCGAACACCAGCTCGTCCTTGTTCCATGGTCTCTGTCTAGACCAGTTGTAGATCGTCGACGACCATCCGCCCCAGATGCTCTTCATCATCGTTTTTTCGTCCGACCTAGTTGTTCTTCAATTCATCGCCATCCAAGTGTCTATCCCATTTGTTCTTCTACGAGGAACCTCCGTCCATCCCAACCTTTTCATCATCAACACACTCGTCCCTCTCATCCCAGCTAGTCCGGTCTCCATCTCGTCACTTTTATTCTTCATCGTCAGTGCGTTGTGCCTATGAAACAACCTGGTTGCTAAGCAGCCCAACTATTCTTTTTATTTTTATTTTTACTAGGGGTTTACCAGCTAAATAAGTTGTAGGTAAACTGGATCAATAAAAGGCGGCCTGTAATTTTGAGATTATTGTAGAGTTATGTGTATTTGGGATTAATATTTGGAGACCACTGATAATTGAGATTATTCATATGAACTTTTCCAATATTTCAAACTTCAAAGTATCATTGATAAAATAGTCGATATATTAAAAAAGTGAGAATATAATATTCAAAATTGGGTATCTAAAGTAGGTATCAAATATGTGACTAGCACAATAATCACACCAAAATGTCAAATAGCAGGTGGTTAATTAATCACTCGTGAATGTAACAAAACAAATGAGTGAGAAAATTTTGAAAATAAAATTGAAAACCATGATAAATTTCAATCAAAATGGAAGTGGGGAATCGTACTGTCATATTTTGATTCACCATATACATTAATATCCTTATTATTTCTATCATTTAATCTATTTTTCAACTGTAATTATTCCTATGAAAGAATGGCAAAAGTATTACTTATGAGGTTTTAACAGACAAAAATATGACCATTTATAGGACAAAAAAGTGACCATTTAATTTAAAAAGGAATTATCTCTCGAGACCGTCTATCTCCCTCTTTGTGCCTTCTCTGCGCAAGATGATCTATCTGCGTCGCCAAAGCCAAGCCTCCATCTTCAAGCCCTGTCCGCCGCCTTCACCATCGTCCCCCTGTGAGGTCGCATCTCTTCTTCCAGGTCACGTCGTTGCCGATGAAGCTCGCCGCCACACCTTCATCGCTCACCGCCACTGCAAGTTTGCATCTTCTTCGTTTGCCGCCATAGGAAGTCCGTCGCCTTCCGTCATTGCATGTTAAAGTGATTGTCCCTCACTGAAAAGCTATAAAACAATAAATCACTATATAAGGTTTCGGGTTACTCCTCCTATTAGGTTGATATTTTAGAATGGAACTCCGGGTCTTAACATGGTATCTGAGCCAATTCCGGTTGTTGTTTGACTGCTTGTTTAGCACTCAGGATTACATGTAACTTGTTAAGGGACAGTTTGGTCCATTTATACACCTCGATATTGTCCAACCCGAACATGAGGGGACGTGTCACAATATTTCTCCCACACCAGAAAATTGTAAAACAATAAAACACTATATAAGGCTTTGAACTACTCCTCATGTCAAGTTGACCTTGTAGGATGTAATCCCAGATCTTAAGATCGTAAGTCCGTCGTCGGCCTTCTTTTTCCTCTACTTCTGTCTCCCGTCAGAATGACAATGACGGTCGATGGTCACTGCCATTTTCAGATCTGGTATTAGCTATGGTCTGAGGAAGAGCGGGGGTCATGGTTGCGGCAATGGTGTTTAGTGGTTGAGGGGCAAGGTGTGGTGGCTGGATCTGACAACTAGGGTGCTATGGGTGGGCTATGAAGCGAAACAACAATAAAAAATAATTGTGCAGGGGAATTGGAAGGCTAGGGAGGGACATTGACGAAGTGGCGGCGGCCGGAGTAATTTTCAACTGGTGGTGTCACCGAAAAATTTGACATCACTAGGTAGTGGCGGCATCACAGTGGCGGCGTCACTGTGTTGTAAGCCGGCAGGCGGCAGCCACTGGTGGAGGAGGTGTTGGATGTCACTGTGTCTCTGACATTGTAGTATGTCATTGTAGCGTGTCACTGTAACTTATTAGTCACATTTATGCATGGACCAGTCCGGGCCGGTTGGCCCGGCCCGACTCCACCCCTAGTCACATTTTTGAAAATTTAAAAAAATCACATTTTTGTCAATTGTCCATTTAGTAATATTGAGGTCAAAACCCCTATTCCCATTTATGAAAGTATAGTATATTAGTATTCTTGCTCCATATATATTTCACATTATTTTGACCCCTATTTAGTAAAATTTCTTAAACATAAATGTACATTCTTTTAAGTTTTAGAACTGCCCATGTTAGATAATAAAATATAGGCAACTCCCTGCTTGGCCGGAACTCATAAAACGACAGAAAAATCAAAGCAACTGTAAGAATTTGATCGAATAGAGGAAGCATATTTCCATTTGCCAATTGATGTACCCAAACACGAGAAAGAACCAGAAAAGATGAAATTCAATAAACGAACTTTATATCTTTATTGCTAAAGCGACTATGGCACAACTAGAGCCAAAAAAAGATAATCAAATCAGTGATTAAATCAATCAGTTTGGTGGGGGGAAGAATATCTCCTCTGCAGTCCTCTTCGACCTGAACTCCTTCTCCACATCTTCCGGAACATTGAAAGCAGCCTGAAGCACTTGAGGTGATAGCGCCTTCCACACTGATGTCTTCCCAGCCAAATGAGTGAAAATAGGGCTGCAAATAAACACAAAAATTATAGTCATTGCACTAAAAAAAATCTCAATGCAGGCACTAAAAACTGTATCTACACAAAAATACTGAGATTTCAAGAATATATACTTACTTTGGAGTAGAGATGATGGAGAACCACTCCAAGCCAACAGGATCAGAAATCTTAGAAACAACAAAGAACCTTGGAACAATGAACAAGTGGCCTGCTTTGACTGTAGTCTCCAGCACACGCTTCCCATCCACACCTACAACCTGAGCACGCCCACTGCCCCTAACAATGTAAGTCACCTGTAGGGCTGAGTCACAAGAGAAGCCAGGGGAACACATGGCGTTCCCATTCAACCTCACCAGATCAGCTCCAAGCCCAACCTCTCCAACCAAAGGCAAGTTCTTTGTGTTCAGCACCACAACTTTGCCACCATCCTTAATGTCAACATCCAAGGGCGCTTCCTCGCAGTTCAATGCCATGCCATCCCTGTGGGCTGGGTTGGGTTCGGGCATCTTGAAACCCGGTTCGAGTTTCACAATGCCCTTGCTGGATTGGCTACCCACGAGCTTCTTCACCACACTCTCCTCCAGATTCCATGCCCGGGAAACAAACTCAGTCGAGAATCCGGTGAAGATGCCGTTCGGACCAGTCAAGAAGAAGTCGGTGAAAGAACCGGGCTTATGGGCCGTTTTGGTGTCTCCAAGGAAGAGAACTACAAGCTCTGTGTCCATCTTGTTGTACCACCAGGTGACTACACCAAAGGGAAGGGCAATGGCGTCTCCCTTCTTGATGGAGATAACCTTCTCTTCCTTCTCAGGAAGGACAATTCCAGCAACTCCATAACCTGAACAGTGCATTCGATCATCACCATCAGATGAAAATCTATGAAGTATAAACTAATCAATATCATCTGTCAAGCATCTATGAAGTATAAACTAATCAATATCATCTGTCAAGCGTAAATTTAGAACAAATTTCACCGATTTGAGCATTACATTATTACAAAACTAGTATTGAATCTAGCATTGCATATTCTATAATTATAAAAAAATCTGCTGATGATTCATACAAGTGGTTGATTTTATCCAGAATTTCAATTTACGGGGTAACAAATCGCAAATAGGTGAGATACTTGGCAATTCGAATCAACGATCATACCAAATTAAGTACTCAAAAATCAACGATCATACCAAATTATGTCATCCGAAAATCAACGATCAAATATGAAAACCTATATTCTACCAAATAATCATACTCGGCAAGCATAAACAGCTCATAATCAGAGTAGATTTGTACCTTGAAGAACATAGGCAACCTTGGCGGAATCAGAGTAGCGAGGAAGAGCAAAGCCGTTCTGCTCAAGAGCAAGCTTGGCGGCGCCGATGTTGCCTTGGTGGAGCATTGGAAGCTCCTCCGGGGACCAGGCGTAGTAAGCACCGCCATCTCCTCCGTACACCTTTTTGGCCAACTTTGGGGAAAGATCGAGATCCATGGCTTTTTGAAAGATAATAATTGTACGGAGTAATTGTTAAGGAGTAATTAATGAAAATCGTAATGCATGATTGATCCTCCTCGTGAGTATATATAGCTGTTCGTCTTGAGGGATAAGATAAGAGTGACACACATCAACTCTATCATCCGATATACGGAAATTAGGGAGCAATGACTAATCGTGTACGTACGGAGTAACTACAAATTAGGGAGTATCATAATGAAAACAAATAACAATACATCCGTTGAATAAAATACGTATAATATACGGAGCATTAAATAAATAAAGAATAGATACAAAAAATCATTATTTGGACTATTTTTAGTTCCAGACCAGACCAGACCAGATTTTCTTAGTTATAAAATACACAGAGACTAGACGTTTACCAGACCAGACTAGACCAGACCAGTTCAGTCCAAAAGAAAAGGGAATTTTTCACAAATAGCCTAAAAAGATAAAATAATATCACTTTTATCAACTTTGAAATTTGTTTTCAAAAACATTTTCATGAAAGTTTTACTTTTCAATAATAGACTCTAGTTAACGGCTAACACGCCAACTGCTAGCACCCTAACGGCATTACGGCAATACTAAAACCTTTGCACTTACTGCGCAAATTATATGGTACATCCGGGCGTATGTACACCCGGTTTTTTTGTAATTAAATAGACTGAGCTTCATCCTTCCGTGCTCCACTCACGCTCGTCATTGGCCGCTGTTTTTTTTTTAATTCACCTTTTTTTTCAGCGGCTCATACATGTGTTATCCGCTGCTTCCTTACTCTATTTTTTTGAATTCATTCGCTGCTTCGTTTTTTTTTTTGGTTGAACTGCTTCATTTCTTTTATGTTTTACTTTGTCTTTTTGTTTTTTATTTTCTTTACTTTTGCTGGTTGATTTTACTTTCTCTTTTTTTACTTCTTTTACTTTCTTTATTTGTTATTTACTTCTTTTCTTTTTATATACTCCATCCATTCTTTAATATTAGTCCTCTTAGGCTTTGGCACGGGTTTTAAGAAGAAAGTAGTAGGGGTAGTGTAAAAGGTGTAATGAGTAGTGGGTAAATGAAAAAGTAGGAAAGAGAAAGGGGTAATGGTAATAAAAGTTGGGGTATAAAGGTATATTTAGAGTAAAAACTTTCCTTAAATGGAAAGGAGGACAGATAAAAAAAACGTCCCAAAAAGGAAAGAAGGACTAATAAAAAAGAACGGAGGTGGTATATTATACCGAGCACATTAGAAATGAGTTTTACCTTAAACTCAAATGAGTAAAACACCTAAAAATGAACATACGCGAATGAGCTTTTGAATTTTCGAATACTCATTTTTGTAAATTATGTATATTCATTTAGTATCTCTGTTGCGCTCATTTTTAAAATGTTTTAACAATGCACATTTCAAAAGTCTCATATTACATTATTAGATTTATATAAGAGTTGATTATAGGCATGAGACTACAAATCATGATACTCAATCGCAGATTCTAATACTCAATAACGGAGGTTTGGTGCTCATTGAAAATGTCTTGATGCTCAACGAATAAAACTTAGCTTACACTTTCCATATCAATGCTCATCTTGTAAGTTACATATGCTCATTTGTATAAGTCTGATCCTCATTAAAAATTCATTAATGCTCATTTAATACAAATCATTATTTCCATCTCAATATAGGAGGTTTGATGCTCAATGAAAATATCGTGATGTCCAATTAACATGATTTTTTAATCAATGCGCATTGTGTAAACTACACATGCTCATTTGGTACTAATTTTATGCTCATATGTAAAATGGCATATCAATGCGTGTGTAAAATGTTCAACGAACAAAACTTACAATTTTCATATCGATGTTCATCTTGTAAGTTACATATGCTCATTTGTATAGGTCGAATCCTCATTAATGCTCATTTTACAGAAATCGTGATTTTCATCAATCTCAATAGAGGATGTTTGATGCTCAATGAAAATGTCGTGATGTTCAAATAACAAAGCAGCTAACAAATTCATTAATACTCATTTTGTAAGTTACGTATGCTCATCTGGTAGAGATCTTATGCTCATTTTCTAAATGTCATATCGATGCATTTTTTAAAGTACTATTTTACATTAATTCACATATTGAAATTCACAGGAGTTGATTATAAATATAGTTTAATAAGATTTTATAAAAGAAAAAATAACAAAAAGAAAGTGAATTAGAAGTTATGAAGCGGAGATCACGATTCTCAATATTAGACTCCTAATACTCAATAGAATGGGTACGATGCTCATTAAACGTTTATTATTGCTCATTCACTAGAAACCGTGAATTTCATCTCAATAGCGGATGTTTGATGCTCAAATATTAAATGTGAATACATAACGCGTGAAATGAGTATCAAAAAGTTCAAAATGAGCATTGCGCCAATATGCATGGATATGACATTTTAGTTGTCTCGTGTAGTGCTCATTTTAAAATGAGCATTACACAAATATCAAATGAGCATAGCTAATTTACGTAATGAGCATAGAAAAATTTTAAAAGCTCATTTGAAATCTCGAGTATGCTTAAATATCAATTTGTGTATTCAGTATGCTCAACGGAATATGTCTGGTGCTCATTAAAAGTTCATTATTACTCATTCTCCAGAAGTCGTGATTTTCATCTCAATAGTGGAGGTTGGATGCTCAATTAAAATGTCATGATGTTCAACTAACAAACCTTACGATTTTCATATCAATGTGCACTTTGTAAGTTATGTATGTTCATTTGGTACTCATGTTATGCTCATTTTTACAATGTCATATCAATGAGATGAAAAAATCACAGTTTCTATTGAGATGGAAATCACAGTTTCTGTTAAATGAGCATTAATAAACTTTTAATGTTCATCAGACCTATTATGAGCATTAAAACACTTTTGATGAGCATCAGGCTTATTAGGAACCTAACACTATATAAAAAAAGTATAAATATATTTATATAAAGTAATAGTATGATTCATAGATCAAATAAATACTTCAAAAATATGAATTAGTCTTTTAATATAGTAATAATGAGCAAAAACAAAAGAATAGTTAATATTATAATTACTATTAATAATAGGCAGTATGAAACTATATAGGATAAGTAAGATAAAAGAACTGATTATCTCAACAAGACAAGTTAGTGAGATGGTTGGAAGGCCGCATATCCTACTTTGGGTCTGGGGATCGAATCCCGCTGGGGATTTTAATTTTTTTCGCTGGAACAAGATGTAAGCCCACCAGTCAAATTTAATAATTGGGCCGGATGTACGTACATCCGGGTGTACTATATAGGGACTCCACTTAGTGCTTGTATTCAATTCACACGTGGAAGTGATGAATTCAAAAAAAACATAATAATGAATGCTACAAAGATAAAAATGATATAAAAATTAAAATTAAAATATTCTAAATATCGAGAACACGTTTTTTAATCAAATATTAGCTAGATTTAAAATAGTAAAAAAGAAAAGTGTGAAATATTATTTAAAAAAATATCTATGTTTACAAAGTTCTAAAAGAGGAAATTATATTTAAAAAAATGATATACGCAAGCTAAAATTGGAATTAGAATATAAAATGATAAAAATGTTTTCAAACTACTAAACAAGGTAAAACAAGTAATTATAAGTTTCTATGAAAGATTAAAAATTCTAAAATCAGAATATATACAAATTAAAAGGTACAAATAAAACACAGAATTAATATATATAGTCTTTAAGTATTCAGAAAAATCAAGAATAATTTATAAAGTACAATAACAAAAGAAATATTACTCATAAGTTCGAAAAAAAATCTGAATTATATAGTCAACTACAAAAAGTGTAAATAAAATATTAAAAACTAGAAAATTAAAATAAGTGAATAACTGACATATTAAAGAAGCACTTTTTTTAAATTAAATTAAAAATTTAATAAATAATAATAATTTATATTTGGTAAAAAAATTCAAAAAATAAAACAGAAAATTAATGTGATTTAAAAGAGTGTAATATTGAAATAAACTCAGAGAGAGAGAAAATGAAAAATTACAACAATGAAATTGGAAAAAAATAAGAAGCACGAATTTTCTAAATGTGAAATGCTTCAAAATTTTATTGTCGTTTTCATATTAGTTTTGGTTGCCTATGGTTTCTTTGTGTTTCTTTCTGTTGACACTTTTAAATTTTTGTTTCCTATTGTTTCTTTATTGTTTCTTTATGTTTCTAGGTGTTTTTTATATTCGTTAACTGAAATTTAATCTTTTAGGTGTTTCTAATAAACAACAAAAACTAAATAAACAATAATATGAAAGAGTGCAACAAAAAGTAATAAGATGCAACAAAATGCAACAAAAAGAAACACGATGCAACAAAAAGAAACATATCTGATGCAACAAGATGCAACAAAAAATAATATATGATATATCACAATAAATATACATTTCAATCTATTATTTCAATTTACTACATTTATTCACCATATCATTTGGCTTTGCTTATCATTTCTTCTCCCGTATTGACACCACTGTCCGCGTGCCTTACCAAAGAGGAATCAAATTTCTCCCAAATTGGATTGTGATTCACATATCATTGATCGTTCTCCATACCAGTCAGTTGATGGACGATGGTACTTCTTCCCTTCTTCCCTGTAAAATATCAATTTTTTAAGTAAAGAAAACACTCATAGAGAACTATGCGCTTTGCAACTTAATTTTGATTTTTGTCACCATTCTCCTAAATAGCAATCAAGGACTTAGCAACAATCAATAACAATTATATTAATAACCATAATAACGATCTATAGAATAAAGTAAAAATTGAAACCCAACCCAACATTATAGCCGTTACTCTTCTATGAAATTGTCAATCTATGATGTGTGTATGAGCAAGATTATGATTAAACAGACTACAAGCACACAGTACATATAACAAACACATTAACCAAACCTTGCAGCAACATTTATCTCATTCATAGCCCTCTTCACTTGAGTATTAGGTTCTCTATATAAAATGATGGTCTAGACAATCTCAAACATCTTAACAATGATCTGAAACATCTTAACTGCCCTAGCAATGAGGTCTCCATTGATTTTCAAAATGGATGTCGGGACAGGTTCCTGTTGAAATAAGAACAGTCCTAAGTTATGAGCGCAAAGGAGTTCATCACATGTTGGCATCTAAACATCATATTCTTACTCTTCGAAAACAAAACATATCTTCAAATGTGAATTTCTCTCGAACTTGGGACACCACTGACTTTTAAAAAAAAGAAACCTCGCTTTCCAGCAGAGTGAATCTGCTTTTGCATAGCCTTCAGAAACAACTCCCCCTAAAATATACAGAAGAATAAGTTCAAAGGAAATTATAAAGAATTTCTCTTTGCTTATTAATATTCTAACAAAGCCAGCCAAAGAAATATGCAGACATTGCCTACTCCAGTTCTCCCTCTACTACTTTAATATCATTCTTCTGTTCAAGTGCAGCATCCAATGCCAGACTTGAGGCTCATCTTGATGAAAAACATATTAGGTCATAATAAATTAACTCCATAAGAATAACTTAATTTCAACGCCATAAATCTAAAGGCTTTGATTTGTGATTAAAATTAGGTTGGAAGTCATCATCTAAAATTGTTCTTTTACGTATCAATCAGAAACAACATGAATCCAAAAACTATAGTAGTGACTTTACACTCAAAAGCTATAGTATCACAAAAATTAGGTTGGAAGACACGTCTAAAACATGTGAAACACTCCCAAATCATCTACTTTTCTTTGACCAAAACATTAGAGGGAGTTCCAAACACTTCTTTATTAACCTTTGGGAATCAAAAGAATACATAACACTCGCAATAGGGGTGGCAGACTCCTAGCTATCACAATGTTCACTTATAGAAATGTGTTATGTAATCACTGCATCTTATTAACTGATATGTAAAAACATTAATAGATCAAGTGACACTCTTTTAATCTAGAAAACATACGCACAATTGGACATGATTTTCCATACTCCATCCTGACCAAATTCTAAAATAAATAGTTTTCAATTTTAAGTAAAAACATGTCATATGCATTCTCCTCATCTGAATGATTAATATTAACTCCAACAAACTGAACCTTTCTCAGAATTCAAGTGAATAGCTTCAAATTTCACATGACATTAGGGGTACTATCTTAACATCTTTACGGAAGAGATATTGTTGGAGCTAGAACAGTGAAGAGATATTGTTGGAGCTAGAACAACTACAGACCGTCCAGAAAATACAACATAATTACATCAGAACAATGAAATGTTACTTGTGGAAGGATGGGAGCAGGCTTCTTGTGCTTAAATATATGATGATCAGGAATCAACAGAATAAACTCCATAAAACTTAGGTAAATTCATGCGAATAAGAAAATGAATCGCCAAAATCCATCAAGTCTAGAGCACTCTGTGTCCATGGTCGATTGAATTTAAATCTCACAGCACAAAGTCAAAATTTAAGAACACGTTATAGGATATGATGGTCCCTGATAGAGGTAAAAGTCTAGAGGGGGGGGGGGGTGAATAGACTTTTAAAGTCCTTTTCTATTTTTAAAGAGTTTCCCTCATAAGTATGATGATCTAGAATCTTTTGAGAGATTTAGGATCGCAGCGGAAGTTATGACCTCTTTTTGACTGTGAATGGTAACTTTCTTATGAGAGGATAAGAGGGAAGAGGTATTTGTATGTAGGATAACTTATCTTTAGTGACTGGAGTGTATAGTAGACTAGAGGCTCTGCTTTGAAGATCTTTCAGTGAGATCCTCTGATGACCTTGATTCAGAGACCCTTGAGTGAGGTCCTCTGATAACCTTGAATCAGAGACCTTTGAGTGAGGTTCTCTGATGATCTAGAGTCAGAGACCCTTGTATGAGGTCCTCTGATGATCTTGAATCAGAGACCCTTGAGTGAGGTACTCTGATGATCTTGAGTCAGAGGCCCTTGTTGAGTTAGAGACCCTTGTGTGAGGTCCTCTGAAGATCTTGAATCAGAGACCCTTGAGTGAGGTCCTCTGATGATCTTGGATCAGAGTAAATAAGATTGACACGAGATGTATCCTGGTTCAGAGGTGGTGTAATCCTCCTACATCCAGTCTCATCCTCTTTCAGATGGATTTCCACTAAAGTATTCAACCCAATACAATTAGTGACCGTCTGGCTGTTATCACCAACTTGCTCAGACTTCAAGGTGTTTCACTGAGAGTACACACCACTCCAAGTTACTCAATCCTTTAGGTTTTTCTCGATTGATCCAGTGGGGATCAAAAGGTACTCTATCCTATTCTACCACACTTAAGGACTTAGACGACGCTATCCTTAGAAGTGTTTACAACAGTTTTAATATGAAACAAACTTCTAGCCTCCAACTAAAAACTAAACTTTCTGAGTGTATCAATGAGGATTTCTGTTCTAGAAGGTTAGTGAAGCATGAGTCTAAGCAGAGAGCAGAATGTAATGAACCCTTTCTCTTTTTGCTAGATATCTTCTTTGTGTAGTATGATTTCTCTGCTTAGTGAACTCAGGAGCTTGTTTTTCTTCTCATGCTTATGCCCGAATTTATAGGCATCTCTGGTTGATTAATCTCCTCCGTTGGTTGAGAGGATTTAATCTATGTCGTTGAGGCTTCTTGTACTTTCGTCTTCTTGTGTTGGAGCAGCTTATCTTCAGACGCAATTGGAGCAACTTGCTTTGCAGGAAATGTAAACCCATTCCTTAGGCCTTTTGCGCACTATTCATAATCTAGTGGGATTTTGTCTTCATAGGCAACTCTGGAGTGTCTCGTGATTATACAGCTTTCCAAGTAAAATTTGTGACTCTGGTCCTTGTCTACAAAATTAATTTGTACTGGTAGGATTTTAAATATCCTTTTTAAGGTAAAGAAGGATTTACCTTATTGCATTTTATATTTCCAGTAAAATTAATTTTGTACATAAGATGTACATGTAAGATTAGTCACAATTTTACTAGTGACAATAATAAATTTGTGTCACAAATAAATATACTGATTGGATTTGAATATCCTTGAAAGGTAGGGATTTACCTTATTGCATTTTATATTTTCAGTATATTTATTTTGTGACATAATTTATACATTCCTAATTTTGTCACCTTCCTTTTTAGACCACACTTCAGTTCACACAATGATCATTTAATATTGAATAGAAAATCTAATCATCAAGGGAGGATTGCATCATCAAAACTATATTTCATCAAAGTCTGAGGGACCTAACAGGATATAAATGGTGCAACTACACATTAAAACAGAGCAGAGTGAAAAAACGCTAAAAAGGAAACCTGGAGGTAAAAACACATGAAATATATGAAATGGAACTATATGATTTGATTTCAAACACAAGGTTAATCAAAGACCTTACACGTTTAATCACCAGAATTCTCGAATTTCTATTTACATCTTCAATAATCATATAGAATTTTGTCTTTTCTTCCACGACAGGGCAAAGCAACTGAAGCGACAGGACCTCCCGGAGTAGCGATTAGCCGATTACGATTGCCAAGCCAGAGCTATAACCACGGCGGATCAATCACCTGTTGAGCTTGACGCAGGAACAGCGCTCCAGCGAAGAGAAGAACGCCGCCGCCACACTCGAGACGACCCACCGGGAACGACCGTCCAGCTTCTCGATTTTCGTTTTCTACATAACTGTGAGGAGATAATCTGAAAAAGAGTTTCCAGCGACAACGATTGCTTCAAATTGCTCTTTCACGGCTATACGAGATTGTTTCTGTGACGGAGAGGAGCGGACAAGTGTAGTCCAGCGGCAGCGTTTGGAAGCTGGACAGAGAGAGATTCAAAGCTAGAAGTCGAAGGTTCAGAACTACGTTTAGGAGACGGAAGTCGGAGGGTTGGGTTTAAATCTAACTGATTGAATTATTTTGAAATAAAGATGTTAAAAGTGAAAGTCTAAAAGTCTAAAGATGAAAGATATAATGTCTTGGGCTATAAATGAAATAGCATAGCGAGAAGTAGCTCAATCGGGTAATTTCCACAAAAGAAAACATCCAAATATACGGAGCATAAATAAATAAAGAATGGATAAATCAAGTCTTACACGCTTCATTACAGAATGAATCGGATTAGGCACTACTTTGTTGGACTTAATTTTATGGTTTATTTTTATTTTATTGAGATCACAAATATTTCAACCAAATCAAATAAAAAATGAATTACATCAAATTAGAAAGATTTAAATCAAATTATCTCACAAAGATTCAGATCATATCAAAATGATTGACGATTAGATAAAAAGAATCCAAATAAAATTAAATTAAAAACATTCTCATCAAACCAAAAAAAATCCAAACACTATTTATCACTTTGATTGTTGTTGTTGGTGTTGTTGTTGTTTTTATTATTATTTCTATTACTAGTGTTATTTTTATTACTATTATTAATTATTGTTATTATTACAGTTTTTATTATTATTATTATTATTATTGTTTTATTTACAATTGTTTTCTGCAACTTATTTATAATTTTTATATTAGTATTATATTATTATTTATTATTATTGTAGTTGTTGTTGTTATTGTTAATTAATGATAGATGTAACATCATACTCTCCTGCTACTAATATTAAAACTAGATGATGTGCCCGTGCGATGCACGGATCCGATTTCTCTGCCTCGATTTGGCCGCCATGTAGGGTGTCTGGCTATTTATGGCCGTCGGATCCGATATTTGCTGATCCCAAAGCACATCTCCTCTCTTCTTTGCCGTCGGATTTGTGCCAAGGACTCTGTTGTGTGGCAGAGGATCCTGATCTGCGATGCACAGCTCTATTTAGATCAGACGATCAGTAGAATAATATTTTGTTTAAAAATAGTACTACCTCCACTCTAGAATTAAATTTCGGGATTGATTTCACGAGTTCTAAGGTAGAATGGGAAACAAAGCTTTTCAAAAACAGCATTAGATTATTATATTAAAAGATGTATTACCAAAATGGATAAAATACAGGGGATACATGAATAGTAAAATGGAGTGATGTGAGTTTTATCGCAAAGATTGTAGAATAGTGGGAAAAGTACGAGTATCGTCTCCACAGGGAAAGATAAAAGGGAAATAAGAATTAACTAAATTCGGGGATTAAAACTAAAAATAAAATAAAAATATTTTTATTTTTATTTATAAAATATATTTTGATTTTTTTTAATTTATCAAATTCTATGTGTTTTTTATATTATACTTTTTTTCTTTGTATATAATCTGATAAACAAATCAGAAATTGACCTAAATAGAAGTAAAAACGTTTTGAAATTCCAAAATAGGAGTATCATGTTTTTTATTCCCTGAATAGGAGTAAATTTCTGCCAAGTTTGACATTGCAAGGCTTTTAAACATGGCATTTTCTTCCAAACTTGGCAGATTACTCCTATTCAAGGAATAAAAAACATGATACTCCTATTTTGGAATTTCAAAACGTTTTTACTCCTATTTAGGGAATTCTCTCTAAACAAATCTCTTCCACAAACATTGCTAGTTACTTATCATATTTTTAATAATTTCAAAACCTCTTTTTTCTTATTTTAAAATTTTTTGTTATATTTTATATGTTTTAGGGTATTAAACCGTACTTTAAACCTATTTGTTAACCTTTTAATTTTTTTTGACACTTTATATATTGATAACAATTATGTTCACTATTTCAAAAAGTTACTTAAAAAAATTGTATTTTCTACAATATTCCCACAATCTTAACTAATTTTAAAGTTCTTTTATTTTCTATTGGTTTTTTTTCATTCTGTTTTATTTTTTAAATTGAAATGTCTTCTTCGAATGCAATTTACAATTTCCCATCTTCAATTTTTTACTTTGCATTCTTTGATATTTTCATACTTTTATTATTACCTATTTTTTTATACGTTTTAATTTTCTGATTATCTGAATCATCTTTACATTATTTTTCTATTTTAAAACAAGAATTAGATTCATTTTTGGTGTTTGTATAAGTTTAAACAAAGGGAGAAGAGATGGAGAGCCTACATGCACTTTGGAGGGGGAGCGGATGTTCACATCTTAGGTCCCGGTAGCTTGGTTCTATGCATATGATCCATTTTTGTATTTGAAAAGTTTAATTAGTCTATTTTTGAAAAGAAAATTAATGGGTATAGTAACAAAAGTGATATTATTTTCACCTTTTGATCTACCTGTGAAAAATTCCCTATAAAATTAAGGAAAAATTCTCAGATTGGTCCACCTACTGTAACCAAAAAGTCAATTGAGTCCAATTAACGGACGTCATTTCTTCCTTTAGAAGACACCCTTGTTTTCCCAGGCCGGTTACTTCCTTTAGAAGACGCCGGCAGCCATCAAAAAATATAAAAATTAAAGTGATAAAATTTGTACGTCGTCCATCATGCCTTTTCCATGAATATTATTATTAAATTAAATTAAAAAAATTGACTTATTTTTATATTTTGCAAAAGAAATTACTACATTGGAATAGGGACTAGTTCACCTGAAATACACTATAATGACTCTTTTATAGTTAGTCGTACACAGTGGTCAGTGGCTAGTCATACTTTGGCAAAAAAGTAATCCCATATAAGTAGTCATATTTTTGTTCGAGAAACTTTGTAAGTAATCTACATGTCATTTTTCTTTGTTATAAATAAATGTACATTCTTTTAAAATTGTTCATGTTCAATTATAAAATATGTAGTAATTATCATTAGAAAAATAAATTTGCGCAACTCCTTGTTTGGCCGGAACTTAGGATGTTTTCTTTTGGACTGTTTTCAGTCCCATACCAGATTAGACCAGACTTAAACAGACCAGACCAGAACTAAACAGATCAGACCAGACTTAAACAGACCAGACCAGAACTAAACAGATCAGACCAGACTTAAACAGACCAGACCAGACTTCCGTAGTTATAAAATACACAGAGACTAGACGTTTACCAGACCAGTTCAGACCAGACCAGACTTAAACATACCAGACCAGACCAGCAAATTTCAGTTCAAAAGAAAACATCCTTATAAATAAACGGAAAAAACAAAGCCACTTTAAGAATTTGATCGAATAAAGAAGCATATTTCCCATACAATATTTCCCTTTTTGTCAATTGATGCCCCAAACACAAGAAATAACCACAAAAGATGAAATTCAATAAACGAACTATATATCTTTATTGTTAAAAAACTACTATGGCACAACTAGAGCCAAAAAAGATAATCAAATCAGTGATTAAATCAATCAGTTTGGTGGGGGGAAGAAGATCTCCTCTGCAGTCCTCTTCGACCTGAACTCCTTCTCCACATCTTCGGGAACATTGAAAGCAGCCTGAAGCACTTGAGGTGATAGCGCCTTCCACACTGATGTCTTCCCAGCCAAATGAGTGAAAACAGGGCTGCAAATAAACACAAAAATTAGTCATTGCACTAAAAAAAATCTCAATGCAGGACAAACGGAACCGAGAGATAAACATTATAACTTCAGGCAGTAAAAACTGTTAAAGTATCTACACAAAAATACTGAGATTTCAAGAATATATACTTACTTTGGAGTAGAGATGATGGAGAACCACTCCAAGCCAACAGGATCAGAAATCTTAGAAACAACAAAGAACCTTGGAACAATGAACAAGTGGCCTGCTTTGACTGTAGTCTCCAGCACACGCTTCCCATCCACACCTACAACCTGAGCACGCCCACTGCCCCTAACAATGTAAGTCACCTGTAGGGCTGAGTCACAAGAGAAGCCAGGGGAACACATGGCGTTCCCATTCAACCTCACCAGATCAGCTCCAAGCCCAACCTCTCCAACCAAAGGCAAGTTCTTTGTGTTCAGCACCACAACTTTGCCACCATCCTTAATGTCAACATCCAAGGGCGCTTCCTCGCAGTTCAATGCCATGCCATCCCTGTGGGCTGGGTTGGGTTCGGGCATCTTGAAACCCGGTTCGAGTTTCACAATGCCCTTGCTGGATTGGCTACCCACGAGCTTCTTCACCACACTCTCCTCCAGATTCCATGCCCGGGAAACAAACTCAGTCGAGAATCCGGTGAAGATGCCGTTCGGACCAGTCAAGAAGAAGTCGGTGAAAGAACCGGGCTTATGGGCCGTTTTGGTGTCTCCAAGGAAGAGAACTACAAGCTCTGTGTCCATCTTGTTGTACCACCAGGTGACTACACCAAAGGGAAGGGCAATGGCGTCTCCCTTCTTGATGGAGATAACCTTCTCTTCCTTCTCAGGAAGGACAATTCCAGCAACTCCATAACCTGAACAGTGCATTCGATCATCACCATCAGATGAAAATCTATGAAGTATAAACTAATCAATATCATCTGTCAAGCATCTATGAAGTATAAACTAATCAATATCATCTGTCAAGCGTAAATTTAGAACAAATTTCACCGATTTGAGCATTACATTATTACAAAACTAGTATTGAATCTAGCATTGCATATTCTATAATTATAAAAAAATCTGCTGATGATTCATACAAGTGGTTGATTTTATCCAGAATTTCAATTTACGGGGTAACAAATCGCAAATAGGTGAGATACTTGGCAATTCGAATCAACGATCATACCAAATTAAGTACTCAAAAATCAACGATCATACCAAATTATGTCATCCGAAAATCAACGATCAAATATGAAAACCTATATTCTACCAAATAATCATACTCGGCAAGCATAAACAGCTCATAATCAGAGTAGATTTGTACCTTGAAGAACATAGGCAACCTTGGCGGAATCAGAGTAGCGAGGAAGAGCAAAGCCGTTCTGCTCAAGAGCAAGCTTGGCGGCGCCGATGTTGCCTTGGTGGAGCATTGGAAGCTCCTCCGGGGACCAGGCGTAGTAAGCACCGCCATCTCCTCCGTACACCTTTTTTGCCAACTTCGGGGAAAGATCGAGATCCATAGTTAAGTTTTATGAATAAACAGGCAGAAAAAGTTTTTAGTGTGTTATTCACAAATCACAATGCATTTAGCGGCTATTTAAAGGGATTACAGAGGTATTGCGGATATGATCAATTCCTATCCAATCTCCTACAATGTATTCTAATCTAACTATTATTACTAATTGGATAGAATTTACTAATGGGATAGGATTTACCGATAAATTGGTACATAAGAATGTGGTTAATGAAACATAACTAATACAAATACATGTTACTACTACGTAGTATTTTCAGTAACAGATACGAAATATAATTAATTGTGGTATCTTCAAATGATAGTTTGGAAATCTTCAATGAATCGAAAACTTAAAACGGAAAAGTTTTAGAAAACCCAGTTTGGATCAGATTTAGATAACAACGAATACCTGTTTGGATTTTGTTTTCAGAAATACCGGATTGGATTTTGTTTTGACAGAAATACCGGATTGGATTATTTCAACCTAAAATACCGGATTGGATTTAATTCGTAGTACTTGTATACATTACGGAGTAGTATACTTCCAAATTCCAATATAACATCTGTTTAAGTCTGGTCTGAACTGGTCTGGTAAACGTCTGGTCTCTGTGTATTTTATAACTAAGAAATTCTGGTCTAGACTGTTTAAGTCTGGTCTGGTATGGTCTGATCTGTTTAAGTCTGGTCTGGTCTGGGACTGAAAACAGTCCAAAAGAAAACATCCTAAACGTGTTCAAGGATAATATTTTTTCCATTGTATACATGAAAATATATATAATTGGCCCCTTCAAAAAAATATCCCCCCCAAAGAAAATATACGAGTAAGTAAATGTAATAATTACTTTCCCAATTTTTATTTAAATATATATTTACTACAGTTAAAAAGGAAAGAAATACAAAACATAAATTACCCATAGGATAAGTCAAAATGTGATAGATAGCCTATATGAATCTATTTACTATGAATATAATTGTGTATATTTTAAAACAAAAATATGAAAAAATTGAGGACAAGTCCAATTCCTAAAAATAGAAATTCAAAGCGATGTGTAGTCTAATACTCTATACTCCGTATGAAAATAAAATAAGTCAATTCTCATGAGCTTTTGACTCAAAATATGTAACTTAGGAATTTATCTCTTTGGAGGAATGTCGGACACAATTTTAAGTTACGTATTAACTTCAATATTTTGTAATAATATATTTGTCTCTTCTTTGAGAATTTTTTGTTTAATGTGTACTATTTTAATGATTCATTTTGTATACTCCGGGGTAGTATATAAAAAAATTATAATAATGAACTTCTACAATGATTTTGTTTAACTACGATGAGAGATGTATCCATTGTACAGAGGGCAGTGGGGACAGTTGCCCCCCTCAGCTCCAATCCTAGTATATATAACCTATAATTTTATAGGAAGTTGCTCAAAATAAGAGTTTTTTTGGCAAATCTTTCTAACCTATTATAGTATATGTTCTGTTAATGCCAACATCCTTGACTGGGATAAGATTCGAACTTGTGACCTCCTCTTTGTAAGTGTCACATTGATGACATCAGAGCACAGGGTACTTGGCCAAAATAAGAGTTAAACGTATGAAAAAAATCTAAAATAAGATTAAGAGTGTTTTCTTCCCTATAAATCCTATTAAAAGAATTCTTTTTAACAAATCTTTCTAACCTATTACAGTATCTGTTCTGTTAAGGCTAACATCCTTGAACTGGGATGAGATTCGAACTTATGACCTCCTCCTTGGGAGTATCATAGTGATGCCATCAGACCACAAGATATTTGGCATTAAAAGAATAAAAGGATAAAAAAAAAATCATTGAATCTTGTGATTTAGTTTAACTTCTATTTAGGTGATTTGATCAAATTTTATCTACAATTACATCTTTGCATTCACGTAATAAAAATTGATCTTCTTTTTAGACATACTTGTACATTTGTAACTTAACTAAGTATAATCAAATAATATTAATAACGTGAATTACTATTTGTGAAAAATGTTACTAAGTTATAGTGTAAATTAGTCACCACTACAAAAAATAATTCTAAATACACCACTGGTCTATGCCCCCCCCCCCCCCCCCAATATATTTCCTGAGTCCGTGCCTGATCAAACTAGACTTAGGTAATAGTAAAATACACATAAAAAAGACCTTTACCAAATCCAAACAGATCAAGCTAAATTAGACTGGACTTAAAACAGACCAAACTGGTCAGAAAATTTTCTTCCAATTAAAACACAAAATACTTTATTATACTCCCTAATATTTCCCCACTCAATATATACTCCCTAATTAAGTCCTTTAACTATATTGATATTAAGTTCTATTAATTAATTAATACAGAACTTATTCTGATTATTTAGTTTAGCATAGACAATGATAATATATAATTAGTTTATTTTAATTTAAGGCCTTAATTAAACAATTATGACTTGCTTGTTTTGACATATTTGATCGATAAGTTTTGTAATTTGGCAAAAGAGTGACTCACTCACATACAATTTTTCTAAATGTCCCTTTCGTGCAGGGTTACGTTTCAAAATGGTTTAAAATGCGGGTATAACTTTTTTAGTAAATGCTTTCATTTTTATTTTAGAAAAACACATTTTGATCATCACTAACTATTCATTTGAGATGATACACTTTGATTTGTACTATCCTCAATGAATTGCAAATTAAGTTGAATAATTATTTTGATATTAAGTACTATTGTTCATCTAATTTTATTACTCCTTCAAATAATTACAATAAAAAAATATAAAAAAGAAAACTATTTTTACATATACGAAATAATAACAATGTGTACAACAATAACAGATAAAGCAAACTTTGACAAAAACTTATTTTAAGAGAAAAGGGTCAAATAGATCCCTGTACAATTACAAATAGATCACTTGAACCCATATACTAAATAAAGCATCACTTAAACCTGCTTACTCTTAAAAAGGGATCACTTCGGCCAATTCACAGGAAGGTGACCGTTTTTAAGCGGTCAGTTTTTATCTGCCGTTTTCTCCCGTTTTTTTCTTCAACTTTTCTTACTCCCGTTTCTCTCTCCCTGGATGTTCTTCCAGCTCCAAGCTAGCCAATCTCTTCCACCTTCCATGCCTTCTTCCTCCTTATTTTTCTTCGTTCACTTTTTAACCTTTTAATTTATTTCTCATGTCTTTCAATCTCCCTAGCTTAATTGTTGTACGTCCCGCTCCTATGCATGCCCCCTCTCTCACGTACTCCCGCCTTGGGCGTTAAGTTTCCCTTAGCTTGTTGTTTATTTATACCGAAATTTACCAGAATATGACTAAGAACCTATTCTCTTCACCTGATCTGAATGTTTCTGATCTGATCTGATCTGATCTGAATCTTTCTGATCTGGTCTGATCTGATCTGAATGTCCCTGATCTGATCTGAATGTTCCTGATCTGATCTGAATGTTCCAGATCTGATCTGAATGTTCCAGATCTGATCTGAATTCTTCTGATCTGATCTGATTTGAATATTTCTAAAATTATAATTATAAATATAATTTTAATTATTATAATTAGAAATGCAATTACACATATAATTTAAATATAATTATAATTATAATTATAATTATAATCATAATTATAACAGGTATAACTATTATTATACGTATTACACTAGTTATAAATATAGCTATAATTAGAGGAAGCGGTTCAGCTCAGCTGGTCACCGAATCACTCTCTTTTATGGGAGGTCTCGGGTTTGAAACTCAATGGGGTGAGTTTCAACCTAGTTTACTTGAGCCCCCCGACCCCTAGACGCCTCCTGGAGTAAACAAAAAAAAACGTTATAATTATAGTTATATTTTTAGTTATAATTATTTCTATAATTATAATTTTAATTATAATTATAATATATATTTCTACAATTTTAATTGTAATTACTCCGTATAATATAATAATAACAAAAAAACTAATAACAATAACAACAATCATAATAGTAGTAATAATAATAATAATAATAATAATAATAATAATAATAATAATAAATATCATAATAATAACAATAATAATAATCATAGTAATCATTGTAATAATGATAATAATAATAATAATAATAATAACAATAACAATAATAATAATAATAATAATATCAATAATAATAGTAATTATAATAACAATTACAATAACAACAAGGATAATAATAATAAATTAATAATAATAATAATAATAATAATTAATATTATTATAATTGGTATTACAATAAAAGGGATAAATCATGTCTGAAATTTTCTGATCTCATCTGAATGTTCCTGATCTGATCTGAATGTTTCTGATATGATCTGAATCTTTCTGATTTGATCTGATCTGAATTTTTCTGATCTGATCTGATCTGAATAAGATAAGAATAAACAATAAGTAACAAGATTAAGACGAACAGAACAGTGAAATGAAGAAGTCGTCAATTTCTTCTATTAAAAGAAGATATAACTCATGTTTCCAACCTTCTCATTGAACCAAGGGGCTCACGTCTTCTAGCTTCCTCTGTTGTCCGCACTTATAAAGAGGAAGTCATCTGTTGATTGGCACATCCATACCTCTGTGCAGGTTTGAGGTCGTCGACACCTCCAGTTCGGCGGTAGTGCGTGAAGTCTGGTCCTCTCCAAGCGACGTAGCTACTACAAGGGTTGCTTCCAGATCGGCGAAGAAGCTGGCCAGTACAGATCGGCTACAATTAGGGTATTAGGGTTTTATAATAAGAATTGAAGGGCATATTAGTCTATAAAAAATGTTTATCTATTTAATTGTTGATATATTAATTAATTAGTAAGAATTTTGGTATTATTTTAGTAAAAAAAAGTAATAAGGTCATAGATTGGGAAATTGACGAAGTTTTAGTCATATCTAAGATAATTATCTCTTATTTATACTACATTCATCCCAATTTGATTTGCAAATTTGACTTTTCTTTGTCAAACAGTTTCATTTTATTCGCTTAATTAAGATGTCAATTTTAAATTATATTCTAATTTGAAGTTTACAACTTTGAAGAGATTTTAATGTAGTTTCTGAATATGTAAATAATAATTATTAAAAATTGAAATAATTATCGATAGCGAGCATTGACTTTTATTATTAGTTGACCCAAAAAATGTTGACTTTGCAAAACAATTTGGGATGAAGGGAGTATATGATGATATAAATATTATTTTGAGGATCACAATTTTGTATACTAAGATATAATTGTATTAAATATGGAGATGTGGCCGATAATACATCAAAGCACAACTTACATATTTGGATTTAAATTATAATTAGAATCCATAGTTGTAAAGATTGTAAAGTGATGTATTAACAGTCTAGAATAATTATTTACAAAAAATTATGTGATAAGAAACATTGTTCAAGTATCATATAATGTAATGTGACATTTAAATATTCCACTTATATGTAGGCCTGCTCGAACGGATTATAAATGATGAAATTAGTGTCATAATTCTAGACTCTCTAATGGTCTGGACAATATTATAGCTACTTGGAATATGAAATTGAATTTTAAATTCAAAATGATCATACCCAAGTCAAGTAGCTATTGATGGCCGCCACAAAGAAGAGAAAGAAAGCAGATGATAGTGGGAAAAAGAGAAGGGTACGTATTTCATTACTTGAGAGTTGAGAGTTGAGATACATGCATATTTATTAGCATATAAAAGGCGATTCACAATTCTCTGAGTGAAGGTCTTGCAAGTGGGAGCCGAAATTGGTGAGGAAGAAGATCTAGAGATTAAAAAGGAAAAGACAAAGAAAAAGTAGAGGAAAAAGAAAGAGAGGGAGCATACCGAGAAAGTTAAGAAAAATGGAAAAAGAAAAGATATCATTGAATGCCAATTGACCGGTTAAAAATGGTCATCATCCGGTTTATGGGCCAATGTGATTGTTTTTTTGGAGTACAATGGTTTAAGTGATGCTTTTTTTAGTATGTGTATTTATATGATGGATTAACAATTGTACAAGGGCTTAAGTGACCCTTTTCTCATAATCTCGCACTAGATCATATCAGATGAAATGTGATTAGAGTAGAAGAGTAAAATATACACAACAATAGGCCATAACATTTGACAAGTGAGAACAGACCTAGTCTAAATTGATTAACTACACACCTTCACTAGTTTCTTTCGGTGTTTGAGGTTAATAAAAAATTAAGAACCAAATCATCTTTCCAAGGAATGCTTGAGGTATGTTTGCGCTTTAGTAAATGTGAGGAATCAATTGCACCTTAACATAAACATCAGTAATGACTCCTTTTCATATGAACAACATTTTTTCCTTGATTAAATTTTCAAAGACCTCTATAGGTAATGTAGTAACCGTAACAACCGCTCTTTTGTTGTCAAGATGTCTTGGAATTGATACACACACATGTATATATATAGGGTAATGTTAAGGTAAGTTTAGGTAGGCCTAAGAATTGTAATTCTTAGACCTCTTTCATTTGAGGTGCTTTCGGGTCGAATTTTTTGATGAAATTTTGTGAGCATGTTCTCCATGAATTGAAGATTATGTCCACCAAGTTTCACAAAAAAATTCTATCGGGAAGTCATTTAAATAAATTCTATCGGGAAGTCATATATCCAATCTAAAATCAACCGCTAAACAATATGTTGGGTTTGATGAGAAGTATAATTAATTTTGTTATACTTGAAAGTAATCGGTGAAGTTATGACTACAATTGCTAAACTCAAACAACTTGGAACTTCTGAACTTGCAAAGTTGCATGCACGAAGCAATGACTTCGTATTTATTAAACTTGAGAAAACTGGATGTGTATGTTGTTGGGTGTGTTTCGGAAAATAAAGAAAATTAATTAAAATAAATTAATTAAATAAAATGACTAGAGAAAAACAAGAAAGGAGATGAAGCAGAATTAGTCAAAGCTTGTGCTACGCACGATGTCCTTAAAACGTATTTGTTGCCTCCCACGGTGCTAGGAGCGTTGCAACAATCGTTTCCAAGGACACGATGACTACGAACTAATGTTTGAGCACACAAACATGAGTTCCAGCGAACGAGAACACAGGCTGAACACAGAAGGAATTTGCAAATTGCTAGCAGTGTGTTTTTAGAGGCGCAAAACGTGCATGGAGTGTATGAATTCGTGTAAGAACGTCTTTTTGTTGCAAACCACCTGCCAGCCATTATATAAGAGGATTTGTTGTGTGTAAATGGTGAATTAATGGACCTGAACGTTGGACATCAATGACCAGTCCGTTGGGCATTGAATCGTCCATGAACTGTCCATTTAACGCTGCATTAAAAGATATAAACGTTGGGCATTTATTGCTGTAACGGGTTCAGAAGTGCCACCAGAACTCTACGAGGTGTTCTGGTCGAAGCCACCAGAATACCTATGTGAGGTATTCTGATCGAGGCCATCAAAGACCGACGTGTTCTGCCGCTAGGCACTTCTGTCAACTGGGAAAAATAAACGTAAAATAAACGTTTCGGGAAGAAAACAAAAATTATCCGTATCTCTTGCGAGATGGATTTTTGGACAACATTCGTGTCCGCAGGTCGCCCGCGCATGCAAGTCGTGGTTTTTCTTCTCCGAGTTCGGGATTTGATTTGCACCCCCCCTGCGCGCGTGGAGAGAGCCTTTACCCTTAGGAATCTTAACTCCATAAGGGGGGAGTCCCTTTATAAAAGGTTGCAAATCCCTTGGGTTTTCCGGTGTGGGAAATTAACACTAGAAACCCATCCTTTTTCCCAGTTTTTCCATTCTAACGGGTAAACTTCGAAAAGCAATTTCTCATTCACCCGTTATCCGTTTTGAGCGTACCACATATCGAATTGTAGCCCTTAACAAGGAAAATCCGAAACCACTTTGACCCGACCCAAATCGGAAGTGGACCCCACTCAAAAAATTGCCCCAAAATAGCCACTTAATGCAATTTTTCACACATTTTTCCAACAATCCCCCACATGAATGAAAATTGATTTTCGAGACTTAAAAAGACACGAAGATAGGAGGACACGTTGTGTTCACCGGATGATCCTTGTATACGGAGAGGTAGGTTTAATCCTTTGAACCTTCCGATGTAAAGACTCGTTTATTTACTGGCTGTCTAGTAGACTCGATGTCTTTGAACTATACTGCCGTCGTGTAAACATTGACTTATCTTTACACAAGAACCTTCCAACTTTGTTCCGTTCTCATGGGTGTGCCCGTTTTGGCCATGGGTCACCGTCCTGGTTCTGCAAGAGTTTCTAAAGAACTGAGCCTTTACAGTTCTCCTTTGAAGCGGCCCTCTTCTCTCTCACATAGGTGATTCTTTCACGAGTATCCCGCATACTCTTCCAATGTTATCGAGTAGATCAACATTTTAGAATCATTAAAGCAAACGTTTTTGCTAACCTCGTGCGGGAGTCACTGTTTCAACGAGGAGTGGGTAGGAGTCCGGGACCCCCACAGGTTGTCATCCTTCGCTCTATAATTTAGTTGTCCCATTTGAACCTAGGACCAACTAGGTTGGGTATCCACTATTGAACTTTTCAATTCACGGGCTTTAATCCCATTCCTCATATCAACTTCAACAATTCTCTATCCAATGCCTTAGTTAGCGGATCCGCTATGTTATCCTTTGACTTCACGTAGTCAACAGTGATAACACCCGTTGTGAGAAGTTGTTTAATGGTGTTATGTCTACGACGAACGTGTGTAGACTTACCATTATAGAGATTGCTCTGTGCCCTTCCAATTGCCGCTTGACAATCGCAATGTATGCATATTGGAGGGACATGCTTCTCCCAACTTGGAATATCCTCGAGAAAATGGCGTAGCCATTCAGCCTCTTCAGTGCACTTATCCAAGGCTATTAGCTCAGATTCCATCGTGGATCTAGCTATTAACGTTTTCTTCGAGGATTTCCACGACACGACTGCACCTCCCAAAGTGAAAACGTATCCACTTGTGGACTTTGAGTCCTTAATGTCAGATATCCAACTAGCGTCGCTATACCCTTCAAGTACAGCTGGATATCTTCCATAGTGCAGTCCAAGGTTTTGGGTTTTCCGTAAATACCTCAAAACCCTTACTATTGCCTTCCAGTGTTCGTCACCGGGGTTGCTAGTATATCTACTAAGCTTACTAACCACAAAGGCAATATCAGGCCTAGTACAACTCATTAGATACATTAAACTGCCAATAATCCTAGCGTATTCTACTTGAGAAATACACTCTCCACGATTTTTGGTCAGGTGTACGTTTTTATCTAATGGCGTCCTTGCCTCTTGATAATCATCCTTATTAAATTTAGTAAGGATTTTATCAACGTAATGAGATTGGCTTAGCGTTAGACCGTCAGGTCCTCTAATTATTTTAATCCCAAGGATTAAATCGGCCAACCCCATATCCTTCATGTCAAATTTAGAATTTAACATGCTTTTGGTAGAATTAATCATTAGATTATTGCTACCCACGATGAGTATATCATCCACGTATAAACATAAAATGACATAGCCGTCTACCGTGCTTTTCACATAGACGCATTTGTCACTTTCGTTTATTTTAAACCCATTAATTAACATTGCATGATCGAACTTTTCGTGCCACTGTTTAGGAGCTTGTTTCAATCCGTACAATGATTTAATTAATTTACAAACCTTCTTTTCTTGGTCAGGAACACGAAAACCCTCGAGTTGTTCCATATAGAATTCTTCGTCTATATCGCCATTTAGAAAAGCGGTTTTTACGTCCATTTGATGAACTTCCAAATTCCGCAAAGCGGCAATTGCTAGTATCATCCTAATGGAATTTATTCTCGTCACAGGAGAATACGTGTCAAAGTAATCATGGTCTTCACGTTGCTTGTATCCCTTAATTACTAGTCTGGCCTTATACTTATCAATGGAATCGTCTTGTTTCATCTTACGTTTAAAAATCCACTTGGATCCCAAAGGTTTACATCCCGGGGGAGACCAACCAATTCCCATGTGTGATTTTTTAGGATAGAATCCACCTCACTTTTGATGGCTTCTTTCCACATTGGTCCTTCGGTAGACGTTACGGCTTCCGTATAAGTCCGTGGCTCATTTTCTACCAAACATGTTAGAAAATCCGGTTCATTTTCTACCATACAAGTTAGAGTATTCGAATCGAATTCTACCAAGTATGTGAGAAAATCCGGTCTGAAGGATTTTTCAACTCTAGCACGTTTGCTACGTCGGGGTTCAGCTTCTTCATCGGATCCCTCACTAGTATATTCCATAGCTACGTTAAACGTTCGCTTTGACGTGCTAGGTCCAACGTTGGACTTGCATGGAAATACGTCTTCAAAGAATGATGCATTCCTTGACTCAATTATTGTGTTTTTATGTACATCCGGATTATTCGAATCGTACACTAAAAACCGATAAGCACTACTATTTTGTGCCTATCCAATAAAAATACAATCCACCGTTTTTGGACCTATTTTTATTTTCTTAGGTGTTGGTACAAGCACCTTAGCAAGACACCCCCACACTTTTAAATATTGATAGGAAGGCCGTCTGCCTTTCCACAACTCGTACGGAGTTTTATCATATTTTTTCCGGGGAACCTTATTTAAAAGGTAATTGCTTGTCAAGATTGCTTCGTCCCACATGTTTTGTGGCAGGCCCGAACTTACTAGCATCACATTCATCATATCTTTCAATGTGCGATTCTTTCGTTCGGCAACACCGTTTGATTGAGGTGAATAGGGTGCGGTACGTTCATGTACTATACCCACACTAGCGCAAAAGTCACCAATTGGTGCTTCATACTCACCACCTCGATCACTTCTAACCGCTTTAATCCGTCGATTAAGTTGGTTTTCCACTTCATTCTTATAAAGAATGAATTTATCGATTGCTTCGTGTTTATTTTTCAACAAATAAACATAGCTATAGCGAGTGCTATCATCGATAAACGTAATAAAATATTTATTACCGCCACGTGTTTGTATTGATTTAAAATCACAAACGTCACTATGAATTAATTCGAGTGGTTCCGTTTTTCTTTCAACCGATTTGAAAGACATTTTCGTTAGTTTTGCCTCAATACAAATATCACATTTGTGCTTCACATCAATTGTGAATTTAGGAATGTGTTCCATGTTAATTAATCTACGTATAGAATTAAAATTAACATGTCCTAGTCTACCATGCCACACATTGGAAGACTCAAGCAAGTAAGCAGAAGAGATTTTATTATTATTAATAATAATAGTCGTTACATTGAGCTTAAACAGCCCATCACATGCATATCCCTTGCCCACATACATTCCCGACTTGGACAAAACTAATTTGTCCGACTCAAAAACCATGTGGAAGCCGTGTTTGTTCAGCAATGAACCGGAAATCAGATTTTTGCGTATTTCCGGAACGAACAAAACTTGGTTAAGAGACAGCTCTTTGCCCGAAGTCATCTTCAGGACCACCTTGCCCACGCCTTCCACCGCGGAATGAGCCGAGTTTCCCATCCACACCTTCTCACCATTAGATGGCTTAAAAGTTATGAATAACTCCCGATTTGAGCAAATATGTCGGGTAGCACCGGTGTCCACAAACCACTCCTTGGAATTGGATCCAACGAGGTTGACTTCCGTAACAACAGCCGCAAGGATGATGTCTTCATCCTTTTGCCCACCTTGCACCAAGTTGACGTGAGAATCTTTCTTCCTCTTTGGTGCCTTGCAATTCGAGGACTTGTGTCCATTTTTATTGCAATTGAAGCATTTTCCGTTGAACTTTGTCTTGGAAACGCCTCCCTTGGGACCGAGCTTGCTCTTCCCATTATTTTTATTTTTGGAGCTTTTTGCATGCTCCACCACGTTGGCCTTGGCGCCGTGAACAATTGGGAGTTTCCCATCGTTCTTCTGGTTATCCTCTTCAATCTGCAGACGGAGGATCAATTGCTCCAAGTTCATTTCCTTTCGCTAATGCTTAAGGTAGTTCTTGAAATCCTTCCAAGCCGGCGGCAACAAATGAATAATTGACGCCACTTGGAACGACTCACTAACTGTCATTCCTTCATCTCGAATTTTGTTGAAGATCATTTGCATCTCCTCAACTTGACTCAAGACCGTCTTCGAATCCACCATTTTAAAATCAAGGAATCGACCAACAACAAATTTCTTTGCGCCGGCATCCTCGCTTTTATATTTGTGGTCCAAAGCATTCCATAGCTCCTTAGCCGTAACTAATTTGCTATATACGTCGTACAAAGCATCATGCAGCCCGTTCAACACATAGTTTCGGCAAAGGAAGTCAGAATGCTTCCAAGCCTCAACCGCGTTGAGAGATTGCACATCTACCTCACTCCCGGTTACAACTGGCGCGTCCTCGGTCAAGAAACGTGCAAGACCGAGAGTAGTGAGATAGAAGAGCATCTTTTCCTGCCACCTCTTGAAGTTTAACCCGTTAAATTTTTCGGGTTTCTCCACAGAGTTGCTTGGCACGGTAACCATAGGGATAGCCCTTTGGTTCAAAGCAGATGCTCCGCGTTGTGAACTATTGTTCACCGGAGCTCCGCTTTCAGAGTGATTGTCGTTCAGAACATTCTGCCCAACACCAATCTCGTTTTCTTGAGAAGTCATTTTCGATTTCTTAACGTTTTTCCGAAAGCCCAAAAAAAGATTTAAGTTCGTTCACGGAAGTGACAAACTACGTTTTTAAGATTGTATCCGTATGATACAAGCTTAGCAACAAAATACGTTTTAAGATTGTATACCTCGGTATAACAATCAAACAAATACGTTTTAAGATTGTTGGGTGTGTTTCGGAAAATAAAGAAAATTAATTAAAATAAATTAATTAAATAAAATGACTAGAGAAAAACAAGAAAGGAGATGAAGCAGAATTAGTCAAAGCTCGTGCTACGCACGATGTCCTTAAAACGTATTTGTTGCCTCCCACGGTGCTAGGAGCGTTGCAACAATCGTTTCCCAGGATACGATGACTACGAACTAATGTTTGAGCACACAAACAAGAGTTCCAGCGAACGAGAACACAGGCTGAACACAGAAGGAATTTGCAGATTGCTAGCAGTGTGTTTTTAGAGGTGCAAAACGTGCATGGAGTGTATGAATTCGTGTAAGAACGTCTTTTTGTTGCAAACCACCTGCCAACCATTATATAGGAGGATTTGTTGTGTGTAAATGGTGAATTAATGGACCTGAACGTTGGACATCAATGACCAGTCCGTTGGGCATTGAATCGTCCATGAACTGTCCATTTAACGCTGCATTAAAAGATTTAAACGTTGAGCATTTATTGCTGTAACGGGTTCAGAAGTGCCACCAGAACTCTACGAGGTGTTCTGGTCGAAGCCACCAGAATACCTATGTGAGGTATTCTGATCGAGGCCATCAGAGACCGACGTGTTCTGGTGGAAGCCACCAGAGACCGAGGTGTTCTGCCGCTAGGCACTTCTGTCAACTGGGAAAAATAAACATTTCAGGAAGAAAACAAAAATTATCCGTATCTCTTGAGAGATGGATTTTTGGACAACATTCGTGTCCGCAGGTCGCCCGCGCACGCAAGTCGCGGTTTTTCTTCTCTGAGTTCGGGATTTGATTTGCACCCCCCCTGCGCGCGTGGAGAGAGCCTTTACCCTTAGGAATCTTAACTCCATAAGGGGGGAGTCCCTTTATAAAAGGTTGCAAATCCCTTGGGTTTTCCGGTGTGGGAAATTAACACTAGAAACCCATCCTTTTTCCCAGTTTTTCCATTCTAACGGGTAAACTTCGAAAAGCAATTTCTCATTCACCCGTTATCCGTTTTGAGCGTACCACATATCGAATTATAGCCCTTAACAAGGACAATCCGAAACCACTTTGACCTGACCCAAATCGGAAGTGGGCCCCACTCAAAAAATTGCCCCAAAATAGCCATTTAATGCAATTTTTCACACATTTTTCCAACATATGTAAACATTGTTAGGTTTGATACGCCATTCGTCTCATTTAACATATCTTATTTTCCTTTTTGAGTTGTACCAAAATAAGTATCATATTTTTTTGTAGTCCACAACATTTTATTTAATAATACGCAAACGTCAGCCACAACTTTTACGATAGTATTTTTTTCAACCGCTTTATTAATAATTATGTCAAACCAAAACAACCAATACAAGAGAAAAACTAATCAACTTTCTGTTTCGTTTGTTTTTTATATTTGGAACAATCGGCTTGAGTTGTCATCGGAATTGAAAGTATCTTGAAAATTGAGTTTTCTTTTGTGCAATAGTTGCATATGAGTATGGCTCGTCATCCAAAATTAATAGTATAGGATGTGGTGATTTGTCCATCCCAATCATGTATGGGAGCATGTAAAGTTCTTTGTTGTGTAATTAGGAATTAAGAGTATCCCATTAGATTTAATGTATTAGCATTGTTGTTGATATAGTATTAGCCTAAGTCTACTGCTAGAATCAACGTTTAAACTTTCATATAAGTAGAGTTCATCAAGCAAATTTGTAGGGAACATGTTTGGCCTTAGCAGAGATGGCTAAGACAAATGCCGCGAAGACATAGGAATGGGCTCACACGAGGAAAGTTGTTATATGTTTGTTATCATGTCAAGAAAAATTAATGGCCTAAGCTAACATGGAGGAGCCTCTTAAGGGAAGAATTGAAGGCAAAAGCATTAAATGTTATCTCATGTCATGCTTCAAAAGTGTATGGTTGCTTGACCCTGGATCGCGAGATCATATTTAATACTACGTACCTCTGTCCCAATTTGTTTTGCAGAGTCAATATTTTTTGGTCAACCAATGTTAAAGGTAAATACTCCCTATCAATAAATAATTCAATTTTAATAAATAAAATTTATATATTCAGAAACTACATTAAAATCTCTATAAATTTGCAAAATTAAAATTAAAATTAAATTAAGAACTGGTATCCTAATTAAGTGAATAAAATGAGACTGTTTGATTCAAAAAAGTCAAATATGCAATTCAATTTGGGATGGGGGAGTATCTAAAAGTATGGGATGCCTGGGAATCTTGGACGGACACGGTCAAGTCAACAAGATATGCATTAAATGAAGTTATATTCTTCACTCCAACGGGAGGACTACTACCAGTATAAAGGATACTTTTAGAAGAAATGATAAACTTTCAACTTAGAACGTAACTCAATAATTCGAATTCTTGAAAACATAACCATCAGTCCATCACATTCAAACATAAGAATTCAACAAGAACTTGGAATGGAAGAATATATCATCTCATATCTTAAAACCAACTCTCAACAAAGTTCGTCCTTGTAACATATTTTTAAGAGTTAAGCGAAATGGTAAGTCATCACGAAGGACGGTTGTCTTCCTGAGTGACAAGGAAATTACTCTTGAAAAAGATGTGGAGAGTTTAATGGGATTGTGGACTAGATGAACATGTTATTTATTGAACCACTATAAAAATCTCTAATGTCATTTATTTATTGTTTTGACTTTCTTGCACTTAGGAATCTAACTCTCTAGAGTGTGGACTCTGTAACTTGACACTCTAGGCACTTTATTACCTACACCCTAAGAAAAGCCCCATGACAAACCACAAAAAGGTATATGTATAAAAATTTCAACCTAATTAACACACGAAAATGCATCAGGTTGAACTAGCCCCCACCAACTAATTAGAGAATAAATTTTCTAATTTTTGTTTCTTTTTATGCAGCAAACAACGCTAACCCTAATGATATTTAAGGATGTTTTCATTTGGACTGAAATTTTTTTGTCCGGTCTGATCTGAACTGGTCTGATCTGTTAAATGTCTAGTCTTTGTATATTTTATAACAATACATGTATGGTAAGGTTTGGTGTGATCTGATCTTGTATGGGCGGAAAACAGTCCAAATAAAACACATATATCCTTAAAGCTGCACCATCTTGATGGCAAACAGTCTCCATTGACAGACCAATCTTGTTACTAAAAAAACCATGCACAATGGTTTAATTATACAATTGAATGCAACCTAATGTGTGCATATGCATATATAAATTAAATATACGTGTGTCTATATATATATATATATATATATATATATATATATATATATATATATAGAGAGAGAGAGAGAGAGAGAGAGAGAGAGAGAGAGTTCCGATCCTGTCAGGCCGGCCTGACGGAAACCGCCGTCAGGCCGAGGCCATCAGAGGCCCTTCCCGGTGGAATTTTTTGATGAACTTTTTTGAGCATGTTGCTCATCAAGTCTAGTTTATCCATACCAAATTTCAGCTAAAAATTCAATCGGGAAGGCAGTCAAAAAAATTTCCTACTAAAACTGCGCAGTTTATATATAAATAATGCACACTTTTAGTAGGGAATTTTTTTGACTGCCTTCCAGATTGAATATTTAGCTGAAATTTGGTATGGATAAACTAGACTTGATGAGGAACATGCTCAAAACATTTCATCAAAAAATTCCACCGGGAAGGTCCCCAAATGGCCTCGGCCTGACGGCGGTTCCCGTCAGGCCGGCCTGATACGATCTGTCCTATATATATATATATATATATATATATATATATATATATATATATATATATATATATATATATATATATATATATATATATATATATATATTCATTTATTTATTTATATATATATATATATATATAGAGAGAGAGAGAGTCCTTTTCTTGTCCAGCCGGCATGACGGGAACCGCCGTCCGGCCGAGGGCATTTCGGGCACTTCCCGATGGAATTTTTTGTTGGAAAAATGTGTGAAAAATTGCATTAAATGGCTATTTTGGGGCAATTTTTTGAGTGGCGTCCACTTCCGATTTGGGTCGGGTCAAAGTGGTTTCGGATTGTCCTTGCTTAGGGCTACAATTCGATATATGGTATGCTCAAAACGGATAACGGGTGAATGAGAAATTGTTTTTCGAAGTTTACCCGTTAGAAGGAAAAAGGATGGATTTCTAGTGTGTTAATTTCCCACACCGGAAAACCCAAGGGATTTGCAACCCTTTATAAAGGGACTCCCCCCTTAAAAAGTTAAGATTCCTAAGGGTAAAGGCTCTCTCCACGCGCGCAGGGGGGTGCAAATCAAATCCCGAATTCGGAGAAGAAAACCCGCGACTTGCGTGCGCGGGCGACCTGCGGACACAAATGTCGTCCAAAAATCCGTCTCTCAAGAGATACGGATAGTTTTTGTTTTCTTCCCGAAACGTAAATTTTTTCCCAGTTGACAGAATTGCCTAGCGGCAGAAATGCTCCGAACAGAAGGCCTCGACCAGAACACCTCGGTATGGTGTTCTGGTGGCTTCGGGCAGAAGGCCTCGACAGAAACCCTCCTTGGGTGTTCTGCCGGCTTCGGACAGAAACCCTCCTAGGGGTGTTCTGCCGGGTTTGGACAGAAACCCTCCCAGGGGTGTTCTGTTGGGAGGTCTTCTGGTGGCACTTCTGAACCGTTACAGCAATAAATGTCCAACGTTCTTATCTTGTAATGCTGCGTTAAATGGACAGTTCATGGACGATTCAATGGCCAACGGACTGGTCATTGATGAAATTTTTTGAGCATGTTCTTCATGAAGTCTAGTTTATTCATACCAAATTTCAGCTCAAAATTCGATCGGGAAGGCACTCAAATAATTTTGCGAAGTTAACTGGGCAGTTCATATGTATAAACTGTCCAGTTAACTTCACAAAATTATTTGAGTGCCTTCCCGATTGAATTTTTAGCTGAACTTTGGTATGGATAAACTGGACTTCATGAAGAACATGCTCAAAAAATTTCATCAAAAAATCCACCGGGAAGTGCCGGAACTTCCCTCGGCCGGACGGCGGTTCCCGTCAGGCCGGCTGGACATGAAGTTTTCTATATATATATATATATATATATATATTAGCCTTATTATAATATATACTCCGTATGCAACTTTGAACCTTCTCACCACAATTCTTTTTACATGCACTATCAGGCAAAGTCCTTGTTGAAGATCCTTCTCCATCTCAAAACCTTAATTTGAAGTAAAGATTTCACAAAATATGAATTCATTAATTACTACAACATTTAGAGGAGGTTATCATGCGGGAAGATAATAATGATTTCAACAACTCATTATTTGCCAATGATTAAGAAGTCATTACTTTTTGTTGCCCTTTCTAAGTGACAATGAATTATGTTGGTAGCTTGTGTACAGCAATGTAGAAAAAATTTGTGAAAGTGTAAAAATCGCTCAATGTCAGTTCAAATTGACAACACTATTATTTCAATAATACGCAAAACATGAAAGAAAAAAGTTACTTATCTGCCCTCCTTTTGTTGTAAAAACATATGAATCTATAAGTCGAATTAGAACGGAATCAGTGGTATAATAAACTCTATTTAATTGTCTATACATTGTATTAGAATTCTCTATTGATATGCCAAAATTTTTACCTAATCTAAGACTTTGAATGTATCTCTGACTATGGTTACAAAGGCATTTGAAATAATATACGCAAGATATAACTTGAGTCATTGATCCAACATCTCAATGTCATTCTCATAAGTGTATCATTCATCCAACATCTCAATGTCATTCTCATAAGTCATTGTTTGAACCTTATTTTTTAAAGTTGCCCGAAATGTAATACGGAGTAGTTAAAATTTATACACATTATTATTATTATTATTATTATTATTATTATTATTCATAGCTCATTCATTTTGTAATTGACATGTTTCTGGTAGTAACCTTGGTCACTACTAATATAGTTCAAACCTCAGCCATATTGAAAGAATTAATATGCAGTTCAAAATTTCAAATTCACAATTCGCTGATTACAAACTCACAAAATGGATTATATTCTCAGTATTAATGGGCAAGAAATAATTTTTTGTAATAAACATGATGAGAAATACATACACATTCATCTTTTAATATTATGAGCTTGTATAACTTTTCAAGACACCTTCTTGACTCCCCTGTGTTTTTCGATAAATAAACTTTGCAACCTCATAGATTAATATCATACTTCACTTGAGGTATTAAAAGCAGGTTGAGTGTCAATCTAACGAATAAACAACGGAAAATGATAAGTGAATAGAGAAAGTAATGATAGAATCATATATAAAGTGATGAAATTAAACGGTAGAATGATAGGTGTCACGTAACTTTTTTCCTTTTAATTTTGAACTTCAATTGTTACTTATTCCCAATCAATCTCATTGAATGAGTTAAGTAGCCATAGCTCAGCCTAGTTAATTAGGATTGCGGTTTAAAGTGTTGATTTGTTAAAGTTTAGTTGAATAAATATATGGCATTTTTATCTCTGAAAAAAAGATAGATGTTAAATCATATTTAAAGTCTATATAACTTCAAGTATCAAGGAGGTTGACCGGCACAAAGATTAATAAAGTGAAACTGTAAGGTTGAGGTTTGTATAGAAGAGAAATGATTAATTGGAACTACAAATTCTTTACTTAAAAAAAATGTGACAAAGTTAGTGAGACATCAAAAAAAAGTTGACATAATTTTAAGGGATATAAGGAACATATGCTAAGAAAACCATGATTTTGTATTTCTCAACGGGTGCCAAGATGTACACAAAGGCAGTATAAAGATGCAAAATACTCCGTATATGTTAAAGTGTAAAACAAATAGTCAAAGTAACAAATAACAAATAGTCTAACCAAGGAATATATGTTTGCTCATTTCTATTGTTCAATTAGTACGTTATTTATATGTTAATAACAAGCAGGTACATCGTTGATATGCAACCATTTTGTATATTTTGTATTTATAACAAAATGAATATTAAGTTGGAAGAGAAGGCAAGTGTATTTTTTTTAATAACATTAATGAACTTGTGGAATACCTTTGTAGATCTCTCTTATGAACATGGTTCGAATGTAGTAGAATGTTTGGGTCAAACTAATGAAATAGAGGTAGAGATGCGAAATAGAGGAAGACATGATGAGGATTTCGGCTCAATGCTTGAGAGCGATAGAGTTTCAACAAAAGCTTAAGGTAAGAATAGTTTGTTTTCAACGAAGTCGAGACACATTTAATTAAGTGATTCGACGTGATTTACGATGTTTGACTAACTACAAGTCGACTTATATCTATGCGCAATAAAAAAAGTTAATAAATACGGAGTATAATTTAGATAGTCAGAAATTACACTAAATTTTTTACAAAGACACAAAAAAAAATGAAATATATGTTATATACTACGTACAATTGTTTGTTCACAAAAAATTTCTAATACATGAGTCAATGACATTTCCATATAGCAATCTTGTCACTTGAGCTTCTTACTTCTTAGTAGTCACCATTAGTTCAGTGTTCTCTTCCGCCACGACTCGCGAGATCTCTGTCCGTCGGTCGGCGCTTTGCAGATCCGCCGATTTGGACTCAACTCTGGCAATGCCGCGGATTTCGTCGACGATGCCTTCCAAAGCTAATTCCGTGGTTATGCTGCTCTGCATCTTTCTGCTTCGGTGTACGGAGGCTTCAGTTCATGACTACTCAGGGGAGAAATTCGCGAGCAAAGGCAATGCATTTGTGGTCCATGGAGGTAGCGAAGGAATTTACTCTTACAATCCGAACCGCAACGAGTCGTCTTCGCTCTCTTCTAACGGCAATGCTTTCATTCGGTGATTATTCTTCTCTCACTGCTTCAATACATGGTGAAATCTCTTCATTTCTTAATCTTATTTGCCTCTAGCTTCGCATATTCTGTTATTAATATTGACATGCGGAGGCCTTTCGAGCAGTTCGAATTCATGGTATTGTGGAAGTCCAGCATCGGTAAGATAGCTTTTTTATATGATAGAAAAGATCTTAAAAGAAAAAAGGTGGTAGTTGTTTTTTAGTTCTGTTTGGTATCATCAGCTGTGTAATTAATTACTGTTGAAAGTTATAGACTTTCTCTAATAAGCTAAAGATCTTTTATTTTTAAAAAGGTGTTAAAAATACAACTAGAACTTCTTAGAATATTTTTAAATAGTACAAAAGCTAGTAGGGAGGGGCTTAAATCTACCAAACATGCACTTGGTGATAGAAGATGCAGAAGCTTTGAACTTTTAGTTGTATGTGGTTAGGCGTGTCGCTGCTTGGTTGAGCTTAGAATATGAAAGCAGTCGCGTTCGATTGACTTTAAGGAAATGTCAGTGACTCATTTACCAGTCAGAACATGCAAATAAATGAAAATGAAAATCTTTTGAGTAATATGGATTAAAGATTTGAAGCTATTGACTTCATTTTGATGGCTAAATTATACGTAGTAATTGCTTCACTCAATCACAGCTTGGTTTGATCCCATTACTATGTATGCTGAGCTTGTACCTCATGAAGAAGTATGGAGATACTTTTAAGAGCACTTTTGGTAATGATGATATCGGTTGAATCCGCTGAAATTGGTGAAATTATGGCTGAAATGCATGAATTGACTGAAGTATGGGGAATAATTGAATATATTTTATTAATGACATAAGATAAAAATATGTGAAAAAAACTAAAAGTCCTCAACAAATTTAGTAACTCCGGACTTGCTTATTTTGATTATTACACAATTCAATGCGCGATATCAAAACTAGCGGGCTTTAATTTGCATACTGCTTCACTCATTTCCTATGGTGGGCAAAGTGCTGTTTGTTTCATGACAAATTATAGGTACTCATATTTGGGTTTCCCAACAAAATGTATAACCTAACCTGCTTTCTATAAATACCAGCTTTGAGAAGATAATATTCCGTAGGCCAAGGGAGTTTTCAAATTTCAGCTCGGGGTCTATTCATGCAGTTCTTTTTGAGGTGGATGAGAGAGAACTGATTGGGGGCTCAGCCTATGGGGGGCAAAGAGCTGTTTGTTGCACGGCTGATCTTGCCAAACTTGGAGTATGTAAGCAAGGAGAAATCATTCACCGTCCATCCACTAAACATTCAGGCTGGCCTCAAGTCTTCAGTGTCTCATTTGATGTTGATGAGGTTGATTCAATACTGCAGCCAAGAGAAATACAGATAACAAAAACAGGGATGTATAATTTGTATTTCATTCATTGTGATCTGAATCTTAAGGAAGTTGTTGTCGAAGGAAAAACTATATGGAAAAATCCCACTGGTTACTTGCCTGGTAGAATGGCACCACTCATGAACTTTTACGGGCTCATGTCTCTTGCATTTGTGTTGCTTGGGGTCTTTTGGTTCTCACAGTATGCTAGATTCTGGAGGGAAGTTTTAACTTTACAAAACTGTATTACTCTAGTAATAACTTTGGGGATGCTTGAGATGGCTTTATGGTATTTTGATTATGTCGAGTTTAATGAAACGGGAGTCAGACCAACTGGAATCACTGTGTGGGCTGTCACCTTTGGCACCGTGAAGCGCACCGTTTCACGTATAGTCATTTTAATGGTTTCTATGGGCTATGGTGTCGTTAGACCTACCCTAGGGGGTATTACATCTAAAGTACTTATGCTTGGTGGGACTTTCTTTATAGCATCTGAGGTACTTGAGATAGTAGAAAATGTCGGAGCTGTAAGTGATCTATCAGGAAAGGCAAGATTGTTTTTTGTACTTCCTGTTGCAATTTTGGATGCTTTCTTTATTCTTTGGATATTCAGTGCCCTCTCTGCAACTCTAAATAAGCTTCAGGTACATGACTCTTATCTCAACTATATGTTGTTGGTAACTTGAAATCAATAATGAACCGAATTCTGGGCAAGTGTTTTGGGTATCTACTTGCTAGTTGTTCAAGAATAAGTGCATAGATATGGTGTGTTTTCTTTAACTTGATCAATACCTAACATGTTAGTTCTCTTTCAATGAAACTCTTTGATCCTTGCATACGATTTATAAGAACTGCACTGAGATAGTATGTGTTTATATCATTGACAATCTTTGCTTGATGAATGAGCAATTGTCCGATTTCACATTCATATGGTAAAAGGATTAGAGGAAAGGGCTAGGGTCTTGATGTTGATGATCAATTGGCATCACTATAATTCTTTTTTTATCCTAAAAAAATTATGTATTCACTGCTTGTTATGATAATATGCTTTAACAGGCTAGACGTTTGATGGCAAAGTTAGACATATACCGGAGGTTTACAAATGCCTTGGGAATAGCTGTCATTGTCTCTGTTGGTTGGATATGCTATGAGGTAATATTGCCTGTAGTCTAGAGAGTAGTTAAGACCATTTTATGCATGTTGAACTGTAACTCCCTAAATGCAAATCTCTCTTTGTTTCACTAATAACCTGAAATCTCAGGCATGATTTCACTCTAACAATTAGGCAATTCAAAAATATGTATCAATTAGCCAATTTGAAAATATGTATCAATTAGCCAATTCAAAAATATAAATCTTAAACCTTTCAACATTGCAAATAAATAAAACCCTGTAAGGAAAAAAATGCTGAATTGTATCTATTCACAGAATGTCTAGTTAATACTCTCTTTGGTCCTTTATTAAGGCGCCTGTTAGAACGAATCAATGGCCCTTTGTATCAGATATTGTTCTTTATATACTCCGTATAACATTTCATGTTCTTTTTCCATGGTTTGCCCCTAAAAATTTTGTCATCATGATAATATTTAGTTAAGTGTTTTCGTTTAGGAGACAAAAAAGTGGGTCAATTTGGAACATTTTAATTTACTTTTTTTAGAATTCAGGAATTATAATAATTTTTTTGATTGGCTAATTTGGTCTGTGACATCTTCTCTTAGCTATGGTAGTAGGATGCAGTTTCTTATTCTTTTTTTGTGAAGCAAGGAGGTTTAGGTTTAAATATATTTTGAAATAAAGACAATTAGGTGCTCGTTAATTGACCCTATCATACAGGACACGGGTAAAATGATAGTCTTTTTTTGTGTGTTCCATGTTTCTATAATCATTATCTGTCATCTATTATGAGTACTGGGAATAGAATATCTGACCTGTTGAGGAAAAAGGGAATATATGAAGCTGCCTCTCCTAAAGTCTTGTATTAATAGTATATGACTTTGTTTTTGCAGCTTTACTTTAAATCAACCGACATATACAATGAGCGATGGCAAAATGCATGGATCATACCTGCTTTTTGGCAACTTTTGTCTTTCTCTCTTCTCTGTGTCGTTTGTGCTCTTTGGGCGCCATCACAGAGCTCAATGAGGTAAGTTTCATACTTTCGTGTTTCACACTATTAATACATTGATTGATTATGATTCATGTAATGCCTGTTATTTGCACACTCAATGTTGATTATTTTAGGAATAATCCCTAAATGGATTAGGAATACTAGAATTTCTTGTTGAGGCTTTAGCCTCTATTTAAGTCATCCCACGTCATATGAGTACAAACCAATATATAGCATTGTACATTTTTACTCCTTCGACAAGGTTACCTTTTAAGATGGAATCCTCACATTTCAATAAGGTCTCAAAGAGTATTAAGTTCAAAAAATCAAAGCTATCATCATCATCATTACCCCAGTGCCGCAACGGCTCCCGCCTACGGTGGGGTAGGGGGGTCGGATGTACGCAGTCTTACCTCTGTACTAAAGTACAGAGAGACTGTTTCCGGATGACCCATAGTGAAATTCGCGTCGAAAATTGCATGGACTGACTACTGCTTCATAACAAAGAAGCGCAAACAATTTAGTGAGCCATTTTGCTTTATTCCATCATATTCTCAAGCCAAAAAATTGTGAGTCTTTGGCTCCATTGCAAATGATGGAAAAAAACCTAAAAATTGAGCACTTGAACTACAAATCTTTAATAATCTGTTCTTAATCGCCTATGTTTTATCTTTAACTACCGTGCATAACCCACATGTTGAGGCACTAGGGGACATAGTCCTTATAGAATGGTGTGAATTGCACACGATTTAGTGATGGGATATTTGTGGAACAGATATGCTTACTCAGCGGATGCTAATGAAGACTTCGACAAGGATGAAAATACTCTAACTCTCATAAGGCCTTCACCCCTTCCCTCAATGGAAGTACAAACACCTTCCAAAACTAAACCGGCAGCAGGAGGTGGGAATGGTGATTTGGAAGAAGACAAGACTGAATAAAGTGAAACACGTGAGTTTTGTACAGCCGGACACCCAGAGTTTAACTTGTTAAATCATGTTTTGCTCATATCTATCAAGGATATCTCTTGTTTGTAACACTACAATTCTACTACTAACAGTTTGTGGAGTCACACTGTCACAGTAAAGATAAATTAGTTAAGTTGTATTGCAAATTTGCAATTCCCTGCCATTGTTGCTTCGTATACTACACACTAAAGGTTTGAAAAGAAACAATTCTTCTTAGTATTACCCAATAACCCAAATACAAAGTATAAAGTTTGATTTATTTCCCAGATATCATACGGAGTATAATTTAGGTAATAACCGTAATATCAAAAGAAGTTTGATGACAAAATAATGTTGTTATGGTATTAATAAATTATGGCATGCATAATGTTAATGAAAATTTTAAAAGTGGGAAAGTCGCATAAGAAATTGAATAACCAAGTAATAACTCCAAATTGTGAAAATAGTTCCAATTGCTGGTCAATCCCACTCCACCCCATCGCTTGCTAATAGTCACCTCCCGCTTGCTTTCCTAGCCGCCAAGGGCCCAAGACGGGGTCTCTTTTATCTCACTCTGTCTCAATGTCTGAAGTTTAGTGGATGATAAGCCTTTCGAGAACTCAAATGAGGAAAGATTGAAGGGAGTGAGGTTGAATATAAGTATTGATGTTCTAAAACTGAAGTGTGAAATTCTAAAATCTAGGCAATTTCCCAAATATATTCTCGTCACAAGACATGTATAGTTGAACTTGGAGTTGACTGGCATGACATAGGAATAGCCTCGGTTTGACTCCCGCATTCACAAGAATTGAATTGAACGATTAAAATTCTAATGTTAATTGTTATTCTTATTCTCTTCACCTCTTTCAAACATTACGCTTAGGCTAACTGCAATCGGGAGGGTGTAAAACCAAATCTAAAGTTTTCACCCCTAAAAACACTTCAATCCATTTATTTGGAGTGGCTAAATTGGGATACATGGCACTTAAGGTGGGTAGTGGTGGCCTCGGGCCGGTTCGGGCACAGGCCGGGCCTAGGCCCGACCGGGCCGCCGGTTAGTAAATGTTGGGACCGGGACCGGCCCTGGTAGCCACCGGGTCCGGTTCAGGCCGGGCCGGGCCTCGGGCCTCATACATTTTTCCCCCTTTTTCTAACTACCCCCCCTAACCCTAAACCACCCCCAAATGGCCCAAAATACCCAGCCCGGGGATTTAAAAAAATTTAAAAAAATAAAATAAAATAAGCCCAGAACCGGGCTCGGACCGGCCGGGCCGGTTCATGTTTTGGGTGACCCGAGCCCGGACCGGAAACCCCTCGGGTCGGGCCTACCCGAACCGGTCACTGGCCAGGCCACTGGGTCGGGTCGGGCCGGAACAGTGCCGGTCCCGGGTCGGGCCACCCGGCCCGAGTCCACCACTAAAGGTGGGTGGAAATGGCGAATTTTACTCCTCTCCAGTTACTGGACTTCTCCAGTAGGAGAGATACAGAGACAGATGGGAAAATGGTGGGGTATGGAAGAATAAAAGATGAGATTTAATTATTATTTTTAAGGAGAGAGATAGAGTGAAAAAAGAAATGGAGAGAGTAAATGGAGAGAAAGAAATGGAGAGGAGTATGACCCAGAAATGGCACCCCATATTCACCTTTACCTTGCTGGAAGATACGAAGCGGAAGACAAAGCCAAAAAGGGAGGGCGGGCGCTGTGGAGAAAGGGTGCGGACCCCAACAAAAAAGAAAATCTTTTTTTTATTAAAAATGTTATAACGTTTTCATTTATACTCCAAGTTTTATAAAAACATTCTAACTTTTTTTATCTTTCATATGACACCAATATCACATATATAATTTTTGAAAAAAATATACGAAATTTCAACTAGCAGAGATTTTCAGACTCATTATTTTATAAATATATTAATGTGCTAAAATTAAAATCTCAGATATGCATTTTTACATCTCTCTGTTATTTTCTTTTCATAATTGGGTTTGAAATAACAAAAAAAATCCAAATTTATTTATTTTTACATCGAAATGCTTGATTTTTTAAAACCGTAGTTATTCTAGAAAAACTGATGTATAATAATAAAACTAAGGATTTATCTAGAAAAAAACATTGAATGAATATATTGACAGTGCTGAATTACATGAAAAATTGAATTGACTGAATGAATACGTATAGAGTGGTGGGGAATTTGATTTATTGATAGATCGATGTGGTTTGCGTTTAGCCTTACAAACCAATTCGTAAACATTATAAAAACATAAAATATAATGGAGCACAACTATGATTGACGTCAAAATTCTCTAAAGCAATAAGGAGTACAATTTAAAGTGTTTGGATACTTCAATCCACACTTTTGGAATGGTATGAACTATTTTTACAAAAGATGTCATGGGCAATCGTTTTTTCACATGGCGTAAAATATTAACGAACTATATTAAAAATTTATTAAGCAATATATATACAAATTAAAAAGCATCAAGTATATATATAATATACTCTTGGTGATACTTTTCGACGAAAAGTGACTTTTTTTCTGCTGCCCGTAAAATTGATCAAAGTTGGCAAAAGTTTTTTCGACGACTATACAGATCAAATTTTATGTTACGGAGGAAATAATTTATTCGATAGTGAATGAATTAAAACATCCTGGAGTGATTGAGTATAAACAATAATGCTTGGTGTTCACTCATTTTTACACGTTATATAACCATCTTCTCTCTTCATTCCTTATCTTTTCTCTTTACATTGTTCCTTTTGATTCGGATGATACCTCACCTTCATCATCATCATCATCTTCCTCACCACCATCTTTCATATATATGCATCATCTTCAATATTGTCCATCTGCATCTATCACATTCCATTTTCATCATTTTCCATCTTCCTCACTTCATCATCATCTTCCCCACTTCATATCATCTTCTATGATTAAAAAAATAATCAGAGATGGAGAGCCAATGGAAAATCAGAGAAGATTAGTCGATATCTAGGATTATTAGTTGGGTTCTCTGTAAAAAATTATCTGTATCATTCTAAATACTGATAAATATGTCCATATGAAGAAATAAAAGTGGAAAATGATTAAATGTCTCTAAAGCTATGCCACATAAAAAATGTCTATAAGTGTACACAAAATTAATTTTGTGAACACACACCAGTTTATGTGCAACGCACAATGATGTCTTTCCAAAAAAAACATGCAAGATGATATATATATGTGCTAAAAACATTTTTTGTATGTGATCTAAATTTACAGTTGTTTACTAATTTTTCAATCTAATTTCTTCACAGACAAACTTCATCAATATTTTGGATGGCACGTATTATTTTTTATAGAAATCATGTCAAAAACTCGAGTAATTGTGGTGTTTGTGCATCTCTATATTTATTTTCCGTCAACTATCCATCTCCGGTGAATCTTACAAAGTTTAAGGTGATCGATGATGAAGTAGGGAAAATGTAAGATGATAGATAAGAAGGAAGATGGTGAATCTAAAAGATGATGAGGATGAAGATAGTGATGGAAAATGACACAAGATGATGATGATGATGATGATGATGATGATGATGATGATGATGATGATGATGATGATGATGATGATGATGATGATGATGATGATGATGATGATGATGATGATGATGATGATGATGAAAGATCGTCAACTTGAGAAAATGATGAAGATAGAAGGTGATGATTATGGAAGAAAAAAGAGTAAGTGGGAAAAGAAAGGACATGGGAAAGATCGAGAGAAGAGGCAGCAAAGGGGTTGATGAGAAATTAAAAAAATTGAATGATAAAAATACTATTCTCTTCGTCTCTAAATAAACTTCTAACTTTCCTTTTTCGTGCGTCCCAATTAAAACTTTCACTTTCCCTTGTTGGTAAAGAATTTGTGGTTCACAACATTTCTTACACATTTCTCTCTCATCTGCACAACTCTTCACCTCACAATATCCACTATCTTAAAATGTGTATCCAATCCATTTAACTATTTATAGCATGTAAAAATAATGGCTTTGGAGTATAAATGTAACAATTGTTCAATCAAGTTGGAGTTATTTCTCGGGGAAAGGTACTTTGTAATCTTATTTCCCAGAATAAGGTACTTTTAAACTTATTTCCCGAGAAGGAGTATTTTATCCCAATCAGCGTGTCATGTCAGCGCCGAAATTAAATCTATTTCCAAGTCAATTATTCCGCCACATGACAAGACCATGTCACCTCATATAGATGTTCATATACGTAGTAAAAATTTAAGCTCCTAGGATTCGAACTCACGCCCATGAGCCCATCCATTAAAAATATAGAACCTTAGACCACTACACCGCCAACGTTCCACAAGATTATTTGACATTAAATCATTTGACATCACCAACGTTCCAATAAACATTATTTGAAAACGTGGATATAACGTGGAATTCGAAATGTCTAATTATGAAATGACTAATTATTGGAAATCAATATGACGGTTCCATATTTCAAGCATAAACATTATGTTTATGGCAAAAATAAATAAAATACCTCAAACTTTGAAGAGTGTGAGATAAACACCCCAGACTTTCATATGTAATTTAAATATCCCAAACTTTATATAAAAGTTAATTTAGCATCATGATCATATATTACCTTTTTCAAAAATAGAAATTTAAGGTGTTAATTGCATAATTTAAAATAGAAAATTAAAAATGTTGCAATTATATCAAGTGGGAGTAGTACTTTTTTATTTTACAACGGAATTTTAGAATGTTAGTTATATCATCATGAATGCTAAAATATTTTAAATTATGAAATTAACAAAAAAATAAACATTTTTGAAAGAAATAATACATGACCATGGTGCTAAAATAATTTTTTATAAATGTTTAGAGTATTTAAATTACATATGCAAATTTGGGATGTTTACCTCACAGTCCCTCAGAGTCTGGGATATTTTAATTATTTTTCTCTATTTTTATTGACTACTAATTTTTTATAACGTGGAACTGAAAATGGCTAATGATATAACGTGGATATATATCAAAGTGGCGGATAATTAAGAAATGTCTACTTTTTTATTACCTGAAATTTTCCGTTAACTTCATTGATTTGATATTATGAGAGAATAATTAAGTAAATTTGACTTTAGGATAACAACTTACTATCTTGGTTCAATGGTTGAAGTGCATAGCTGTGGAGTGTAATGAGTAGTGTTTGACTCCCTTATGATACAATTTTATTTTTACATGACACGTGTGATGACATGTAATGTGACTAGGCTGATAATTGAATTGGAAATGAAATTTGCCTCGGGTGCTGACATGGCACGCTGACTGGAAAAAAATACCCCTTCTCGGGAAATAAGTTTAAAAGTACCATGTTTTGGGAAATAAGATAACAAAGTACCCCTTCTCGAGAAAAAAGTCAATCAAGTTGGTTTCATATGACAAGGCAACAAGAATTTTCAGTGACTTAGGTTGACTATGGTTAATGTGACAAGCCGCCACCAAAACTTTACCTGCCACTATACGGACTATTTTTTAGTAAGAGCCTCTTAGTAACATTTCGTATCAAAATTGATTACGATTAGTTAAAATTGTTGAAGTTATGAATGAGACAATGAAATTAACTACTGAATTTTTACTTAAACTAAATTTTATGATTTGACCTGACCTATTTAGATTTGATTTATTTTGCTGAATGCCTGGTATATATGAAGTGTGTATTTTACTATTATCAATATCTCATATCTGGAATGGTCTAATAAGGTCATTGTGTAAGTATGAACATGTATTTTAAGTTGAGTTTGGTTTGTTCTGAATTAAAAAGTTCAAGTGAAAACATTTTAAAAGTTTCAGAATTATGAAAAAAGTTAACCTTATTTATTATTGAAAAATAATGTCAGCCTTATTTATTATTGACAATTTACATATTTATGATTAAAATAAATGTTGTTTGTAAAAAATGTGATCTCTTATGTATAGTGATTAAAATAAGAACTTTAGTTATACTGACTTATATACTCATGATAACACAAGTCACTTTTTTTTGTAAATGTGTTTTATTTCAATAATATTTCCGAAAAATATTTTCCTATTATATTGATTATTAAAGGGGAAATTGCCAAATAAGCCCTCATACTATCTTAGAAAAGTCAATCAAGTCCTCGTACTTCATAATCAACCAATAAAACCCTCAAACTATTAAAAAAAGTCAATTGCACAGTTCAGTACGTAAACACCAAGTTTGCCGGCTAAGTTCATACGTGGACTGCCAGTCTGGTGACCCACATATATATACATCTCATATTCTCAGATAAATGAAATTAATTTGAAGAGAAAAGATATTTCAGTCTTCGTATCACCAAAATACTTATTTGTTGTCATCGTTTACTTTGTAACAAGCCAAAAACACTTTCTATTAAGCTTCCATCTTCGTATAGTGCCCTCTCTTCTGCTTTGTATCAAATTCAAGATATGAGGACGGAAACTGAAGCAGAAGGACGATAATTGAGGCGAAGGTTGAATCAGGATGTCTCGACGGCGGTGGAGAATTAACCAAGAGAAATCAGCGTGGATATATACATAGTTTGGTCTGCTCGTAACTCTAAATCTTTCCAGACTTATACCTTGTTGTGAATTGTGTGTGGAGTTTCTGCTTGGAGAGGCTGCCCAGACAACCAACTAGGGTTCTAGTCGCCGGAATGACAGGAGCTCCGTCAAAGGTTTCACCTGGACACAGAGCAAATTCGTTCAGAACTAAATGCTTTGGCTGGCGAAAATCAAGTGAAGAATTGGAGCAGATTTGGAGAGGCTTTGGTAAATCATCGGCGTGCAATAGAAGAAGATGATTGTGAGCGCCGAGTCGAAGCTGCAACTGGTGGTAAAATCCGACAGGTGAAGGCGCCAGTTTCTCGCAGAAGGCTGTGAGTACGGTGCCACGAGATTCCATGCTCGACAAGGGGGTGCGATCGCATGTGAGCACTTCTCAAAAGAAGAAGAAGACTCTGAGGGAAGAAGTCAAACGGAAAGAGATTATGAATTTAGATGATATAAAAATAGAAAAATCAAAACAGAAAGCCATGTAGACGATCACGTTATGAAGTTAACCGGTAACTTGTTAGTTACCTACTAAAAAGGTCAATTGACTTTTTTTAAACAGTTTGAGGGTGTAATTGGTCGATTTGAAGTATGATGACCAAATTTTGAAGTATAGTGACCTAGAGCCCGTTTGGTAGCACGAAAATCAGCTGTTTTGGTTGATTCTGCTGAAACTTATGAAGTTCTGGCTGAAGTGGCTGCATTGGCTGATTCTGCTGATTTAAAAAAAAAATTAAAATATATTTTATTAATAAAATAAAGAAAAAATTATATGTACAGATAACTAAAATGATCATCTACAGTAACCTCAGCCAATACAGCCAGAAAAGTAATTACAACCTTACTTTTTCTGCTTATTACACAATTCAGCACGCGAAAGCAAAAGTTACATGTTTGGTGAAAAAGATGGTTGATAAGACGAAAAACAGTGTTGTCAAACGACCTCCTAATTGTGCGAAGAAAAAAAAAAAGAAATAGGTGTCGATAAAAATGCTCATTCATAAGTGATAAGCCAAAAATGACTGCCCAACCCTGTAACCATTTCTACTTGCCGTAGTTCCACGTTAAACGCAGCCTGCTCATATTGACCTGTAAAAGTGAATTACAACGACAGTTTGATGGATTGAAACGCAAACTATTCGAAAGTCAAAATCGCCACCTTCACAAATTAATGCGGAGTAGCTAGTTAGGTGAACCCTCTTTTTTCTTTCCTGAGTCGGATCTATCACAAAAGACCAACTCCTTTTCCCACCGATAAGCAATTAATTTCAATGGGATGGCTGAAAAAACTAAAAACGACAAAAGTAATGCATGTTTTCCATATCTATCTTCATATTTCTAGATATTATCAATTCTCTAATTAAAGATACAGTTTTTAAACTAGTTTGATGATAATTCAAGTGTTTGAGTCAAAACTTTAGCAAACTTTGTCCCTCCCATCTGATTTAAGTCTTACAAAACAGACTGAAAAACATAACCAGATATTTCCACGGATGGAATACATTGCTCCAATATTATTTATGACTTCCATTCAGTTGACTAATACTGGATACAACTGTACAACATCTTCACATGCCCAAAAAGAACAAATAAAGGTGAAATGACAACTAAAAGTATAACATTGAAAAAACTGGAGCACCTTTTTCACGAACTCAGACGGGAGAACAGAAGCTATGCCTTCACACGTCATCATTCTTCAGTTCAAAGTTCATTCATTCATACAAATACAATAAACAATCCCTTCAAACATCTTTTGAAACTCGCTGAAATGCCTTATTCTCCTGCACACTCCACAAAGAATCAAAGAATTTTTCCCTAGATTCTACTCCTTAATTGATAATAAAGAGAACAATAGAAATAAATAGAATAAAACTCACATACCAAATCCCCCCTCCCCCTCCCCTAGCTAGTGAGATGCCCTCTTCAAGAACTGTGAGACATGGATTCCCTCAAAGAAATCGAGAATAGCATTCTCAAGATCCTCAACTGAGTACTTGATGTAATTCTCCGGGTGCCTCCCGCTCTCAATGTGACTCCTATACCGTCCAAGAAATGATCTATAAGCAGGTATCAACCTTTCCGACATGGATATCCTTAGCTCTTCGCGAAGCTGAGCGTCTGGTATCAACCAACTTGCCTGTGTCCGATGAACCTCTTCGAACATACCATTGAAGCTCTTAAACCTCTCTCTCAATGCAGTCTTTGATACCCCTGATGAAAAGCTACCAGTGTGCAATCCTTCATCTCTTAAACAATACAAAACCTTCACCCATGTCGACCTCTGGTAATTCATAGCCGCTTGCAAGTACCCCCCAGTTAACTTCTTCAAGTAATGATCCCCAGTCATCTCTCTTAGCTCAGGTGACCCTTTGATCTTCTTGACAATGTAATGCAAATTGTTCATCATGAAGAGATGTGCCAATGAAGTTTCTTTGTAGTGCTTAGATTTCTCTTCTAAGTTGAATTGTAAGACAACGATTATCCAAATTAAGTGAAGGGACAGAGGGGGTTTTCCATTTCCATCTACTTCGGTGAAATCCATATCAGGTGTGTTTGGGTCATTTGTATCTCTTGAACCAGTTGCAGGATTCGAGATGATCAGTTCATCCAAAGTGCGTTTGTAATCAGCGATCAAACTGATGTAATTCATCACATACCTTGTCAATGGATGAATGGTCCCTCCTGGGACTGGAACTCTTGAAGGCTCCCGAAGAACTGCGTTTTCAAATTCAGAAAGTATCCCTCTTATTGCCTCTCCTAACCTGGACAACATTTCACTTGCCTGAACCCTAATTGACTGCGTGTTCTTTGATTCAAAAACGAATTCTATATCAAACATTAACTCCGATAAAGCATCGTGTAGATCCAAAATCTTAAACAGTTTCTCTGGAGATCGCTTGCTAATACTAATAGCTTCTGCGAAATTGAAAAGCTGAATAGCCGGACCTTTGATAGTCTCCGAGAAGCAAGCGTCTTCCGCTGATGTATCTAATCCAGAGAATATTTGCTCGCAGAGCTTCTTCTCACTGGCGAAGAGTATACAGACGCACAATTTGGCGGAACGTATCCAGTTACGGATCTTCACTTCAAGAGCGTCCCATTGCATCCTCTGGACATCGCCAATGCTCAGCTTCTCTATACCAAGCTTCCTGAAGCTAGCGTCTATCGCCGACTTCCGGACACTGCCGTACACCTGGATGCACTCACGCAGATATCCTGCGGAAATCATCCTCTCGGCGATGCTTCTGAGGTCCTGGACTGCATCTGGCGGCAAGAGGTCGATTTCTCTGATGCTACTCGACGATCGGTAACTGTTGCTGCTCATCCTGCTCTCCAGAGGCTCTAGCTCATCGCACATCGAGCTCTCATCTCCAAAATCGAAGCTCCTGAGCTCTTGCTCTCCCGAGCTCATCCCGTTGCAGCTGCTCCTGGAGCTACAGCTGATTCTGGAAGAGGTAGAGCTCCTAGACTCGAGCAGCAACTCAGATTCAACAGGGCTGGTGTGAGCGATGAGGATGCTTCGGAACTCGTCCTCGAGCCGAGCCATGGCGATCTGGATCGCTCCGTCGCCTTTGCTCTGGCCATCGGAGAGCGAGCAGGCCGATTCCATGGAGCTTTGGAGTTCATCGACGGCGCGCAAGTATTGGGCGACCTCATCGCGGTCTCCGCTGAAGATCATCCTCTCTCTGGCACCTGCTTCCGACGCAGTGGAGTCCCACCGGAGGATGATCTCCTCGGCGGAACCGTGAGCTACGGCGTCGTGCTCGGGTGGCTCCATCGGACCTGAAATCGGAATTTGGAGTCCAAAAGATCAGAGACTATCTGTTAGGAGGAGAGAAAATGTGGTGAAGGGGAAGAGGATGACGACAAAGAATATAAAATGGGGAGTAATTATGGAGGAGCAGTGGTCAAGATCATACTACTAGTGTGCTGTCCAGAGAGAAAGAACACAGCATTTTCCTATATTGGAATATTCCAAATAAGGATGTTTTCTTTTGGACTAAAATTTGCTGATCTGGTCTGGTTTGGTCTGTTTAAGTTTGATCTGGTCTGGTAAACGTCTGGTCTCGGTGTATTTTATAACTATCGAAGTCTGGTCTGGTTTGGTCTGTTTAAGTCTGGTCTGGTCTGGTCTAGTCTGTTTAAGTTTGATCTGGTCTGGTCTGGTCCGGGACTGAAAACAGTCCAAAAGAAAACATTCTAACTCCCCAATTTTTTACATCTACTCCAAAGGAGCAATAAAACAAGGGAAAACTGTCAAATAGGTCCTCGAACTTTCATAAAAAAGACAATTAAGTCCTTCTATAGGAGACTCTGTCCAATCGTCGCGATTTGGGCGGTTCCCGGTGGAATTTTTTGATGAAATTTTTTTATCATCTTATTCATCAAGTCTTGTTTACTCATACCAAATTTCAGCTAAAAATTCAATCGGGAGCGCATTCAAATTAATTCGAGAACGCAAAAATGCGCAGTTATCTTCAAGAATTAATTTGAATGTGTTCCCGATTGAATTTTTAGCTGAAATTTGGTATGAGTAAACTAGACTTGGTGAATAAGATGTTCAAAAATTTTCATCAAAAAATTCCACCGGAAACTGCCCCAAATCACGAGAGCTGGACAGAACCTCCTATAGAAGGACTTAATTGACTTTTTTATGAAAGTTCGAGAACCTATTTGACTGTTATCCCATAAAACAATGGTGACAACTTTAATGGTGTATCGTAACTATCATGTACCAGTATTTGATTGGTCCAAATTAATATATCCTTTTTAATTTAGATTTAAATAATTCAATTGCATCATTCTTATTGATCCATGTGGACAAAGGTATAGTAAGGTACCATAGAATCTACCTTAAATCATTCGGGGACATCCCAACATTTTTTATACGGAGTATGAAATTAAATGCCAATTAACATGTATAATTTCTGAATTTCATAACTTTATCAATCGGATTAGGAGGATGTTTTCATTAAGATTACACATTTTTGTTTAAATCCTATTTGATGAGTCTCAATTTGATCTAGAGCTCATAACTTCTTTTTCAACTTATCGATCATTTTTTTCACAAAACATATAATTTTTTATTTTACGCACTGATTTATATGATATTCAAAATATGTATGAAGTAATATTATAATTATTTTTCTAATTGAATAGACTGAAGTTACTGCAAAGAAATATTTTTGTTGTTTTCATATAATTTTTTCTTGAATAAAAATATTTTGAATATTTTTATAAATATAAATATAAATATTTTCATAACTTAGCAGATTCAGGCCATTCACACGCTTCAGTCATAACTTCAGCATTTTCAACAGATTCAATCGATTCAATGTTATCAAACAGGCTACCAATATGTGATGTTGAAGTATAGTTTGGATTTGGTTTATATTATTTCACTAATCATGTATGGTCAAATTTAGTGTATTTAAGGGGTTGTTTACTTTTTTTCTATTATTTTTTGTCTGAATTAAGATGTTTGTATGGATTAAGAGATCTTTTTGGTATAAGTGCTATTTATATACAATGTTATTTATCTAGTATGTTGAATAAACTGTTTGAATTGATTAAAGTAATCAATTTAGTATGGGTATTATTTAGTAAAATAATTAGTTTAGTGGAATAATCATTCGTTAACATAAATCAATTCTTTCAAACAGAAAACATAAATCTATTTTATAGTCGATTTTAAAAAGAAATCATAAAAAACGTCTTAATAGACGTCTTAATTGGAAAGACTATTGTTTTACAACTTAATAATTAAGTTAATTTTTTTATTGGAAGATTAAGCCATGTTTTCAATTAAGAGCCCGTTTGGTAGCACGAAAATCGGCTGATTCGGTTGATTCTGCTGAAATTTATGAAGTTCTGGCTAAAGTAGCTGCATTGGCTGACTCTGCTGATTTAAGAAAAAATTATTTTTAAAATAGATTTTATTAATAAAATATAGAAAAAAATATACGTAAAAATTATACTTCAGCCAATACAGCCACAAAAGTAACTTCAACCTTACTTTTTCTGCTTATTACACAATTCAGCGCGCAAAAGCAAAAATTACATGTTTGGTGAAAAAGTTGGCTGATAAGCCAAAAAACAGTGGTTCCAAACGTCCTCTAAGTATCATCCCTGAGGGCCCCCCAACACCGACTGGACGGCACGATGGGAGGATGTAAATTGGAACATAATCACAATCTGACAGATAGAGAGTGGGGCTCTGTCCCCGTACTTGCAGAGGCCCTATGCATTTTTTGCATAGTAATCTCTCATCGCAGTTGCCGGGATTCGAATCCGGGACCTAACCCTTGTGGCACTCCTTCGCTACCAGTTGAGCTACGCACACCAGTACTTAAAACATATTCACAAGTTTAGTTAAGCTGCCAACAAAATGTACAACCTGCTCTAGGCCCTCAAAGTTAAAGTTTAACTCTTGTTATCGATAACAACTACGGAGTATAAGCTAAGCCTTGTTGTAACAATGCTTTTAATGCTTAGCCCACCAAATCTTTCATTTCTGGATTCACCCTTGCATGATATGGAGTATAAATTAGTAAGAAATTTGATTTTCTTGCTTGGTACTTAGAGATAGAAAGTACTATGCATTTGTGGACTCGACCCTTGTGTTCTCAAGCTGGATATTTGCAAGCACATTCGTTTTTTTTTTCTGCGACAGTGAAGTATATACGGAGTACTGTATAACATAATTCTTTTTGTACACACTTTATCATGTTTTTTTTGTGAATAGCGCATACAAAAATAGTTTGCTTGCATACGTGTGTATGATTTGCGTACAAAAAGTGGATAATTTTGTTTCCAACTATATGTAGCCATATAGGTGCTGTTAAGGAGATTTATCAAACAGAATACGACTCTCTCTTCAATCTAGAGATAGAGGAACCCTAGTGGTTGTCTCCTCTCTTTGTAGGAATGAAATTTTCCGCCGTCCCTATCAATATGGGGTTGGAGCGACATATTATACTGATTTTAAATGTTCTAACGTTTGGGATTGCAACTACGCCGGAGGAGATAACTTAGGCGGATGAATGAGGTGCGGCTGGGAGGTTGTATCGAGGCTGGATCGTGAAGTCTTGGTCGAGCATTCCGACAGTGGTGGAGTTGGTATTTACCCATGATAGAGTATTTAATTCTAGATAGAAGTGAGTGCTAGAGAGAGAAAGTGAGCAATTAATATTTCTCAATCCCCTATAACTAGCCCCTTGGGGTTTATTTATAGGAAAAAAATGTGGATTTGGGCTCCTGGTCTTGGGCTTAGGAGATCCATTACAATAATCATGCCTTCTTTAGGCAGAATAGGACCACTAATGGGCTGAGTACAACACTTAGTAAATAAAGTAGAGAGATGCATTCTGCCAGGACGAAGCCAGGCCGATGTGGTACTTTCTGGCCGATGCGGCCCATAGGCCGACGCGGCCCACTTACGCTCCTGGCGGCGCTCTGGGCTGATCCGGTTCTGGCCGTCGCGGGCCCCATTAGGACGTAGTGTCCCCGTGGGGCCTAACGGATGTCTTTGACCTTCTGAGTGTGTGGGCCATGGAGTCCAGGCTCATATACTCTATTAACCCATATTGCAAGAGCTCGTCCTCCTTCGAAACCACTTCCATATCAGGAAGAGCTTTGTGGAAAGAATTTACTTCATTATTATTTTCACTTTAGTAGCAATTGTGGAACCACCTCCATACCTGAGTAGATTTGGTTTGAATGCTTGGATTTACGGAGTTCTTTTGATAGATAGAGTTTCGATTCTGGTCATTTCAAGTCTAAATTTGCTCGTTTCAGATTTAGCGAGTCATGTTGTTTTGAATGAGCTGACTGACTCTAAGTTTGCTTCTAAGATTCATGATTGAATATGTAAATTCTGTCTGAAAAATGTCTTACATGTGTTCTCGATGTAATATATAGACCGCTCTTGTATGATTAAAAAAAAAGGAGATTTATCACATGAGCAATACGTTACCAATGCATTATTGGGTTGGCAATATCGCCGCCAGACAGTGGCATATTGGAATTTTGACTAAAACCAAGGTGGTCTTTCTCCCTTAATTAAAAGAAAATGCACAACTTTACTAGGTTATATCATTATATGGTTATCAATTATCATGGTCTCATGGATATTAAAGAAAAATCAAAGATGATAGCTAGTTGTTGGTGGCTCGCGTGAATGCGTGATGCGCCACGATAAACCTATCACCCCGCATTTGATACGATCCATTATTCTATTCATTTCAATCCTTTCTCTCGTTAATTTTCTCGAGTTTTAGAATCCATTTAATTACATTAAACTTGATTAAATTGATTGAATGTAGTGAAATTTAATAGTTTAACTAGCTAACTCTTCTTAATTATGGAAAACCATATTTAATATATTTTATTTAAAATGTAAAGAAAAATACTTAAATAATCTTTTATAATAACTTCAGTCAATTTAGTTATAAAGATAACTCTAAAACATGGACTAAATTCATAAATAGGATTTTAAGGTTTTTGTTCCCTAAATAGGACTGCAAATTACTTTTTTACCCTTTACCTAATTAAACCCTTGATGGAAGTCAACTTTATTCTCCATCCGCTTCTTAAATCAATCACAACATGCGATTTCATCCTACCGGATCGAGTTCCTCCATTGCCAATCATCCCCCCTTGATTGCTCCAACTAACTTGGACCGCAACTAGACAATCCACCATAGCCGCGAACGCATCAATGCCTCCCCCCATCCCCCGCTTGCACCTCCCCCACCCCCCGCACTCTGTTTCTACAAGTAATTAGAAATTGTCACTTTTTGAATAAAAAAATATCATAATTATTGGTCATTTGAAAATTTGTCACTTTCCTAGTAGTACATTTTTCGAAATGACAATCCCAGTTTCAAATTACAGTATTTAGAATGCCATATTGAGAATCTCATGTTTCTACATGAAAATGTCATTATTGTATCATTACTCATGCATATCAAGTGGCATTCTCGATGGAGGTTACAGGGACTTGCCGAATAGCGACAACTTCAACAGAGGATGGCGGCGGCAAACTCGGGGAAGGGCGGAAGGGGCGGCAGACTTGCTAGAGGATACACTGTTGCGGCATTAAACGATGGTCGTGGCTCACGCCTGGAGCCTGGAGGATGGTTGTGATGCTCAATGTTACGACAGTTTAGGATGGATGCGTGCATTGAAGGCTATATTTGTCCAAACACAAAAATTTAGTCCTATGTATTAAATTTAAAACAATAGGTCCCGTTTTTTCATTTGCCTCATGTTTTACTTCTATTTTGAGAAGTCACTCATTATTGTTCGCATTCAACGCGTGAAATCAAAAGTAACTTATTCGATAAAAAGATGACTGATAAAGTTAGAGCTGCATCTCCAATGGGATGCCTTACATAGGTGATGATGATGTTTTCTCGCACTTAAAATAGATCGTAATATAGTGGTGTAAATACGAGTATCGTCTCCACACGAACGGACAAAAGGGAACTAAAGATTAACTAAATTCAACGATTAAAAATTAATAAAATAAAATAAAATGCGATTGTGCGAGATTGATTGGTTTGAAAAATTAAAATGCAGATGAACGAATAAAATAAAGCTTGTTTCTCTCTAATTAACGACGAAGATAACAAGGATTGATTCCAGGGTAACTAGATTTCTGACAGATCAGGCCTAATTACATGAATTTAATTTAATTGAGCCTAGCTAATCATTACTAAGTTCTTACCGCTCTCGCGGCATGGAGTACAGTAATTTAGGGGACCAGGCTGATTTCTCATGCGACAGGATCCTAAATTATTGCCAAGACAAATGAGGTTACGGCCCCTTAATCACTACTAATCTCTTAGCAAGCGATTAAGTGTGTGAACGTGTCCTAGAACAAATTAGATCTCTCTTAGCTTATTCTACAAGCAATTGTAATTCTAGTCGCGATTCTTGGTTACAAAAGATATCTGTTAAATTACTCAGGCACAAATTAAGCGGCATTCATGCTATTAAACCATCAAGAATCTAGTCATACATCATGATTAACCCCTTCATCAACCCCAAATACCTAATTAAACTACTCACAACTCATAATTGAAGAATCAATAGAATTGGGAAGAATAGAATTAATTGTCATTAATTAAAAATATGAACTTACAAATAGTCTCAGGGTCTTGGAGTAAACAATGATAAAAACGCAAGTAAATTCGTCCTTAGGCCTCTCCGTAATGTTCGTAACACTTAAACAGGAGAAGAGAGGCCTTATTTATAGAAAGCAGATGAGTTTGGGCTGAACTGGGACTAAAAAGAGGCTGAAATCCGTACGCACGATCGTGTGTCCCTGGCCACGCATGATCGTGCGTACATGACAGTCAGTGACTTCTTTGCTTTCTCGCCTCGAACGCACGATCGTGTGTTCCCCTACGCACGGCGTGCATCAAACTTCTGAATTTGACAAAATTATCTTCATGCAAGTTGTAGATAATAAAGTTCGCTATCCACCACAACTTGCAGAATTGGATTTGAATCATCCAATCAAGAAATATGAATAAAATGGTGGAAAGTGACATTATGAAATCGCAACAGAGATCATCTGACTTCATCGTCCGTTTTCACCTTGCTCCTGTCAGATTCTCGGAATGGTGTTTTCATATGATTTATAGCCCTTGAAGTTGGCTTTGATATGGAACTTGAACCGTGTCCTTTGGATGCTTCTACAAAGAGATGTGTTTGAACGATTGACAGAAAGTCATCTTGATCGTCGTTTTCAAGCTCTATTCGTCTTCTTTTGACCTCGTAACCAATTCTAGAGCTCTTTTGTCATCAAATCTTCATCGTAAACCTCCCAATGACCTCTAGAGCTCTCAAATCAATCTCGAATGTTTCTCAACTCGTCCCGATTGCTTCTCAAGCGCCGGTGCCGGACTCTAAATTCCTGATTTTGACTCCAAACGGCATAAAACTCGAACCAATGCCCGGTAAACATAACTTGAGCTAAAATTGAGACTCGTAATATCTTAAAGCTAGGAAAACCATCACCAGTCGATCCCAACACGCACCAAATACATGTGAAAATATGGACTTATCAAATTCCCCATTTTTTCTCACAACTTTTTAGTCTTTTACACTCTTACATGTGGTTCACATAAAGTGCAAACCTAATCATAAACATTGTGTCAGATTTGTTTTTACTTTTTACATCTCTCCTTTTTCATTTTCCCTATACACTACATTTTCTATACGGAGTATTAAATTAAGATAATCATCATATCGCTCTTCTGACTTCTATGCCACACATGATGAATTACACTCCATGTATATTATCCGATAGAATGAATAAGTTATCCCCGGATGCATGTGCAAATGACATCTCTAGTTACAAAAAACTTACAAGAGCATCACAAAATTACCATATAAGGGTTGTTTGGTGCTTGCAGGTTGCCAGTATTCTGTATTTACGGACTTATGGATTATAATCTTGACTAATTACATTTACATGATTCTTCGTATTCTTTTGTAACAACCTAATCCTACTCATACATACATACGGAATTCGTAAATACACAGAACTAATCAGTTTCACTTTAAAAATTAAACTATTTCTCCATTTGTTTTCCTTTTCACTCTTTTCAGGACAAAGAGAACAAAAAATCTGACAACTTGGTCCCACCCAGAACAGAGCAAGGTCTAATGCAGTGACTTCCCGTCGTCGCTAACGGCGGCGACACCGCGGCCTTCTTCAACTTGATGAGCATATCCATCTCGCAGCGACGGCATATCGTAGGTCGATCTCGAATCGGGCCCCACTCCTCCATCGGCGGCGTGTATTATTTCCTCTATCCTCCTAATCGCTTCTCTAAGATCAAGCCGCCGATCTGGATTACTTTCCGCGCAAGCCTCGCCGACGCGCAGGAGCCGCCGCATTTGCTCCGTCGAGCAACTCGAGTCGACCGCGATCTCTGGATCTAAGACCTCGTCTTCTCTTCCATCGGCTATGGCCGATTTCACCCACTGCACCACGTCAGTGCCGCCGTTCCCGTTGTTCAAATACTCCGACGGGAATTTGCCGGTGATGACTTCGAGGATGACTATGCCGAGGCAATAAACATCAGATTTGGGAGACACCTGATTGAACTGGAGAGCCTCCGGGGACCGGAAAGCCATGAGCGATTCGGCGGCGTTGGCGGTGGTTATCAGCGAAACATAGCCGTAATTGGAGAGGCGCGGCTCGTAGTCTTGAGTCAAGAGAATATTGCTGGATTGCAGATCGCCATGAGGTACTTGGTATGGATGTAGCTCTTCATGGAGAAAACCTAATCCTTGAGCAATTCCTGATACAATGTTCAATCGAGTTTGCCAATTTAACTCTGAATGGGTAGCCCCTCGATCGCCTGAAATTTGTGTTGAATCCATGATTAATACTACGTAATTGATTATAACATGGGTGTTTGGAAAATGAGATTTGAGCAAAAAATGGGAAACGTTGTTCATTCACATTGTTTTGTAAATAATTGTTCAATTTTAGCGTTTTAGTACCGAAACGCTAAAATGGAAACACTAAAATAGAAACGCAATGTTTTAAATTTAACGTTTTTGCAATAAGGCTGGCCTGTTAACCGCTATATCTAAACAACTAATGAGCGTGTTAGCCATTTAGCGGTGAGCAGATATCAGATTATATTAGCGGGTTTGACTAACAGAATAAGTTAGTGAGTTGTTAGAAGATGTTTGGTAATTTAGGTGTTTGACCATAAGAATTAGTAGAAAACGTCATGTTTCAAAAATCAAAACGTTAATCCAAAACTCTTCTATTTGCGGCGTTTTCATTTAAGTGGTTTCGTCGAAAAACGTCAGGGCCGAACAACTATTTACTACATCATTTTCACTTATTGAAAACGTCAAAAGAGGTCAAACATCCATGTTTTGGCTGAAATGTCATTTTCCAAACACATCGATTACCAAATACGGAGTACTTTATATCAAAGTACTTCATATCATTTTGAAACTAGCTAACTCAAGGGGTGTTTGGAACTGATTATGCTTATGCTTCTATTTCTTTTTTAAAACAGAATCAGAATCAGTTTTCAGAAGCTGGTCCCTCCAGCATCTAAAAAAAACTGATTCAAGGAGTGAATTAGAGCAACAACATCACTTCTGCACTTTCACCCGCACACTCTTACTTATGCTTCTGCTTCCTGAAGGAGCAGAAACAGTTTTGAGAATCAGATCCAAACACCCCTCAATCATACTGCTCTAAAAAAACTCTCTAGAAAAAAAAATGCTTACCATGGAGTACATAAAGCAAGCTGCCTTTGGGCATGAATTCATAGACCAAAAGTTTCTCTTCCTTGCGATAATAATAAGCCAATGGGGTTAAGATATTCTTGTGCCTTAACCCGCTTAGTCGCCGGAGCTCAAGATCAAAGTCGTCTAATCCCACACCGTTCATTTCCTTCACTCTCCTCACCACCACCGCCGTGCCGTTGGTCATCGTCGCCTTATAAGACGACCCCATCGTCCCATCTCCCATCACCTCCGCCGCCGCCGTCATCAAATCCGGCAACCCAAACACACCTTTCTCATCATTCACCATTACTAGTTCCCCATCCCCCCCTCTCCCTCCTCTCCGGCCACTGCCCGAAATTATTCGAACAGAGCTTCCGCTTCTTCGGCCGCTTAGCTCCCCGCCGCTCATCACCGACGGGTCCTCTGGAATCATCATCATTTCAAGTTTCTCCTGCCTACGCTTCAAGATGGCTATTCCTGTCAGCATTAGCGCAAGTATAATGCCGGAGGCCGCCATCATTCCGATCGAGACATTTTTCGCCTTACCTTCATCGACGTCGGGGGCTACCGCCGTCGTCTCTTTTCCGGGCGATGAGATGTTATTACCCAATCCGCCGTCGTTCGTGGCCGCCGGTGCCGATGAGATCTTATTGTTTCTTGATTTTCCGACCATCTGGCCACTCGAAACCATTTCCTGGCAAGGCTTTCCTAATACTTGTATGCTACAAAGTCCGGGATTCCCTTTGAAGGAAGAACTGTTGAACCTTGACGATAAGCCGGCGGGGATTTCCCCTTGGAGATTGTTGTTGGAGAAGTCTACTGATACCAACGTTTTCTGTTTAAACTCCGGGATCTCGCCGGAAAACCGGTTGTTTTCCAGGTGTATTTCTAAAATCCTGGGTAACCCAGCAAGGGAAGAAGGGATTGGGCCGGTGAACTTGTTGTCGGAGAGCCAGACTTTCTTCATGGACCCCATTTTGGTAAAGAAGTCGGAGGGGATGTCGCCGGAAAACTGGTTTCTCGAGATGTAAAGGGCCTTGAGGGCGCCGATTTGGTTGAACTCCGGGATCGGGCCGGAAAAGGAATTCTGAATGAGAGACAGAGTTCTGAGTCCGGGGATTTGGGACAACGCTTGTACGTCGATCTCGCCGGAAAGTCCCATTCCGCCGAGACGGAGGCCGGTGACGATGTTGTTTGAGCAGACGACGCCGGCCCATTGATTCTTCATGTCGCAGGGGTCTGTCCCGGCCTTCCAGGAAGCCAGAGCTGCCGCGTTTTTCAAGGATTTCTTGACTCTCAATAACACCTCCTCGTCGGAGACCGATATGGTCACCGGCGTTGTGATCAGGAAAACGCATATGAAGAAGACCAGTGTTCGTATCGCGAAAGACATTGATTTTTCATTGGCGAATTATTGTTCGGAAACGGTGATGGTGATGATATGATTTGATGATTGGGTTTTGTTTTTTGTTTGTTTTTTATTTTAAATTCTTTTATTTTTGTTGTTCTTGAAAAAATTGATGAAATAGGAGCCGAGGAGGAGAAACGAAAAAAAGCCTGAGAATGAGGGAATCCGTGAAACTTTATTGAGAGGTAGGATATGATGAGTTTGCTTCATAACCTTTGAAGGTGCTTTGTTGTGTTTTGGCCACACACTTGGACACTTGGTAAACCATTGTTGGCATTGAATGATTTTAAACTAATATGTGCACGTGCACTGCACGGTAAAATATGTGCTTACGGCTTTTATTAAAATTGTAGGAGAAATTAATTGTATGTGAATTTGTCAATCAGAATTTAAAAGAAAATTCAATCGAGTATGGATAGAGTTGTCAAAATGAGTCAAAACCCGAGGGCTAGACCATTCATCCCATTTCACGGTGTGTTAGAATTTTATTCTTTAATCCGATGAAATCACCGGTTTCGTGGATCAACTTGCACGATTTGCAGGTCAAGTGGGTAACTCATGTAGGTTGCGAGAATTCAAAAAATAAACATTGATTTTTCACTTTCATTGTCTTCAATATTGATACTTTACTTCCAAAAGATTTTCAATATACTTACTATTTTACAACCCTTCTTGAACTATGTTTCCATATATAATAATTATTCAAATAAATTATTCTAGCATCACTTCTACATATGGGCCGGAAGGTTTGATTTGAAAACTGTGAATTATATATAGGGTTGAGTTCAAATGAGAAGATATTTTATCGTGTAAAAACAACTAGAATAAATCGAACATTAGATTCAAAAATTGTGCATTATGTGAAATAGAAATATGCGCTACCATAAATAAAAAAAAGTAGTAACATTTTTGTAAATAAATTAAAGATTTCCTGACCATTTAAAGTCTGAATTATTTTAACTATAAGTGTACTGTGCACCTCCATTACAAACAATTTGTATCGCTTGAGATCATTCCTGTCGTTTGAGACCATTAGGTAATTAGATGATCCAAGCTATATGAAAATTAAAACATAATCTACCATGGGTTGGGTAAATTGTGGAGTGCTAATCAATTTAACAACGTGAAACATATATTGTGAAGGAAGTATAAATAAATATGTCACAAAAAAATGACTCTATCTTTAGGCATTTATTTGGTAGACCTTGTGAATTAATAAATAGATAACTAATATCACATTTGTCTTATTAAGATCGAGACATGTGCAATTATTAAAAAAGAGTTTATCTAGTTAATGTTGAAATGAAAAAGTAGAGATAATGTAAAAATGATTTAAAACTACACATGTATTATAATATTTGGAGCTACACAAGCTTAGTAATCGAAAGAAAAAGGAAATGTAGGAGAAAATTAATGAGACGGAGGATATAATAATTACTCTGTATCATATTTTGGAAAAAAAATAAGAAACAAATTATAAAAACCCCGAATAAGGGAGAATCACCAAGAGTTTATAAGAAAAGAAACAGAGAGTAATTTTTTTATTTGGCAAAGATTTGTCTTTTACCCCATTGTAAAAAATTACCTAATTTTTTATAGAACATTATAACAAATATATACACACATTTTTTTTAGCCCGGGGGTTGGGGGAGTGGGCCTGGGGGTATGGGATAAAATGGGATCAAACTCACTCCATCGAGTATTGAACTTTGGACGTCACATATATTAATATAAATACATATACATATATATAATATTGGGATACATACGAGTAGAGTGTTGGAAGTTGATTAACTTTTTCTTTAATTTATTGTGTTGCCACATGTCAATAATTCCCCTAAAGAGTTCTTCAAGTGATTGCTTTATTATATTATATAGATATAAATATAGATATAGATAATAGCCCAATATATTTTAGGTTACTATTGTACTTTCCATATTATAGTTTAATTATAAATATACCATGAGGCTACCTAGTTGGGTAAGCCATTACTTTATCACATGGTATCAGACGCTACACGGTTCTAAACCCTATTCCTCATGGCGGCTTCTACGATCGATACTATCACCACGATCGATGCACAATCGGTCCATTCTTCCGCAGTGCTCTCTTCTTCGATCGAGACTCCAAGCGTGCCGACTTCTACTGCCGCTACACAGGAGGTTTTCACTCAGGCGCCCGCATCCATGATATTGCAGGAGTAGCCCCACCTTATGCCGCCATATTCGTCCTGGGATCATCGAGTCATGCATCCGGCTTCGTCTTATGCCTTGTTTCACATGCCAGAACCATTTACGTGGACTTCTTCCCCTACTGTCCCACCGGCGTTATTCTCTTCGTTACCCATGGCATCGGCTCAACCTACTCGCCCCTTTCTAGGCAGCACTTTTGCCGGACAGCCCAGCACGACCCCGATTGCGCCTCTATCACAAAGCAGACTGCCTGGATTCAATAATAATGTGTCATATATGTCCCAGTTAGCATCTCAGTTGACGTTCTCTACACCAAACGTTACTAATATCGTTACCACACGTCTTGATGCGGTTGAAGACTTCCTTCCTTGGCGAACTCAATTTGAATCTTTTTTGGTTTCGCATGGTCTTCTTGGAATTGTGGATGACACGATTGTTGCTCCTCCTATGTATACCGTGGATATCTCGGGCCGCGAGATTATGAATCCCGAGTATCAACATTGGTTGCGGATCGATCAAACTGTTCGGTCCTGGCTTTTTGCCACTTTATCTCGGGAAACTTTAATTGATGTTTATGATTTGAAAATTTCTTCTCAAATCTGGGCACGTCTTCAAGACCGTTATACTCATGCGAGTCTTGCTCGATCAATGGAGCTCAAGCGTCAATTAACTCATGTCAAGAAGAAACCGACTCAAACCATGGAACAATATCTTCGGGAGATTGAAGTCATGGCAGACAACTTAGCCAATATTAATTCTCCGGTGAGTGATCGGGACCTTATTGAATATGCTCTTATTGGTCTCGGTCCCCAATATGAGTCAACAATCACGTCTCTTACCACTGTCCCGGGAGGTATTACCTTTGATAAGCTCTCACCGATCCTTGAAACCCAAGAAAGGCGGCAGCAATTTTTTCATGATTAGGAGGCTCCTCCTTCGGCTCATCAGGCCTTCGTGGCTGCTAGACCAGTCCAGCATTCTGGGCAGCAACCCCGTGCATCATCTGGCCGAAGGGGGTGTGCAGCAGCGACAGGGAGGTCGTGGAGCACGTGGTAGCCGTGGCCGGGGTCAACGTGGCAGGGGACGTGGGCAGTTCCCCCCTGGAGCTTTTTATGGACAGTTTCCATCATATGGGCAGCAGGGTTTTCACGGGCAGTACCCTCCTCCACGCGGCTTTGACTATAATTCCACTCGTGGACATTCATCTTCTGGGTTCTCTAATGTCGGTATTTGTAATCTCCCTCTGGTAAATCATAAATTGTTTAACCCTTCTGTCTGCAGTACTAATATTGTTGGTGCAGGTTCTTCATCAGTTGATCAGTCTTATAATTCCCCAATGCCCCCGATTGTGTGTCAATTGTGCTTCTCTCCTGGCCATTCGGCCCTAACTTGTTCTAGGTTCACCTCTGGCTCTACTCCTGCTCTTGCTGCTTTGTCCACGGGAGATACCACTGAGTCAGTGTGGTATCCTGATTCTGGAGCATCGGCACACATGACACACTACTAGAAAAAGGACTTTTAACAATGAAAAATGTTGTCGTTAAAAGCTCAAAAGTTGGTCGTTAAAATTTTTAAAGACCATTTTTTTTTTCGTCATCAAGTGGTTGTTATAGCCTCCGTCGTTATTGGTTTTAACGACAAAGTTCATCGTTAATAATTTACGACGATACATGATATCGTCGTTGCTTATTAACGACAAGAAACTCACTCATCGTTACATAATAACGACAATATAATTTTTCATTGTTATTTCTTATACATATTTCTAAAATCATTACCCAATAATGATAACGCTTTATAACAGTAACCATATTTTCCGTTTTATTAAACGTATGATTATTAATAGAATACTTTGTTATCAATTAGAAATTTAGAACAACATGAAAATATGAAATGAAGCAATTGTGCATTCAACAACCCATATGTTATTATGTACCAAACCTCCAATAAATTCAACAACTCATATATACAACTGTTGTAACTTGATACAATATAATACGGAGTCATCATCTATATAAATAAAATAAAGTCTCAATACATAATTGTAGGAACACATATGTATCATTAAATAAATATATGAAAAAGTGAATACTAAATCAATATTAAGTACGTAGTGGTTCAATGCCCCATTGTTGCGCTGCAACTTCAACTCTCGTCTTTATTATCTGCAAAGAAGGGCATATACTTTAGATTTTCTAACAAAATGACATAAATACTTATAAGAGAAATAATATGTTTCTTTAACAAAATTATATTTCAATTTTATACGTAGTATGAAACAATCTCCCTACTAAATTCAATAGGGGTGTTTATCAAATGAATATGAAAGAAATTCAATCTGAAACATTCCCCCTACTAAATTCTATCCCGTTGGCAATCTAAATGCATCAGATTCTTTTTGTTGGATGTTAAGCTGCAAGTCTTACCATGCTTCCCTCTATTTCCGAGCCCGTTCCTCATCAATAGCCCTTGATTTTTCACAATTTCATCCGACTCATAAGAATCATCTAAATCTAATTCCAATTCAGAAATAGAACCTATGTCTCAAACCCAGAATCTACTGCTGATTTTTTCTTGAAACATAGTGGACCAATTATTGATGAAGATCACATATGTGGGGTATCAAATCTTCTTTGACATAAAGGAGAGTATATGTTAAGCCCTCATAAGTGAGAAAATGGGTTGCTCATAGAGGAGCCTTTACAAGTTAGGATCTAATTTAATGGGTTGCAGTTTGGTCGTTGAGGAGCTCAATTGGTAAACTAATAAATAAGATACCAGATTTGAATAGAAAGTATCCAAAATACACAATGATTTACTCTCCTTTGTCTTTTTCTTATGGCATGTAAAAAATAAATCGTATTTAAAGAGTTTTTTGTAGGATGAAGTCAGTGTGCACCTTTGTAGCAAATTTAAAAGCATATCTCTAAAAAAGTTGTTCGGCCTCCTCCTCCTCTGGTTGTTAATTACCAACAGGAATAGGCATTGATATAGACCTACAAGAAACAAGTGCATCATTTCGTGAAAGAACTATACCAAGCTGCTCACTGACCTCAATATCTCTGTATATAAAAACATTTCTATTTCTAATTAGCAAAACAAGAACAAATACTCTACTCCTCACGAGAACACAAGTCATAGTGGGTTGTTTTTTAGCAGAACAAGAACAAATAATCTACTCTTCACGAGAACAAATACTCTAATTAACAGAGCACTTAATTAAAATAGATACTGATCCACATGTAAGTTTAAACACTGAACTGCAAAGCAATATGACCATCTAATTAGGTCATTCTAGTATAAAAACATATTTTATTAGGGCATTCATATATAGAGAAAAACTCACCTTTGTTTGTATCTTCATTTAATTTGGTCACTTACAAGACTATTTGACTCCATGCGCCCAACAGATATCTGCGTTCATCAATACTGTATTACATAACCATTTTTTATAATCATTATGTAAATTTGAGTACCTATATATTAATGCTATGCTGCCACACATAATTAATGCTATGCTGCCATTTTTCGATTATAAAGGAAATTTGTACTGATAGAACTATGCATTCTAATAGTGCTAGTATATTAGTGATAAAGCAATCTCCATCAACTCAAAAATAAAACTAATGCAAAGTAAGCTAATGGTTATTTGACCACTTCTATGCTCTGTTTAAATTGAGTAAAAGCCTAGCCTTACTCTTCACAATCAATGAACAACCAATCAGTTTATCTTGGGTTTCTCATCCAAGTGCATTTTTTAATCAGCTTTTGAGTTTCATCTCTTTGAGTAGCCTTAGAGAAGTAGCAGGTTAACTCTAGCAGGTTTAAGATTTGCACCAAGATCTGTAGCCATACACTTTACAAAAGTGGGTTAACCTGCACCAGTTAAATCCAACAAAAGAACATGTTCATTATACTTCATAGATCAAGCCTGAATAAAAATTGTGCAAACTTCAAACCCTACGTATTATAATGGTTATATATCAAATATATAGCAGAATAAGCATTTATACTGATAGAGGCAGTGGGCAGTCAGTCATGGCGGGCAACAGAGACTAGGTCCTGAAGAGAGGGTTAACACTTCTCACTCCTGCCTTGAAAATAGAAGATAAAATTATGGATATTCTTAAGTTATAAAGATAAAACAATCACGCCTAACAAGGGGAAATAGAAGCTGCCCCAACAAAAGATACATCCTCATATTTCTTTTGTACTAAGTAGCCCAAGTATACTTCGGGAAAATGACAAAAGAACTTTTACTTTCAGTTTTTTCCAGTCCTGACTATATCTTAAATGAACCTTTTTTGGCCTTCATCCATGCCCAAGATATACAGTAGATCAACTAAGATCAAGATTCAAGAACCAGCAGGAAAAAAAAAGTAGTGGAATGTTTTTATAATCTTCAATATATCCCAAGTATACAGTAGTTATGACGGAATATGCTCTTTATATACACAGCCAATTACAATGCAGTCTCTTGTTTCCTTAACACTCTTCCCCGTCTAGAGACGTTAAAAGTGATCAAAAGAGGGACTTTCAGCATCAAACTTGTTGGAGGAAGTTATTATCTTCCAAGCAGCCACCATTTCTTCTTCTATTTGTCAGTCTCCACTATAAGCAACTCTGTAAACACAAACTAGGATCAAGTGTTTGCAGTGTTTGTCCCAGTTAAGTGCTAATAAATAGTAATTGGCCAAATATAATAATTAAATCCAACGCCTGCTCGTGGATATAATTAGCTGATTTCATTTTTTATGTATTGTAATACTCATAATACTTCATTGGAGCAAGTTTAGCAATTCGATTATTTAAGAAAACATAGATGTAAAGATTAAAACTCTCAGCGATTCATCAAATTAAAGCAAATCAGACAAGAAAATAAACAGAGCAAGTAGGATTAAATAAATTTATACAACAAACATCTAGATTGCTGAAAAAAATAATAAATGTTGAAGATCAAAGTTACCTGGGACAGGAAGAATGAACTGTCAGACGAAAATATAAAGGAAAACCCTACCGGCAGGAGAAACTTTCGGCAATCGAGCGAGAGGAAATTTCAGCAATCGAGCAAGAGGAAACTTTCGGCGATTGAGTGAGAGGGGGCTTTGGCTTTCGATAATCCAGTGAGAGTAAGATTAGCGATCGAATGAGATGAAACACCGAGCGAGTTAAACAATTGAGCCAGAGGAACGATTGAATGAGAACGAGTTCAATCCTCTGGAAGCCATTTGCGGTGATTTCCAAGATGCGGATAGCTATGCCTAGGGTTTATACTCTTATCTATTCGACCCAATTAGATGAGGTCAGGGAACAAAACATTTAAACTGGAGTTAATATTTAAGCGGCATAGTGAAACAATTGGAGTTAAAATTTAAGCGGCATAGTGAAAACAATTGGAGTTAATTTAGGCGGCATAATGAATATTTATAATTAAGGGTATTCGAATTTCAAAGTGATTGGTTTTTCTCTTGATTAAATTTTTAATAGTAGTACAGAGTATAACTTATCGGAAAAAACAATTAATTAGTAATAACGATGATTGTTCATTAATCAATAACAACCACTTCCATTATTGTCGTAAAAGATAAAATTTAATAACGACGAATACAGTAGTTGATGTTAAAAGATACTTTTAACGACAATAATTTAGGTCCGTCGTTATATAGTGGTCGTTAAAAGTCCTTTTTCTAGTAGTGACACCCACAGAAGGTATTTTGTCAAATAAGTCTTCTCTTGCAATCCCCATAAATGTGCAGGTTGCTAATGGAACTAATTTACCAGTGTCTACAATTGGTGATATTGTTTTTCCTACAGTAGGCCGCCCACTCACTTTGAAATCTGTTTATTGTGTTCCTCACCTCAAGTTTAATTTACTTTCTATTCAAAAGTTATGTGATGATAATAATTGCACTGTGATTTTTGACAAAAATGTTTTCTATGTTAAGGACAATCACACGGGGGCAACTCTACTCCGAGCTTCACATAAAGATAGGATCTATCCGTTCATCCCACCTAGAGTGTCTTCTGCCTTGTTCACATTGTCTGCACCTGGTCAAGTTTGGCATAAACGGTTGGGTCATTGTGGTAATAGCATTTTGTCTACCTTGCGGCGCACACATTTAATTAATTCTACTAGTGGTTTAAATTTTTCTTGCACTTCATGTCGTCTTGGCAAATCTCATAGATTGCCTTTTCAAGATGTGTTACATTTTGCTACTGCTCCATTACAGTTAATTCACTCCGATGTTTGGCAATCCCCTGTTCTCTCACATTTACAGTTTAAATATTATGTCTGTTTTATTGATGATTTTTCTAGATTCACTTGGGTTTATCCTATGCGTAGAAAATCAGAGGTTTTTACTCATTTTTGTCATTTTCAAAATTTAGTTGAAAATCTTTTGAATTGTAAAATTAAATGCTTTCAAAGTGATGGCGGGGGTGAGTTTGACAACCACATCTTTCATAATCATTTTCTTAAGTGTGGTATTCTTTTCCAAAAATCTTGCCCGGACACCCCTGCCCAAAACGGAGTAGCAGAACGTAAACATCGACATATTTTAGAATTAATTCGTACTATGCTTATTGAGGCACACTTACCACCTCAGTTTTGGGTTGATGCTCTATACGCCGCTACATATATCATTAATCGCTTACCTACTCCGGTTTTGTGTGGTCTTAGTCCGTATCATAGACTTTTAAATAAACCTCCGGACTATGCTTTTTTACGTGTTTTTGGGTGTGAGTGTTTTCCTAATAAAATTGCCACTTCGGCAAATAAGCTATCGTCTCGCTCTGTCCGTTGTGTCTTTCTTGGCTATGCTTCTGGCTACAAAGGCTACCGTTGTTTTGATCCCACTACCGGTCGTGTCTACATTAGTCGGGATGTTATCTTTCATGAGGACAAATTTCCTTATGCCGATGTCCTTCCTCCAGCCCATCCACCACTGGTCTCTAGTGCCCCGTATCCCTTTAGGGTCACCAATGTTAGCCGTGCTCCTGTCCAACATTCATCACCACATCGCCCACCTACACTTCCACCTTCCTCACCGTCCTCGGCACACCAAGATGAAACCCCATCCAGCCGGTCAACTACTTCCTCTTCACCTGATCACACACCACCCAGTCCTTCACCATCTGTTTCTGTACACACTACCGAGTCAACTCCTTCGTCCAGCACCTTGTCCAGTCCATCCAGTCGCTCGTCCAGTCCCTCGATAGGGTCCTCGCCCAGCCCCTCTCCTTCTCCTCCTCCGGTTAAAAACATTCATCCCATGCGCACTCGGGCTAAAGATGGCATTTTTAAACCCAAAAATATTTTCTCCCTTACTACTCGAGAGTGTCCCCCGGATCCTACTTGTTTTTCACAAGCAAATAAAAATTTAAAATGGCGGGCGGCCATGGCTGAAGAGTTCAATGCATTAATTGCAAATCAGACATGGGATTTAGTACCTTACGACCCTAGCAAAAATGTGGTAGGTTGCAGGTGGATTTATAAAACTAAATATAATTCTGATGGGTCGATTGAACGCCATAAGGCTCGATTGGTAGCTCAAGGGTTCAAACAGCAGGCTGGGGTAGATTTTTCAGAAACTTTTAGTCCGGTGGTTAAACCCACTACGGTTCGCCTTTTACTATCTCTTGCTACTTCTTTTGGTTGGAGTGTCCGTCAGTTAGATGTCAAAAATGCATTTTTACATGGTTATCTAACTGAGGAAGTTTACATGCGTCAGCCTCAAGGTTTTGTTCATCCCTCTTTTCCTCATCATATTTGTCGGTTACGCAAGGCTTTATATGGGCTTAAACAGGCTCCAAGAGCCTGGTTTCACAGGTTTAGTGGCTTCTTACTCAGTCATGGTTTCATCCAGAGTAAGTCTGATTCTTCCATGTTTGTATATCATCATCATTCATGCTTTGTCTATATTCTTTTATATGTTGATGATATACTCATTACAGGGAATTCCTCATCCATAGTTTCTTCAGTTATATCTGCTCTATCTCATACCTTTGCCATGAAAGACTTGGGTGAAATTCATTATTTTCTGGGCATTCAGACACTTCACACTTCTAAAGGGATGTTCTTGTCACAACAAAAATACATCTCCGATCTTTTGCGTCGTTTTCATCTCCATACTGTCAAACCAGTCCGTACACCTCTTCCCTCTCGTACCACTCTTTCCTTGACTGATGGAGAACTTTTAGCCGATGGTACTACTTACCGCAGCATGGTGGGTGCTTTGCAATATTTGACTATTACAAGACCGGACATTACTTATGCTGTTCATTTAGTTTCCCAGTTTATGCATGCTCCTCGTACTACTCACCTATTGGCTGTGAAGCGCATTTACAGATATTTGCAGGGTACTATTTCTGAAGGTCTATGGTTGAGGAAAGGGGGTGATACGACTCTTATTGTTGCCTATTCAGATGCAGATTGGGCAGGATGCCCCGATAGTTGCCATTCTACTACAGGTTATGCTATTTTCTTGGGCGGTAATTTGATTTCCTGGCAGTCCAAGAAACAGCCCACAGTCTCCAAATCCTCTACGGAGGCCGAGTATCGGGCTGTTGCATATACTGTTCAGGACACACTTTTTATTCGATCTCTTCTTGCCGATATGGGCTTCTATTTGCCCAAACCAGTGCAGCTCTACTGTGACAACGTCTCAGCATCATATTTGGCAGTGAATCCCATACAGCATGATCGAAGCAAGCATATCAAAATTGATTATCATTTCGTCAGGGAAAGGGTAGCTCATGGTGATCTTATTGTTAAATATATTCTTACACAGTTTCAGTTAGCTGATATTTTTACGAAGAACTTGTCTAGTCAGCGTTTTGAATATTTGAAAAGTGAGGGGGTGAAATAGCCCAATATATTTTAGGTTACTATTGTACTTTCCATATTATAGTTTAATTATAAATATACCATGAGGCTACCTAGTTGGATAAGCCATTACTTTATCACAATAGATATCTTTTATTTCGTATAATAATAGACAAAACAATATGTTTTGATCTCTCTCCCTATCTTTAATAAGGATTAAATAACTACGTATATTTTGTTTGGAGAACATTGCGGATTTAGTCAAGTAATTTTTATTAGTTGTACAAGTTTTTGGACTTATTTTTTTTATTTTATAGGTCTCTTGTTAAGGATAATATGTTTGTCACGAACAATTATACTACGTATAAGGTATATTGCTTTGTCGTCACGAGTGACCAATGAGAAGTGACTGAAGTTTTTACTATTACTGATATACAAACGAGACAATAAATAATATGTATAAAAGAGAGAAAAAAAATAAGGTTCATGGGAACCGAAAAATAAAAGAGAGAAAAAAAATGTGTCTAAAAACCTAAGCTCCTGATACCATGTGAAATAATGGGAAAGAGGTACTCCAATAGGAGTCCTGACAGATATATTTATAGTAGAAGAGTTGCCAAAATACAAAGTATTTCTAACTAGATATTAGGCAGATTCCTAAATATCTATTAGGTAGATTCCTAATTATATTAGCCTATTACAAATAGGTTTCTCAAAGTCTTTGAGTCATGTGTAATTACTTGACCTGTTTGTATTTTAAAAAACACTATAATGAATACAATTTATTTGTATTTTTTTAAATTTAATCTTTAATGTGGAATTTCCATTCTCTGTTACTATCCCTTTTACTTGCACTCAACATATAATATATATTTCTATAATTAATTATGTGATCAACATTTATTTAGGAATAATTATTAATCGTGCAACGCACTGAGTGATTTAGTAGTTTTGTATAACAATACTAAGTCACCCTTGAGAAAAGAAATTAAGTTTCTTAAGGAATCAAATGTAAATAAACTGGAGCAAATGGCAAACATGTATAACTCTAGTTTTTAAGTGTATCATATATAGCAATCTAGCAAAACGTCATAGCAAAGTAATATAAAACTAAAGAAGAGAATTCTTTTCAATTTCCAAAAGTAGAAATTGAAGGGAATATAATTTAAAGAGTAGCAAAAACATCTTTGTGTAGGCAAAATCGGATAACAACGATTTTGAGACTGCTACATCAGAAGTCCTACTCATTATGTGTGGATTAGTAAAAACTTGGCTCTTGGTTTATATGGGGTCAAATAGTCGAAAACATGGCTGGATATTGTTGGGTCGGACGACTTAGGCGAAATAATGTTATTTTGTGCAGCCCTGGTTGAATATACAAAGTGGGTTATGCATCCGTATTTTTAACGTGTAAAATTTTGGATGATTAAGGTTAGACTAAAACCAAGAATAATAGCTATTTAAATGAAACACTGATAATTTTCAAATACAAACGCTGCAAAATGGAGCGTATAGGCAGCCATTCGCTGAACAACAAACGAATCATTGAGCTTCTTTTGGTTCTAACCTTTAGCTTCTATATTAAGATTGACCCTCGACTAATTTTTTATGTCTTTGGGCTCTCCGCAATGGGTTGGGTGAAAACCGCAAATTCGAGATTTTCACCCCAAATCTACTACAACCCATGCCAAAAAGAGCATATGAAGGTACTAGAGTGGGTGTGGAGAACCCATGGATGGAAAATTAGTAGCCTCGATTCAATTGAGAGAAGAGAATGGGCGGGTGTGAAAGCGTCGTGCCCCCCCCCCCCCCCCCCCCCAAAATGAAAATTCGTAATTTTGATTAAAGCATTATAACTTTTTTATTTATAATCCAATATTTAAAAAAATCATATTAAAATACATAACAATGAGAGATGTTTCATATGACATAAATATTAAATGGGATGCTAAATATATATTTTTTAATATGTGGACCCAAAATTTCTCTTAAATAAATCCAAGTGCTAAAATTAAGATGTGATGATTAATTTTTTGTTTTTTACAGCTCTCAATCATTTTATTATTTAGGGAAAAAGGTCAGATAGGCCCCCGAACTTACATAAAAAGGTCAAATAAGCCCTTATATAGGAGGATCTGTCGGCCGTCGTCATTTTGGTCATTTTGATGAATTTTTTTAGCATCTTATTCATTAAATCTTATTCATTAAGTCTAATTTACTCATAGTAAATTTCAGCTAAAATTTCAACCGGGAAGACATTCAAATCAATTCTTGAAGATAATTGCGCTTTTAACTGTGCAGTTATCTTCAGAATTTCATTTTAATGCCTTCCCGATTGAATTGTTAGCTGAAATTTGGTATGAGTAAACTAGACTTAATGAATAAGATGCTCAATAACTTTTATAAAAAAATTCCACCGGGAACTGCCCAAAATGGCTACGGCCGGACAGAGCCTCCTATGTAATGACTTATTTGACCTTTTTATGTAAGTTCGAGAGCCTATTTGACCCTTTTCCCTTTTATTTAAATAGGTCTGAAGTAACAACAACAAAAATAAACTCCAAATTTATTTTTGTGTAGATCATAATATGGCAAAAAATGATGTATAATAGTAAAATGAATGTTTTAATTAGAATATATTGCTGAGTGAATATACTGAATGTGTTGAGTTGAAGAAAAAAAGTAAATTGATTGAGTGCTAGGAAGCACAGAAACTCTCCATGGCTCACGTTTCCACGTTTCGGAAACTCGGAAGGGTTTCAGAAACTCGGAAACTTCAAATTCCCGTTTCGGAGCCGTTTCCGTAATTAAAAAAAATTGGAAACCCGTTTCACTACGTTTCGGAAACCTCGGATTCCAATTTTTTTCTTTTTCAAAAGATTCTGTGGTGGAAAATAATTTTTTATAGTGAATTTTTGTGGTATTTCTCAGCGGCAACACTATTTACATTTCGTAACACAATGTATTGCCAGAAAGGTATTACTCTGTACATTTTATGTTTAATTATGTACTAATATGAAATAATATCTAAATTCGAACATGTAGAGTGATTTTATTATTTGGTTACTAAACAAATTATATTAAAAAAACATGTGCATATGAAAAAATACATATATTTAAAAATATTTATAAATATATCCTTATATTTTATAATATTTACGCGTTCCCCACGTTTCGTGTCCTATATTTTTTAGAAATTATGTTTCTCGCGTTTTCCATTTCACATTTCCCGTTTCCCGTTTCCGTGCTACTTAGATTGAGTAAATACGTATAAATTGATGAAGAATTTGATTTATTGATGTAGAGGGCTGCGGTTAGCCTTTCTCTTTTCTCTATTAAATACAAGTCAAGTTCATTTACTATGTCATTGGAGAACATATGCATTTCTTGTATCATTCTCCAATAAGTCAATGTATGTATTTTCGGATGACTATTATAACGATGAGAGGCTAAAATAGGTAAGTGTGATTCATTTACATCTTAGAGCATCTTCAATAGTACAATGTGCACGGTGCACACGTGGCATGAGAGATGACCACATAAATATTAGTAAATAAATTATTTCCCTCCTTATTTGAATGATTTTATACAGTTTTGGTAAGTTTTCTCCACAATGTCAAGGAGACCGTCTAATGTTGACATTGTTGTTGACATTCCAGGGAAAAACTTACCAAAATTGTATAAAATCATTCAAATAAGGAGAGAAATAAATTATTTGCTAATACTTATGTGGCTATCACTCATGCCACATGTGCACCGTGAACATTTTAGCATTGGAGATGCTCTTATCACTTGATTTACATCTTATCACTTGATTGGTGTCCCTCTTACTTAGCAATTGTGATTAGATCTGAAAAATTGAGATATGGAATTAAACTAATTAATGGTATATGACTAAATTATACTATCTACATTGGTTCAATAGTTCAACAATACTCCTCATATAAAACTCCATTCGAGTGATAGGTTGAGTTGTTCACACTTTAAATTTAAATCGAACAGTTTATTCAAAGTTTTGATTGAATTATATTTGCGCATCCAATGCATAAATGACATTCGGTAATTGGAGAGGTCATTCTTTAAATCCACTTGTTTACCATTCATACTTAAATCTCTATAGATTAGACCAATTGCAACCTTGGGATGAAAAAAGTCTCATTTGAGCTTTCACACCTAAGTTTGCAGAGACTTGTAAAAAAGGGTAGACGAAGGGTGAGATCGAGCCGGTTAAATTGTATAGATGAGTGGTGAATAACAACCCACTTTCACTCATGTGAAAAGAGAAAGAGTAAAGAAACACACGGGAAAGAAGCAAAAGGGAGAAATCACAACGTAGAAAACAAGAATGAATTCCAATGAGAAATAATTCCTAAAAACTTATAATTGTGAATACCGGCTAATGTCCTAGATTATGTCAACGTTTTGTCATGCATGAGGGAGTGTACCCAGTCAGTAAATTGTGGTACTATTAATATGATGATGCCATGATGGACTCAATTACCCTTGCCACCATCAAAATTAGAACGAAGTATTAAATATTTGGAGTTTCTGTTACGTTATTCAATATATTTAGTTCGCACATAGTTTGACTATGTATGAATTTTTAATGCAATCGGTGGACATTACTAACTGACTACAATCCGATCCTATAAACTTACTATTCTATAATAGTAAATCATACTCCGTATTAAAATCTTTGATTTGTGTTTATATACTTTAAAGGAAAATAAATGTCTAGTGTGGTAGCACTAAAATACTTTATATCTCATTTTGTATGTTTTATCTCGACTTACAATTTTGATAGAGCTTAAAGCTAAAGATTTCCAAATAATGTTTTATTCTATTTTATATTAATGATGCAATATAAAACCAAAACATACACAAAGTTAAAAATCAGGACTTAACATATTTATTCACCAAATAGTACCTTTTTAGTCCTATTAAAAGAATAAGTTTATTAAAACTTGACAAAATAGAAGTGAATGAGTCTTATTTTGAAAATAACACATTGACAGTCCTATTTATGAGATTTATCGATATGATAGTCCTATTTAGGGATTTTTCTCAAAAACATAATATGTACATTTATAGTTGATAGGAGAATGAGATCTACAAAATTTAAGTGTAAGCATAAATAGAAAAAAGACACCCTCTTTGTCCCATTCAAAGGTTTTCACTTTCCTTTTTTGAACGTCTCACTTAAATAAAAATTTAATAATCAAATACTTAAAATAATACATTTACAACATCACAATCAATATCAATAATACTCTTAAATAACAATTTAATAATCAAATACTTAAAATATACATTTATAACATCACAATTACCACCAATAACCCATTGTTTCATATATTCATCAAAATTATTTCTCAAAATATACTTGAATTAGCATATTTAATTATTATCTAAATAATCGAGCCATTTTTACCATGAGAATCTTTGAATGAGACGAAGGTAGTAATGGAAATAGGCGTACACCATAATTAGAATAACATAAAAAAGCGCAACAAGTTTTATATCAGTACTCGACTATTTGCAAATTTATATCAAAATTAATTTTTTTTTATCTTTCATAAATATAAATAGTGCATACATAAAGTTGAGAAAACCTAATATATGACGGTTGGAGTTGTTTGGCCCAATAATTTCTTGCAGCCAAAAAGATCTAGCAGCCACAATAATTTTTTACATCTTCAATTATTTTTTGTAAAATAGTTTTAGGGACAACCACAAAAAGTGAACTTCAAGTTTATTTACTTTGCATCCGAACATTAGACTTTTTAAATTTTAATCATTCATTAAAATTTGTCGAAAATATTATTTATTTAATTTGCAATAATAAAAGTGAAGGATTTAAAAAGTATGCAGAACGAATACATTGAGGATTACTAAATTGAGATGAAAAACGGGATTGAATAACAGTTTTCATATAAGATGATTGCGAAATTTGATTTAATGATGGAGCATGTTTACGGATAAAAAGATAAAATCATAATTATTCCTTCCATCCCGCAATAAAGTTCCCATTTGACATACACACATATTTATGTAGGATAGATTCTTATTTTGACTTTATATATATATATATATATATATATATATATATATATATATATATATATATATATATATATGGAGCGGTTCCGATAAGAACGGATCTTAGGAGAAAAATGAGAACGAATCTGGACCGTTGGATTGAATTATGTGGAACTAAATTGTGCATTTGGTGAAATCGAAATGTGCATTAGATGATATTGAAATGTACAAAATAAACATTTAAACTCACATGTGCATAAGGTGACACTGAAATGTGCAGAATAAAAGGTACAAAAATAACATCACATCGTGCCTTTTATTCTGCACATTTTAGTTCCATCTAGTGCACATTACAAGTTCACCTAATGTACAATTTAGCTTCACATAATGTTAAAACATTGTACCATGTGTGTTGCACATTTCAATTTCACCTAATACACATTACAGCTTCATTTAATGCACATTGAATTTCACATAAAACAAATCTAACGGTCCAGATTCGTTCTAATTTTTCTCATAAGATCATGTTCTTATTTGAACCAAAACTATATATATCCCTACTTTATATCAAATCAAGCAAAAGATGAATAAAAAATAAGAGTAATTGTAACTTTTTTGGGTTAAAAGTAGTACGGAGTATTTTTTTTTGAAAACGTTAAAAGTAGTACGGAGTATTAAGAAAAGAGAACTTATTTTCACGAAGGAAAATGAGAACTTAGGTCTTCGTGAGATATTTTTGTAGTACTCCGTATCAACTATCAAGGTATATTCGTACCTTTTCATTACTTTTTTCTTTTGATTTTTCCCTTTCTTCATCAGTTCTTCTAGACCTTCTTGTCCCCCTTTCGCTTCTCTCTCCAAACCCTACCCCGCATTCATCTGTGATCATCTGTTGAAAGATTGGGAATTGACAAAATGCAACACCAGAGGCTGAAGCAGCAGCAGCAGCAGGCCTTGATGCAACAAGCTATTCTCCAACAACAGTCTCTGTATCATCCTGGCCTCATAGCTGCTCCTCCGGTTCGATTTCTCTCCTTTTTTTTTGAAATGTATGAATATCGATTTTTTAGATCGCGCTAGAGTAATTAGCTCGCCAATTTTGATCTTTGCTTCGTTCTTAGCTGTCCACAATGTTTGAAGGCTTGATGCGTAAACTGCTGCATCTTGAATTCTTGATATAATTTAATGTGCGACGATTCTCTTACGTTTTTAAGGGAAAAAAATCCTTCTAGCATTTATACTCAGGATTGAGATACAGAAAGTTTTCTTTTTTCTCTTAAAAGCATGCCCTTCTTGATCAAGACCATGTTCCATCCTTTTCTCTTACACTTTTTTTTATGTAAGAGATAAAAGCATGCTTTTATCTTAAAAGCATGCTTTTATTTATCTTAAAAGCATGGTAACTAAGTGCTTGCTTGATTAATGCTTCATCACTAACTTTAGTGAAGTCATTGCTGTTTAGTTCAAGTGTTCAACCAAGACAGATGGTTGCGTGTTGTGTTTATGTCCATTTTATTTTTCTTGGTTAATGCATGATATTTACAATTATGTTTTATGAACTACAAGTGGTGTAGTATAGCCGTGGGTTCGTGCAGTTTTCCTTGTTTTTTTATCACTGTCTCTGTTCTAAAAATCGTTCTAGGTGCCCGACTAGTCCCCACCTAGGCGCTAGGTGGTGGTCGGGCGCCCCGATTTTCGTCTAGGCGCTCCGACTAAATGGTTTGCCGTCTAGGTGAATTAGTCGACCGCCTATGGCGCCTAGTTGCCCGCTTAGACCGTCTAATCAGGCGCCTAGACCGTCTAAATTCGCCGAACATTACTTTACTTTTAAATTTTAATTTTCTAAGCGATATACATACTTTAACTTTAGCCATGAATATAAAGAAATGAAGTTTTAAATTAAGATAAAATTATATGTTTGTATATATACCTAAATTTTATCACTAATTATATTTATACCATAATGAAGTTTAGTGATTAGTTATCATATACTGCGTATGATTAAATGTGAGAATTCTATCTTTCATGTTTGTTAATGTATATGTGTATGTATTTTATACACACAAAAATACAATATTACTTATCATATTTATGCAAAAATATAGATAAAAATTCAATTTCTATATCTCCGACTAGTCCCCGACTAGGCGCCCGCCTAGGCGCTAGGCGCTGGGCTGGCGCCCGACTAGCGCCTATTAGAACATTGATCACTGTTAGATAAAGCTGAATCCCGTCCATCATTTATTCTTGTAGTTGTTATTTTGTTAATGGAAACTTATTCTTTACCACTTTGGGAATTTGTTAGTTTATGCAGTCCAAATAATATAGTTGGGGTTACTCATGTCAATCCAAGTATTTTTCCGTATTGATAATTATAAGAAACAGCAGCTTTAAATAATTAAATTCCATAGTGGAAACTTTATATATCACTCCTAGTAGCACTAACTACCTTACTTGATAAAAACTCTTCAGAAGGGCATGTAAACTGGGCATGTAAACTGTCTGCTGTCACAATCAACACTTATTAATTACTCTAATATTGTCAAACATAACATTTATGAAGGTCTTTTTACCACATACTACTTGGATATCTTCTAGGTTTATTTGCTTAAAAATTACTACCTCTGTCCCCCTAAGTTTGGACACAAGAGAAGGTGACACGGTTATTAATAAAAGTGGGTTTATGTGGTTGATATTGAATTGATAAAGTAAGAATAAAGTAAGATTGATTTAGAACCACACAAATTTTACCAAATAAGGTATGGGACAATCTTAGTGGGACAGACCGAAAAGGTAAAATGAGACAATCATAGTGGGACGGACCGAAAAGGTAAAATGGGACAATCATAGTGGGACGGAGGGAGTAATAACTAATGGGTGGAGTGAGTAGATGCAATTGGTATCGGTGCATACACTTTAGAGTTTAGACATGTATACCCTATACAGATACCATTAAGTCCTTTTACTTCTGTTCCCCTGCTGCCTTTTGATCATTTCTTATCAATTATTAAATCCATTGGTCATTTCTTGTTTTTTTCGGGGATTCTGTTGGTAGTTACTATTCTATTTCTAAATGGGTAGAAAAGCATCTGTGCATGTAGATTAGGTTTTTGATTTGTTCTTTTTTCTTTTTTTACATATTGCAGATTGAGCCTATCCCAAGTGGAAATCTGCCTCCTGGGTTTGATCCAAGCACATGTCGTAGTGTGTGAGTTTTGGGAAATTTTCCTTGGTTTTCTTTATTTTCTTTTTTCGGATGTCTGTGGTTCATGCATGTTCTGCCTATGAGTCACAAATTGAGTGAAATGGTTTGTTTAATTTGATAATTTCTGAATCTATGTAACTTTAGTAAGTTATAGGGGGTGTTTGTTTTTTTTGGCTTGTTCTGGCCAAAACGCTGGAAAAAGCAGCGTTTCCTTTGTTGAAAAAGTGGCGTTTTGCCCAACACGCCACTATCCAAACAGACCCATAATATAATGATCTATGATTAGTCTGTGTTCATCTAAAAAAAGCAAATCCTAGATTATTTCATCTCTTTGAGCATGCCATTCTTTACTCATTGATGCGCCGACTATGAGATTCTTTAATTCTAATTCATTAGTTGGAAAGAATTCTTGAAACTTTGGTTAATTTTTAGTTTTCTACTAAAAAAAACTTATTTTGTTTTGTAAAAAATGCAGGTATGTTGGGAATATTCACCCTCAAGTGACTGAACCTCTTATGCAAGAAGTCTTCTCAAGCACTGGTTTGGTTGAAGGTTGCAAGCTTATACGGAAAGAAAAGGTAGTTTCTAACCATTTGCAAAACTCCCAATATCGTGAAAGTTGTTTTACCGATGACCGAGATGTTTTCTTTTTAGTCTCTGTAATGATTTTCTCTTATCTCTCTGTTTACTGAAATGTTTACTCTCTGTGCAGTCATCTTATGGATTTGTTCATTATTATGATCGTAGATTTGCTGCTTTGGCCATATTAGCGCTTAATGGAAGGCAACTGTAAGTAGAAATTGTGTATATATGTTGCGCACATGATTTTTTGGTGGGTTCTTATACATCTATCTAATTTACAGTTTTGGTCAACCTATCAAAGTTAACTGGGCTTACACCAGCAATCAGAGAGAGGATACTTCAAGTCTGTATTTGTATACTAGTACTACAATTTCATTTCAGTCAGTAATCATCTTGCGAACTTTGGGGTCACCGCATCTTGTCATCTTGCAGGTCATTACAATATCTTTGTGGGCGACCTTAGCCCTGAAGTTACTGATGTTATGTTACTTTCTTGCTTTTCGGCTTACCCAAGCTGTTCGTAAGTGCCTTTTTGCATTCCATTCTTGCTCCTTCCTTTCCAATATCCAACATTCTCTCATGTGTGACCACTGACCAGATATCTGATTTAGTAGGAAGTAATATGTTAGATGTTAATTTATGCATTAAGTTTAAAATGTTTAATTTAGATAAAATACATTTACCAATGGACAGCCATGCATTTATTGGTAATATATATATATATATATATATATATATATATATGCACTATTTAACTAGTATTTTTCCATGTTACGATGTTCTAGTGATGCAAGGGTCATGTGGGACCAGAAAACTGGGCGCTCTAGGGGTTTTGGATTTGTATCTTTTCGAAACCAACAGGTACCTACCTTTGTCACTTGGATTTCCTTTCGCCTTTAGGTTTCAGCTTAACTGCTCAAGTACTACTCTAAGGTGCTAGTCTGATTATCTGCTACTTCTCCAGGATGCCCAAAGTGCCATCAATGATACAGGTAGAGGCAAAACTCAAGTTAATGTAGTTCAAAACTAAGAAAAACAGATTGTTTATATTCGAAAGAGCAATCCTTGTTTTTCTTAAAGCAGATGGGAATCGTATGAATTATTACTGGCTTGCTATGTTTTCATTTTATATTTTTCCAGGCAAATGGCTTGGCAGTAGACAGATACGTTGTAACTGGGCTACAAAAGGTGCTAATGCCAATGATGATATTCATAGCTCTGACGCAAGAAGTGTTGTAGAACTAACAAATGGTATATCAGGTGTGCCATTTTAACTGCAATTACAAAACCTTGTACACCTTTGGCCCCACAAATTAAATTCTTGTTTCATTTTTTGAGTCTAAAAGAGTCATATTTTAATAAAACAAGTGATTTTTCATTGAATTTAGTGTTATTTGCCTCCAAAAGTGTAGCAAACATGCTATGTATGTCGGCTTTAGTCGAATGAACAAATAAATAGAATTCATAATTTTCCACAATTTTATGTTACCAAAATTTAAAGCTGTACTTTGTTGAAGCAAAATTCTTTTAATTTTTGGGACAGATGGAGTCCAAAAAGAGTCCTGTCTCAATAAAAGATGTTATTATTCATTGAATTTAGTGTTATGTAACTCAAAAAATGTACGAAACAAGTTAAGTATGTCAGATTTAGTTGAATAAACAAAAAGTTAAAGTATTTATACTGAGTTCATAATTTTACGGACTTGTAGCTTACCAAAATTTAAAAGTTGTACTTTGATGTAGCATTTTATTTGGAGTAGATGGAGTATTTGGCTTAAGGGTTTTGAGTAATAACCAATTAATCCTAGTGTTTGGACTTTGGAGTACATCCCAAGCATTACAATTCTGAACTCTCCTTTCACGTGGGTGTAGTAACCAGATGCATTTTTTGCGTTTGCAGATGATGGTGCAGAAGCAACCAACAGTGAAGCTCCTGAGAACAACCCCCTATACACCACTGTGTATGTGGGCAATCTTGCTGCTGAGGCAAGCCACTTTTCTCTTAATCAAGTAGCTACAAACTCGGGCTTTCTGTTCTAAAAGTGATATTAAAAATGGTTTCCAAGTTCCAACACTTTTGACATCCTCTAATCATCTGGCTGTCTTCCCCCTCCCCCAAATACAAACACACAGTGTGGTCATGAAGAAAATTATTTGGTATTTCCACATATAATGTTCTTCTCCGATTATTAGAGGTAGAGAAAGACTCTGGGAAAAGTTCATTGAATGTTATGCATTTGACAAAAATAACCCTAAGTGAGGGTGTTAAAGATGCTCTTGGGGGCGATTTTGGCATTCCTTGAACCTTTCCTTGCCCATAGATCTACTCACTCACAGCCTTCAAAAGTATCTTCTCTACTTTCAATATTGAAATCTCATTGGATCTATGTATACATATAAATGCAGGTAACACAACATGATCTTCATTGCCACTTCCATGGTCTTGGTGCAGGGATAATTGTGGAGGTTCGTGTCCAGCGTGATAAAGGGTTTGGTTTTGTAAGGTACAGCACCCATGCAGAGGCTGCGCTGGCTATTCAGATGGGGAATTCTCATTCACTTCTTTTCGGAAAACAAATTAAGGTTAGTCGTTAATTAATCTTGAAAGTAAATCTATATATGTCATGCTTTTTTCTTGGTGTAAATAGTCTGTACAAGTGTACATGTATTAGCGTCTAAGAACAATGGAGATGGATATTGATATTTAAGAGGTCCTTATAAATTATCATTTTTGTTATTTTTTGAAAATAAATTATCATTTTTGTTATTCATCCGTGATCCAATGAGTTGCATCATATTCTTTTTATGCTCTCACCGTATGTGGTCTATACCCATTTAAAACACCAAATGTGAGTATTCCACCGAGCCAATGCGTTGCATATTGAAAGTGAGAATGATAATTCCATGTAACTGATGAGACAGAAAGTTGATGTTGAAAGGTTGAAGTCCCATTCTTGTGACACAACTTAGTTTTTCTGTTGAAGGAAGACAGAAGGACTAAAGAGTAAATGACTTGAATCAGTGGGATGAATAGCAAAAGAGAAAGGATCACAGACTTGAAACTAAAAACACTATTTGCAGGAAATAAAACATATTTAGGCCTTTTCAAGTTTCAACACTTCTTTCAAAAGATTCTGGATGTGTTCTGAGCTCCAATTTACTTCTGTTTTCTATTTCATATTTACAAGTTTCTGGTTTTTCCAACATGCATATAGTGCTCGTGGGGGAACAAGCCAACACCGCCAGGGACATCGACAAACCCACTCCCGCCACCGGAACCCGCTGTACCGATGCAGGGCATGTCAGCAGCTGATATGTTGATGTATGGGAGGCAAGTTGCAATGAGCAAGATTGGGGGTGGGGTTAATCCCGCTCTGATGCACCACTCTCACCCTCAGGGTCAACACCATCATTCAATGAAGCAAGTTGGGTCAATGGGGGGAGGGGTTGCAGGAGCAAGCCAGGCCATATACGATGGTGGCTTCCAGAGTGTCGCAGCTGCACAGCAGTTCATGTACTATCAGTGAGGAGGTGGCAAAAGGCTGTTGGCGTTGCCCCTTTTTAACCCTTTTCTTCCCCTTAAAATTTGAGTTCATCACCATTCTTAGTTATGTGTTATAGCTGCCTCGCCTATCCATTGTTGTGGTACTTATTGAAGAGTGATTGTTTACGATATGATTGCCACGTGTATGTTCTGTGTACGCCCTTGTGTAGGTCTATAACATCAATGGGTACTAAAAAGTTCCTATTGCCGATAGAAGTAGTCGTATTTGTTGTACGGAGAATTGTTCATTGTGTGTAGAATTAATAGTTTTCCTGTTAGGATGTTTTTACTTAGACTTTAATTTGTCCCAGTCCAGACTAGTTCAGATCAGACCAGACTTGGATAGTTATAAAAATACAAAGAAATCAGACTTTACCAGACTAGACCAGCAAATTACAGTAAAAACATCCTTAGTTTTGCATTAGTTGTAGACTTGTAGAGTTGTAGGTAATTCTTACCAAACAACTAGTATTCTACCCGTGCATAGATAATATTTCCATCTTATTATTATGATACATTACAATAAATAAATATTTGAATATGGAGCATAATATAAAGAAACACATATAAATTGTTTTACAGAATGCTAAATACATACTTCGTATATAAACTTTATTACCAAAAGGCATACACAGAAGAAAAGTATAAACATTTATTGGTGAATCAGAGTTGTCAAACCTAACGGGACAACCTGACTCAACCCGACTCGTGACATGTTATGCATTACGTGGGTTAGATCAGGCCAACTCGTATAGTGACGTGTCAAAAATTCTACAATTCTAACCTAATCCACCTAACCCTCGGCCCTCGGGGTAAACGGAAGTAACGATCTATTACAAAAGTAAAGCTCATTTGGTAGCTATAGGGGGTGTTTGGAACTGATTCTGCTTCTGCTTCTTTTTTAAAAGCAGAAGCAGAATCAGAATCAGTTTCCAGAAGCTGGTACCTCCCAGCTTCTAAAAAAACTGATTCTGAGAGTAAATTAGAGCTCCAGAAGTGCTTCTGGAATTTCACCCAAACACTCCAGCTTCTGCTTCTGCTCCCTGAAGGAGCAGAATCAGTTTTGAGAATCAGATCCAAACACCCCCATAATTGATAAACTTTTTAATCAATTACATTACTAATTGATAAAAAAAAATTCAACTTCGCTTAAAATATATGTTCGACAATTTATTTAAATAGCTATTATAGATTTTGTTTGAATAGTTATTATAGAAATAATAATTCTTTTGCACTGGATGTAAAATAATAAGCATATAAAAAATTGTAATTACAATATTTTTGGTAATAAAAAAATTATATTAAAGATAATAATAGTGAAAATGTACATTTGCATTTTGGCCTGCGAACCAACCCGCAACTCGCTTTACCTGCAGCACGCTTAGGTTGACCCGCGAAACCTGCAAATTAGTCGTGGCTAAAAATGACATTCCTAATCCACCAATGAATGGGATGAAATGGGCCAGCCCTCGGGTTTTATCCCATCTTGACATCTCTATGGGAAATTATTCTAGGAAGCTTCTCCAACGATACGCACCACGGTCCACGCCTCCCTTCCTCCGATCATTCCATCTGCCTTCTCCCCGCTCCAGATGGTGTCCCGATCCACTCTCTGCCTCCATCTCCTCTATATGCATATTCTCCTCAAGTCTATCTGTTGAGTTTAATCCAACACGATATAGTAAATATATGTATGAACACTCAGTTTTTACGTGGAAACCCGAAAGGGAGAAAACCACGGGACTTTTTAGGCTAATGTCCAAGCCCTCTCTTTCTCATTAGGACTCTCCTCACAATTACATTGTACAAGCTCCCATTCATGGAGTATTGAGCTAAGTCTAAAAGAAGAAAGGAAGATGGAGCTAAAAGGGATCCCCTAAACATGGAGGGAAGCCTCATATTTATAGGGGAAAGGGGAAGGGTGCCCTCCACCCTAATGGGCCAAACGGGCCAATGCCGGGCCTAATAGCCAAAGTGGGCCAGAATGGGCCGAAATGGACCTAGCTGCTCGGGCTCCGTACTGGATAATGTCTTGGGCTCCTGAACAGTAATAGGCCGGGATAATATATCCCAACACTATCTTTAGTGTGACATGCATTTGCCAAACCTAAATTTTAAAAGGGAAAAATAATTGAAATACCCCAAACTTTGAATAAGTGTGGGGTAAATACATTAAACTTGCACATGTAATATATATAGCTTAATATTTATGTAAAAAGTTATATGAGCAGCATAATCATATGTTTTTTGTCAAATGTATTTTTATTGTGTATGCACATAATTTAAAATACAGAAAACGCTTATGATGATGCAATTAATATTAGTCAAAAATTAAGCGTTTAATAAAAAAGACTTCTGAAATTTTTTAACTAAAAATAAATATTACCAAACGGGTTCTTGGGTGTCAAAAAAAGAGTGACTATTGAAAGCATTTTTATCCCAACACTTATAGCCATACTTCCAGCCCAGATTGCTGTGGCCCATTACCATTTTTTCCGACACCTAAAGGCATACTTCCGGCTCATATTGCTGTGACCCATTACCATTTATTCCAAGTTTCCAACCCATATTTGTATCTCTTACGTTAAACCTTAGGGCCTGTTTGGATGGAGTGTTTGGAAGTGTTAGTAATGGAAGTGTTAGTAAGTGTTAGTAAGGGCTCGGAAGGGAAGGGAAGTGTAGGTGTTAGACATAATTTTACCTTGTTTGAGAGAGTCAAATGAATGAAGTCTTAATAATGGAAGTGTTAATAATTTTACTTTGAGGCAAAAGAAACGAGTAAAGAGAAGAGATAAAAAAACAAACCATCATACCCGTGGGAAAGACATTCGAAGTGAAATGTCGAAGCATTTTATGTTTTTCGGGTAAATGAGAAGGGTAATAATTGTCCAACACCTCAAAACACTCCAAATCGGGGTGTTAAAAAAATGGACAATTGAGGTGTTGGGAAGGTTATCATTAACACTTCCTAACCATTACTAACACTTCTTAACACCTCTGGATTTTTCTCCCAAACAAGTGTTAGCATCAACACTTACTAACACTTCCATTACTAACACTCCTCAACACTCAATCCAAACAGGCCGTTAGGATCCTCTGCCGCTTCGTCTTCTTTCTAGAGCTCCTGTCATACAAATGTCGACGGCTTGCTACCTTCACCACGTTCTGCCTTCCACCTCGAATGAGAGTGTGATTCTACTGCTAATAGATCTTTGAGACTATCAATTCCAGTATAGGTAATGTTGTTTACCCAGTAGTTTTTATTTGAATTTTCACCGACTTAAATTATACTCCGTATATATCATCGTTTTTCCTAATTAATTTCTTAAACACATAAGTATCTGTTAACCCTAATTTTCCTTAACAAACGAATTGCACGAATGTTTTAATAGTCGTATAATTTTCATGTGAATTTAAAACATGAGAGCATGATTAAGCTAGTGCTATTACGATTCAATTTCATAGGCAAACAAATGAAATTTGAAATTCAAATTGTTTGGTTTTAATGTATCCTATTAACTTTTGACATTGATTTAATTTGAAACACCGGTGTTTTTCTATTATATGATTATATCTACTAACATATGTAAAATAGTGTTTTCACAAATCCTGATGGAGTATATGGCCAAAGGACCCCGACCCATAGACTCATACTTCTCCTGCACAGTCCCAATGAGCCCAAGACACGCCTGAGGCCAAAATCGGCCCAAGTGCCAAGAAGCCCACAATACACACAGGGGTGCCTTCGGCCACCCTGGCCGAAGGCTCCAAGTCTCACAGGGCTGCCATTTTCGAGCATACAAAGCTACTGGGAGAAGACAGCGTGAAACAGTAGCCCTCGGCTACTAGGAGCCTTCGGCACACAGGTACCTTCGGCATCAGGGAAGCCTTCGGCTGTACAACGCCCTCGGCTGCACAGAGCCCTCGGCCAACAGCTCAATTATCGAAGATTCCCTTTGGAGACAAGCAACCAATGCGAATGCCAGTGCCACCCGATTGAGGTGACCCCTCAGTCGTTAGATTATCGCCAAGTGTACTCTCATCGCATTTATTGCTGCTTTAAATAACACTCCCTTTTCCCATTGTAAAGGACCAGAACATCTCGAGTTCATTAATATAATCGCCTCTCTCTCCTACTTGTTTGCTCTGACTTCTCTCTAGGTTATTCTCATAATAACCCCTCGGATAAGCTACCCCGGGTACACAGTCCATCAAATCTATTTTATTGGAGTAATTAGATTTTTTTTATTTATGTTGAAAAATCATTTCTACTAATGTTGAAATTCAAGCCCTTTAAATGAAGTGTTTAAACAAAAGTAATAGATTCTTTTTTAAATTGTTAAATTTATGTTCAAATTTATACACCACTAGATGAAAAATACTATAGTTTGGACACAGTGTCCTACACACAAACACAAAAATAGATCAAAGTGTATCGTGGTATGGACTTTTTGAAAATAAGAAAAGTTTAGCTAGCAATCATAATATTGTAATGTGTTACGGAGTATATAATTTCGTTATGTATTATGCGCCTATGTGAACTGTGTTGAAAGTATTTTTACTTCTATACAAAAGCAGCAGTGCTCCTTATTAAACTTAGAAATTATGTTAACAAATTAATCACTTTGAATATGTTTTCATTTTTATCTCAAACTATTTTTTGTTTTTTATGTTAAGAAGTTAAGCTGAAAAATTTGAAATCCACTTAAAATACTACACCTATATTCAAAGAAAGAGATTCTTAGGACATAACAATGATAACACATGCAAAATATTACTACTTTTGGTTTTCTTGAATATTGCACTTACATACAATATATTTTCGTAGGAGTCACCAACAAGGTACCCCTGGTTCTCATTATTTTTAAATAAAATTACAGCTATTGCATGAACCCAAGAACTTCCGACCTAAAGTTCTTATTGCTATCAATTTATTTCATTAGCATTGCAATCAATGACCAGCAATATATGAAAATGAAAATATTACCTGTCGAGACTCATACTGTTCATATATGGTTTTAAATGGCTACATCAAACTCCTGATTTCTTTAGTGAAACTCAATTTTGTATTTGTTGTAGCTGAAACAGAGAATAAAATAAATAAAAATTAAAAACTGTCTTGATCCGGAAAATCCAAGAACATACGGAGTACTATATTGACACTGAAAATTAAAGCACATTCCATGCCTTCGATTTCAACATTGTCATATTTAGAATAGATAGTATACGTACAATCCGTAGTAGGGGTGTAATCAAGCCGAGCCGAGCCCGATCTTGGGTATGCTCGAACTCGAGCTCGAAATAATTCTACTGGCTCGAGCTCGAGCTCGAGCTCGAACGAGCATAATAATACAGGATCGAGTTCGGCTCGTGAATATTTAATATGGCTCGAGCTCGGCTCGTTGGGCTCGGTAGGCTCGAATTTTCACGTTTGCAAAGTCGAGCCCATGCTCGAAAATCAAATAAAATTACTAATTTTTTATGTTAAAACAAGAAACTAATGTACACTAAAAGATCCAAACATGAGTTTTTAATAGCATAATAACTAGTTTAGTATCACAACAGTTGTTTTCTAAACTCCAATACAAAAATATACGTAGTTATAGTTTGTTGAGCAAAAAGAAAATTGAGTAAGGAAAAGCATTGGGTATTCAAATGTGCTTTTCAACTCCACGTTCCATGTCTTTTGTCATCCAGATTCCAGATTGTATTAACAGCAAAACACTCTTGCCAGATACTACTTTGCAAAATTTAAAAACAACAGGTCAAACATGATTGCTTCTTCCATTATCTTAACTGAAATCAAGCATTAAGAGTGCTATTTGATTGTAAGAACTAAACAAAATTTGTTTCAAATCTTTTTCGATGAATGGAATTAAGGACACACACACACACACACACACATATATATATATCAGTTTTAGTATATACCATATTACTGAGAATGTATTATTATCTTACAGTCTCACACAAGCTACCACTCAAATATAACCAAATGATTAGTATAAAACCTATGACTTTCAAATGAAAAAACAGAAAAACGTGTAAGAAACTGTTTGATAGACATAATCAACAAGGGTCCATTGTCTATGATAATTACAGAAGCCAATCAAATATTGAAACCAAGACTACACACCCAATTTAGTCTACAACTAGGCTTAATTTTATGAAACAACTCAAGGAGTAGATAAATATACCAGTATACCACAAGCAATTTATTAAGTATCGGCTTAACATCCTCCCCAACATAGCCAGCCTGCAAAAAAAATTATCTTTCAGTTGGACACCAAGAAAAAGAGATGCAAGAAAAGAAAGAGTTTTACTCTCTACGCGACCTGAAACGGAGGTTGACATGATTATATGGAATGACTAACAGAAATGAAATCACAGACCTTAATAGCTTCCAGTATAGCAGGAGAAAATGAAGTGCCAAAGATTCTTTTAGAGCAAATTCACATATGCAATTCTGCATACTGTGGTATTTAAACACAAACCCGATGCACACAATTCTTGTGTTTTCCATATACAAACTACGAAGCCATTATTGTGTTGCTTATATACCAACTTTGACCAATGTTTCATATACCAATCATGCTAGTCACACTAAGTTAACCTAACAAATTTCAGAATGTACAGAGATTTAAAATAACCTGCTTTCATCATGTAGTCTCGTGAAGAACTATTTCTTGGTATGACTTGTCTTTCTGCAATTCAAAGTAACGGTAATACAGAGTATAAATTAAGTGAACATGTGAATTAACCAATAATTAAAATGACTATCTACTAAGTAATGTATTTAAATTTACAAAAGTAAGATAAATTTCCTTACTTTCTTTTTTGTTATTCCATACAAATGGCGAAGCCAATCTCCTCCACAAAGCAGAGCTTGAACCGTTTCAGGTAACAATGATGCACGATAAGCATCAATAACCCTTGTACCTGCACTAAAAGTGGCTTCAGAAGCCACACTTGTAACCGGAATGGCTAAAATATCAGTAGCCATTTGTGCGAGTATTGGATATTGTATTCGGTTCATACGCCACCAGTCCAAACAAGAAAACTCTTCAGAAATTTCACTCTTCTTGAGGCGACTTTTATCCAGGTAATCTACAAGTTCAGATCTTATGGGTTCTACAGTCTCGATTTCTGCACAAAATGATTCAAAGTCTTCATCCCAAACATGGGCAGAACTTTTAGTATTCTGAATATTGCTTGAAGAACCACATTTTTCTTTGTTCAATGAATCAGCAACATACTCTTCATAAAGAGAAGTCAAAGTTTGCTTCACTATTGAAATATTCTGTGCAGCTTCCTCCTTCGAAAACAGTTTAGGAAAACAAAACTCGACTGCAAGCATTTTCTTTGTGGGGTCTAACACCACAGCTATGGCCATCAACAAGTTGCACTCGCCCCAATATTTATCAAACTTGAGCTTCATTTTGAAAACTAACTCCCGAATGAAAGAATCCTTGTGACTTGAATTGGCATCCACAGATGATTTGATTTTTTGGACTTCTTTCAAGAACAAATTGGAAGTAGGATACTCACTGCCTGAAATTATATGCGTCGCTGTCCAGAATACCTCCAACACTGAACTAATTTTTTGAACCTTTTCCTAGTCCTCTTCAAGAGGACAACTAGTATACCCCGAATCACGATCACTTAGCATCTTAAAAGCGTCTTTAAACCTGAGCGCACAACTCAGCATTTCAAAAGTTGAGTTCCATCTAGTTTTGCTATCATAAATCAACTTCCTATCTTTCAATTGCAACTGGTGCACACAATTAGCAAATTGAATCCGCCTTGCCTCTGAGCGATTAATATACTCAACGCTGTCTTTGACTTCACTAATAATATAACGAATCTCATCTAGCCCATCTTGAACACACAAGTTTAAAATGTGAGCACAACAGCGAACATGGAATAAGATTCCATCGCAAACTAACTTTCTTGACATTTGGATTGTATTTTTCATATACCTAATTGCAGAATCATTACTTGTAGCATTGTCCACCGTGACAGTAAAAACCTTGTTCTCGATTCCCCACTCTTTCACTGCGTTTTATATGTATATTCCGGACCAGTTAACTTGCAAAAATCATTTGACGACCTTCCCGATTGAATTTGTTGCTCAAATTTGGTATGGATGAACTAGACTTGATGAGGAACATACACAAAAAAAAATACCACCGGGAACCACCTCAAATTGAGGTGGCCGGACGAGCCTCCTGTCCGGCCTGGTCGGACAGGAAAAGGACTCATATATAGAATATAGATATAGATATATACAATGTAATTGGCTTTTAGGATTGGTTCAATCGGTTAAGCCAGGAAACATGGGGCTTATTTCTTAATGCCGAAATTGTTGATGTTCTTGGTGAACGATTATATTATTTGAATCCTCAATATTGCAAAAGTTGCATGCAAAGAGTTAAGAGTCATTTCAACAATTTAGTCACACGTAATTATGGTTTTATTTATTTTGAATACTGCATAATTAAATGATCTAATCAAACTTTTGGTAAAAAGTTGGTTGACATAACTAATGAACTGAATTGCTTCTTCAAAGTTCTGAATTGCATCTAAACAACCAATGCATAAATGGCATTTGGTAATTTACTATGATGGACACTAGAGAGACTATTCTTTAAATTTACTTGTTTATTGTCAGAGCCGTCCATGGATGGCAGGCACCTAGGCAATGGCCTAGGGCACCACTTCAATGGAGGGCACCATTTTTTTTAAAACCACTAATATATACGTAGTATGTATATTAATCAGTGTTCTAGTCTCAAAAGTTAACCGCCTAGCCTTTTCAAGCGTTGGAAGCCTTGTCCTTTAGAAGAGAAGGAAGACGGAGTGTTTATGAAGTTTCGTGATGAGAGAATAGATCTGTCGCTCCGGTGTGGGATTATTGGAAAAACAAATACGAAGTACTTCGTCTAAACTCTAAACATTAAACTGAAGTGTGGGAGCATTTGAACGTGGGTATGACTTTAAGACTTCGTATATGGGCTACTGGCTAGCCATATTTGATATCTCCAAGTCAGCTTCATCTAATTTTTTGTACTACTCTTATTATTTTTATTATTAATATTAATTATTGTTGTTCAAATTCTTTTTATTATAATTATTTCATTATCGTTATTGTAGTTTATTGCTATCAATATCAACCTCCTCACCACTATCATGTTAATAAAGGTACTTTTAAAATAGGAAAAATTGAAAATAATTCTGATCCGCTAACAATAATCCCAATTATTGATTATTTTTGTATAATTCCAACTATATGGACCGTCCGCCAATAATGGTCCATGACCAGATATTACCTCCTATAACAAGTGAATTTTAAATAGAAATTAAGCGTAAAAATTGAAAGTTGGGATTTTTTATAGGGATTACTTGTTATATCTCTTCTCATCCACTTTAGAAACTACATGAATTTATTTATAGCCGGTCATGTCGAACCATTATTGGCGGAAAGTCCCTAAAATTGGGATTATTCTGAAATAATCGATAGTTGAGATTATTATGAGAGGACCGGCAATAGTTAGGATTATTACAATCAATTTTCCATTCAAATATTACAATCGTAGAATTTATCAATTTATGTACGAAAAAATATTTTTTAGTTATTCTCACATACTTTATTTCAATTTTAAGTCAAGTATTACCTTTTATATTTAGTAAAAATGGTTTTACGATTTTTTTAATTTTAATTACTTCATATTTAATTGCGTTATTCATTTTATGTGCTATTTGATCTCGTTAATCATTCTTTGTCTGGGGCACCAAAACTCCTAGAGACGGCCCTGTTTATTGTTTATACAATTATTAATCTCTCTAAATTATACTCCCTACCGGTGGGCGTAGCTCAACTGGTAGCGAGGGAGTGCCACAAGGGTTAGGTCTCGGGTTCGAATCCCGGCAACTGCGATGAGGGGTTACTATGCTGAAAAATGCATAGGGCTTCTGCAAGTACCGGGGACAGAGCCACACTCTCTATCTATCAGATTGTGATTATAGTCCAATTTACATCCTCCCATCGTGCCGTCCGGTCGGTGTTGGGGGGCCCTCAGGGATGGGGTGTCATCCTTTTACCGGTGGGCGTAGCTCAACTGGTAGCAAGGGAGTGCCACAAGGGTTAGGTCTCGGGTTCGAATCCCGGCAACTGCGATGAGGGGTTACTATGCTGAAAAATGCATAGGGCCTCTGCAAGTACCGGGGACAGAGCCCCACTCTCTATCTGTCAGATTGTGATTATAGTCCAATTTACATCCTCCCATCGTGTCGTCCGGTCGGTGTTGGGGGGCCCTCAGGGATGGGGTGTCATCCTTTTTTCTAAATTATACTCCCTCCGTTCTTTAATACATGTATCTCTTTCCATTTTGGGATGTTCTTCAATACATGTCTCTACTTTTCAATAAATATACCTATATACCCTCATTCTCTTTCCTACTTTTTCATTCTCTTTCCTACTTTTTCCTTTACACACAACTCACTACACCTTTTATCTTACCCTTATTAATTTCTTCTTAAATCTTGTGTCAAAGGCTATACTCTCATCTATTAGAGAACGGAGGGAGTACCAATTTTAATCTTGGGATGAAAAACACCACATTTAAACTTTTCAGTTTTCACACCTAATTCTTGTAGATACTAGTAAAAAAGGTAGAGGAAGGGTGAGAGTTGGTTAAATTTTATAGTTAATAACAACCTTTCACCCATGTAGAAAAGAAACGCATGAGAAAGAAGCAAAATGAATGACTCACAATGGACAAAAGAAGAATGGATGCAATGATAAGTAGTTATTATTTTACAAAGTGCTACAAATTTTTATTAGTACACTATTAATAGTGTTGGACTCAACCGGGCCTGGTTCCGGGTCGGGCCTAGGCCTGGTTGGGCCAAAAAAGAAATTCACTGAGGCCCGAGACCGGCCCGGTAGTTGACTAGGGGTGGACTCGTGTCGGGCCGTCCGGCCCGGAACCGGACCGGCCCGGTACTGTTTGGGCCCGGCCCGGCCCAGTACCCGGTCTTGGGAACGGATTGGGCCAACCCGAACCGGTCTAATCCCGGTGCGGGATCGGGCCACCTAAAATGCGAACCGGCCCGGCCGGTCCGTGCCCGGTTCGGGCCATTTTTTTTTAATTTCCCTATAAAATAGTTCAAAGACAACATCAAAAATTAAACTTCAAATTTATTTACTTTCCATCCGAACATTTGACTTTTAAAACTTTAATCATATCATTCATAAAAATATTATTTATTCGTAATTATAAAAGTAAGGATTTCTGCATTGCATTTAAAAAACTGCGCAGAACGAATACATTGAGGGATGCTAGAATGTGTTGAACTACCGTACTGAATAGTTGTTTTAATATAAAATGATTGGGAAATTTGATTTAGTAAGGGATATGTTTGAGGATTATAGCCCTATAAATCTTTTTCAGGAAAAACTAGACAAATTTATCCTTGATATCAGCCTAAAGTTTTGACAAGTGCAAAATATTCCTAAAATTCATACTTAGAACTTAGAAGTACATTCACTCTCACAGTCTTTAAGTAAATAAAAATTATAGATTTAAAAATATCAAAACTAAATTAATAGTTGTATTGAGTTTGGGGATTGAAAAGTAAAAAAACAAAAAAAATCCCGTCTTCAATGCTTCCTTTATGCTTCCTTTATTATTTTATTATATCAATTTTACATTGTTAAATTAAAAGAAATATTTTAACTTTTACATATAATTATAGTTGTTATCGTAAAATATTACTACCTCTACCCCCTAATTTTGGGATGGAAGGAAGTGATGTGATTTTTAAAACAGGAGAATTATGTGGTTAATAATGAGTTGATAAAATGAATAACGTAAACATGCATTAGAGCCACACAAATGTTACCAAATATGGTATGAAACAATAACAAGAGACATCCAAATACAAAAAATTAAAACAATTATAGAGAACATAAAAATAACAAATATGTTAAAAAATTATAAATTAAAAGCAAATTTGTGTTTCTTCTGTATGTGTTAACAATGTAGGGAAGCATAGAACATGGAATAATGTTTTAATTTTAAATTTTTAATTGTCCAAATACAATTTTTATTAAAAATACCCAAACTCAATATATCCATTAGTTTTGAGAATACTACCCGAAAATAGGACTAAAAAAGTTTGAAGATTTCAAAATAGGACTGCCGTGTTTTTATCTCCAAAATAAGACTAATTACTGTCATATTTTGGCATTATCAGACATCAAATATAACATTATTTTCCAAACTTAACAGTAATTAATCTTATATTGGAAATAAAAAACATGACAATCCTATTTCGGAATTTTCAAATTGTTTTGGTTCGATTTCGGTAACTTTCCATTAGTTTATTTATTTTTAATATTTTCTAATTTATTTAAAGTTTTCTAAAAGAATTTATTTAAGAAATAATTACATAAATATAACCAAAATAAAAATAAATTATAAAAATATGACTAATTACTAAAATGGTAATGAAATCATAGTAGTTTATATTCATGTTTTGAACTAATAATCATATTTATGTTAATATATTTTATTTTAATAATATTCTTATAAAATCCTTTTATTTAAAGTCAATAATAAAGTTAAATTTATTTCTTATCAAGTTATCAAGCTATATTTGTACCTTTTCATTACTTTTTGTTAGTTATCAAGCTATATTTGTACCTTTTCATTACTTTTTGTTTTTTATTTTTCCCCTTCTTCAGTTCTTCTAGGACCTTCTTGTTCTCCCTTCCCTTCTCTCTCCAAACCCTACCCCGCATTCATCTTTGATCATCGGTTGAAAGATTGGGAATTGACAAAATGCATCACCAGAGGCTGAAGCAGCAGCAGCAGGCCTTGATGCAACAAGCTATTCTCCAACAACAATCTCTGTATCATCCTGGCCTCATAGCTGCTCCTCCGGTTCGATTTCTCTCCTTTTTTTTTTGAAATGCATGAATATCGATTGGTTTAGATCGTGCTAGAGTAATTAGCTCGCCAAATTTTATCTTTGCTTCGTTCTAAGCTGTCCACAATGTTTCAGCGCTTGATGCGTAAACTCCTGCATCTTGAATTCTTGACATAATTTAGTGTGCGGCGATTCTCTCACGTTTTTAGAGAATAAATATCCTTCTAGCATGTATATTCAGGATTGAGATAAATAAAGTTTTATTTTTTTCTCTTAAAAGCATATCCTTGTTCCATCCTTTTCTCTTGCATTTTTTTATGTGCATTGTAACTAAGTGCTTGCTTGATTAATGCTTCATCACTAACTGTAGTGAAGTCATTTCTGTTTAGTTCAAGTGTTCAACCAACACAGATGGTCGTGTGTTGTGTTCACGTCCATTTTATTTTTCTTGGTTAATGCATGATATTGACAATTATGATAGTATGTTTTATGAACTGCAAGTGATGTATTATAGCGGTGGGTTCTGTGCAGTTTGCCTTTTTAGAATATCCATCATTTATTCTTCTAGATGTTAGTGGAAACTAATTCTATAACACTTTGGGAAGTTCTTAGTTTATGTAGTCCAAATAATAAAGTTGTGGCTATTCATGTCAATCGATGTTTTTTCCTATAGATAACTATAAGAAACACCAACTTAAATTCTTAAAATAATTAAATGCCATAGTGGAAACTCTATATATCATTCCTAGTAGCACTAACTACCTTACTTGATTAATAACTCTTCAGAAGGGCATGTAAACTGTCTGCTGTCAGAATCAACACTTATTAGTTACTCTAATATTGTCAAATATAACATTTATGAATGTCTTTTGCCACATACTACTTGGATATCTTCTAAGTTAATTTGCTTGAAAATAAAAATTTATTGGGTGGAGTGCTAAATGAGATTGTTAGTGGTGCACATACTTTAGAGTTTAAACATGTATTGGGATACCATTAATTCCTTTTACTTCTGTCCCCCCTGCTGCCTTACCATTTTTGTTTTAAAGTTTTTTCGGGGATTGTGGTGGTCAGGTGGTGGTTATTTTTCTATTTCTAAGTGGGTAGAAAGCATCTGTGCATGTGGATTAGGTTCTTGATTTGTTATTTTTTCTTTTCTTACATATTGCAGATTGAGCCTATCCCAAGTGGAAATCTGCCTCCTGGGTTTGATCCAAGCACATGTCGTAGTGTGTGAGTTTTGGGAATTTTTCCTTGGTTTTCTTTATTATCTTCTTTTAGGATGTCTGTGGTTCATGCATGTGCCACCTATGTGTCACAAATTGAGTGCAATGGGTTGTTTCATTTGATGCTTTTTGAATCTATGTAACTTTAGTATGTTATGATATAATGATCAATGGTTAAGCTGTGTTCATTTAAAAAAGCAAATCATAGATTATTTCATCTTTTTGAGTGTGTCATTCTTTGCTCATTAATCTTTACTCATTATTTTGAATTCATTAGTTGGAAAGAGTTTTTGAAAAGTCAGTTAATTTTTACTTTTCCACTAAAATATCTTCTTTTGTTCTGTAAAAAATGCAGGTATGTTGGGAATATTCACCCTCAAGTCACTGAACCTCTTATGCAAGAAGTCTTCTCAAGCACTGGTTTGGTTGAAGGTTGCAAGCTTATACGGAAAGAAAAGGTAGTTTCTAACTATTTACAAACCTCCCAAGTCCCAATATTGTGAAAGTTGTTTTACCGATGACCGAGATGTTTTCTTTTTAGTCTCTGTAATGATTTTCTCTGATCTCTCTGTTTACTGAAATGTTTACTCTGTGTGCAGTCATCTTATGGATTTGTTCATTATTATGATCGTAGATTTGCTGCTTTGGCTATATTAGCACTTAACGGAAGGCAACTGTACGTAAAAATTATGTATATCTTATTATGTATATCTTATACGCACATGATTTTTTGGTGGGATCTTATACATCTAATTTACAGGTTTGGTCAACCTATCAAAGTTAACTGGGCTTACACCAGCAATCAGAGAGAGGATACTTCAAGTCTGTATTTGTGAACTAGTACTACAATTTCATTTCAGTCAGTAATCATCTTGCGAACTCTGGGGTAACTGGATCTTGTCATCTTGCAGGTCATTACAATATATTTGTTGGTGACCTTAGCCCTGAAGTTACTGATGCTATGTTATTTTCTTGCTTCTCGGATTACCCAAGCTGTTCGTAAGTGCCATTTTGCATTCCATTCTTGCTCCTTCCTTTCCAATATCCAATATTCTCTCGTGTGTGTCTAGATGTCTGTTTTAGACCTTTTAGTAGGAAGCAATGACGCACGGAGACGTTCAAAGCCCAATATATGATACATTATTATTCAATTCTGTTTTGCACTAATATTAGAGAAGTTCAAGCTTTTATATACATGAATATTTATTATGACATCCCTATATTTTTTTTATTTACGTGTTACCCCATGTTTGGTGTCCTACTTTTTTTGAAAATGCCATTTCCTGTGTCCTTGTTTCCCGTTTCCCGTTTCCGTGCTACATAGGTAGGAAGTAACATGTCAGATGTTTATTTATGCATTTAGTTTAAATTACAAAAAACACATTTACCAATGGAGAGTCATGCCTTTATTGGTAATATATATATGCACCATTTAACTAGCCTTTTTTCCATTTTACGATGTTCTAGTGATGCAAGGGTCATGTGGGACCAGAAAACTGGGCGCTCTAGGGGTTTTGGATTTGTATCTTTCCGAAACCAACAGGTAGGATCTTTGTCACTTGGATTCCCTTTCGCTTTTAGATTTCAGCTCAAGTACTACTCTAAGGTGCTAGTCTGATTGTCTGTTTCTTCTCCAGGATGCCCAAAGTGCCATCAATGATGTAACAGGTAGAGGCAAAACTCAAGTTCATGTAGTTCAAAACTAAGGAAAACAGATAGTATATATCCGAAAGAGCAATCCTTGTGTTTTTAAGGCAGATGGGAATGATATGAATTTGTACTGGCTTTTTAAGTTTTCATTTTATATTTTTACAGGCAAATGGCTTGGCAGTAGACAGATACGATGTAACTGGGCTACTAAAGGTGCTAATGCCAATGATGATATTCATAGCTCTGATGCAAGAAGTGTTGTAGAACTAACAAATGGTATATCAGGTGTGCCATTTTAACAGCAATTACACAACTTTGTACTCCTTCGGCCCCACAAATTAAACTCATGTTTCATTTTTTTTGAGTCTAAAAAGAGTCATATTTTAATAAAGAAGTCATTTTTCATTAAATTTAGTGTTATTTTCCTCCAAAAGTGTAGCAAACATGCTAAGTGTCAGCATTAGTTGAATGAACATATAATTTTAAATATTATAAATATAATCATAATTTTCCAGAATTGTACCTTCCAAAATCTAAAGTTGTACTTTGGTGAAGCAAAATTCTTTTATTCTTTGGGACATTTGGAGTCCAAAAAGAGTCCTATCTCAATAAAAGATGTTATTATTTGATGTATTTAGTGTTATGTATCTCCAAAAAGTGTACTAAACAAGCTAAGTGTGTCAGATTTAGTTGAGAGAACAAGATTTTTAAATATTTATATCAAGTTCAAAATTTTCCGGACTTGTAGCTTACTAAAATTTAAAAGTTGTACTTTGATGTAGCATTTTTTTGGAATATATGGAGTATACTGCTTTAGGGTTTTGAGCAATAACCAACTAAACCTTTGAATAGCCTTCCTCTTTTTGAGCAATAACCAAGTAATCCTAATGTTTAGAGTACATTCTAACCATTAGGATTCTGAACTCCCCTTTCACGTGGGTGTAGTAATTAGATGCATTTTTTGCGTTTGTAGATAATGGTGCAGAAGCAACTAACAGTGAAGCTCCTGAGAACAATCCCCTGTACACCACTGTGTATGTGGGCAATCTTGCTGCTGAGGCAAGCAACCTTTCTCTTATTCAAGTAGCTACAAACTCGAGCTTTCTGGTAGAAAAGTGATATTAAAAATGGCCTCCAAGTTCCAACACTTTCGACCTCCTCTAATCATCTTTCTGTGTGGTTTTGAAGAAAATTATTTGGTATTTTTACATATAATGTTCTACTTCTCCAATAATTAGAGGTAGAGAAAGACTCTGAGAAAGGTTCATTGGATGTTTTGCATTTGACAAAAAATAACCCTAAGTGAGGGCGTTAGAGATGCTCTTGGGGTCGATTTTGGCATTCCTTGAACCTTTCCTTTCCCATAGATTTACTTACTCACAACCTTCAAAAGTATCATCTCTTCTTTCGATTCTGAAATCTCATTGGATCAATATATATATATATGCAGGTAACACAAAATGATCTTCATTGCCACTTCCATGGTCTTGGTGCAGGGATAATTGTGGAGGTTCGTGTCCAGTGTGATAAAGGGTTTGGTTTTGTAAGGTACAGCACCCATGCAGAGGCTGCGCTGGCTATTCAGAAGGGGAATTGTCCTTCACTTCTTTTCGGAAAACAAATTAAGGTTAGTCATTAATTAATCTGGAAAGTAAATCTATATATGTCATTCTTTTTTCCTGGTGTAAATTTCAAGTGTACTTGTATTAGCGTTTAAGAACAATGGAGATGGACATTGATATTTAAGAGGTCCTTGTAAATTACGTAGTATCATTTTTGTTTTTCTTTTTGAAAATAAATTATCATTTTTGTTATTCATCTGTGATCCATGCATCTTTAAATCACTTTGTTTTTATACTATCACCTTTTGTGGTCTATACCCATTTAAAAAAACCAAATTCTCTAAGCCCCCAAAGTCCCAAACTCCTCCAATTGTCACCGATGAGATAGAAAGTGATGCCAAAAGGTTGAAGCATTGTTTGTAATTGCGCAATGCAATTGCGCCTCATGGCGCGCCTCAGCTAATTCCTGGACTAAGGCGTAAAAGGCATTGCATATGGCGCTGGGAGTGTGATGTACGCAATATTGCACTGAGGCGTACGCAATATTGGATACGCAATAAGGCGCTCTGAGGCGTACGCAATAGGAGGTCAGGGTGTAAGGGTATTATTTGGGCCCACTTGGCCCACTTTTAAATTTTTATAATTGATCTTATGATCCCTATTTCAAACCAGTAGTTATTCATTGAATTTTTCAGTCAATCAATCTAATTAATTTAAATTTTCATATCTTAGATTTTTGTTTTGATAAATGATTCAGAATGTTTTGGTATTCCATGTTACTTTGCTTGGTCTCTTATGGTTTGTTTTAATATAACATTTGATGACTTTTGATGAATATGTTTATTTTTTATTATGTTTATATTACGCCTCAGCTATACGCCTCATTGCGCAATGAGGCTTACGCAATATGCAATATTAAAAAAACGCCACGACTACGCAATTCGCAATTTCAAACCTTGGGTTGAAGTCCCATTCTTGCGACACATCTTAGTTTTTCTTGTGGGAAGACAGAGGGACAAAAGAGAAAATGACTTGAATCACTGGGATGAATAGCAAAAGAGAGAGGATCACAGAGACTTGAAACTAAAAAACACTATGTTTGCAGGAAATAAAAACATATTTAAGCCGTTTCAAGTTGCTCCTATCTTTCAAAAGATTCTGGATGTGTGATCATTGAGATTCAATTCACTTCTGTTTTTATTTTATGTTTACAACTTTTCATTTTTTCCAACACATATATAGTGCTCGTGGGGGAACAAGCCAACACCGCCAGGGACATCGTCAAACCCACTCCCGCCACCAGAACCAGCTGTATCGATGCAGGGCACTACAGCAGCTGATATGTTGATGTATGGGAGGCAAGTTGCAATGAGCAAGATGGGGGGTGGAGTTAATCCCGCTCTGATGCACCACTCTCACCCTCAGGGTCAACACCATCATTCAATGAAGCAACTTGGGTCAATGGGGGGAGGGGTTGCAGGAGCAAGCCAAGCCATATACGATGGCGGCTTCCAGAGTGTCGCAGCTGCACAGCAGTTCATGTACTATCAGTGAGGAGATGGCAAAAGCCTGTAGGCATTGCCCCTTTCTAACCCCTTTTCTTCCCCTTAAAATTTGAGTTTTATCACCATTCTTAGTTATGTTTTATAGCTGCCTCGCCTGTCCATTGTTTCGGTACTTATTGTATGTTCTGTGTACGCCCATGTGTAGGTCTAACATTAATGGGCACTGCAAAGTTGCTATCACCGAATACCGATAGAAGTAGTCTTATTTATTGTACGGAGTATTATTTATTGGCTGGTGAGTGATGAGCTTTGTGAACTCAGATGCTGAAACTGAAAGCACACTTGCGTCATTGCGTGTAGAATTAATGGTTTTCCTGTCAGTTTTGCAGTATGACAAAAAATATTGCATGCAAAAAGTTAATATATTCATTTACAACAATTCAGTCACACGAGTAACTGTTATGGTTTTATTTACATAATTAAATGATCTTTTAAATTAAATGTTTAATGTTTGGTACGGTAGAAAGTAAGTTGACAAAACTAATGAATTGAAAATAGGGATAGCCCAAACGGGGTTGAATTACTTCTTTTATTTAAGATTTTTTATTCTGGTTGATAAATAAATGGTCACTTTATCTTTATATTCCTTGTCAGCCAAATTCACCTCTTCCAATTGGCTTATGACTAGGCATGGACCGCTTCCGGGCCGGTCCAAACTGGGCTTTTATTTTTTGGGGGCGGGCCCGGAATTGACCCGGTTTGCAACTAGGCCCGGGCTAGTTCATTTTTTTTTTTGCTTTTTCTAATTAACCCCCTGCCCCCCACCCCCAAATCCTCCCATAACACCTAGCCCAACTCGGGGGAAACAAAAAAATTGAAAAAAACAAAAAAAATAACAATTAAATAGGCACGAACCGGGTCCGGCCCGGCCGGTTCCAAAGGAAGGGTAGGCCCCGAATCGGACCGCTCTAACACACCGAGCTGGTCCTAGGCCTGGTTCCCAAACCGGTTCACCGGGCCGTTCCGGGCCCACACAGTGGCGGGTAGGGTCGATTCTCGGGCCGACCGGAACCGGTCCATGCCTATTTACAAAGGTTCAATGATTATGAGCCCGCTTGGTGACCTCTTTTCGAGCTTATCAGGCTTATCAGCCAGTTTTTTCACCAAACACGCAACTTTTAGTTTCACGCGCTGAATTGTGTAATAAGCTGGAAAAGTAAGGTTGGAGTTACTTTTCTGGCTGTATTAGTTGAAGTTACTGTAGAGAAACTTTTTAGCTATTTTTTCATATAACTTTTTATTTTATTTATTAATAACAAATATTTTAAATATAATTTTTTCATGAATCAGCAGAATCAGCCAATACGGCCACTTCAGTCATAACTTCATAAATTTCAGCAGAATCAGCCAATGCGGCCAATTTTAGTTCACAATTTTGTTTATTACGGAGAAATATATTTGAATTTTTTATTTCAAAAGTTTAATTTATAATACATTAATAATAAAATAAAATGTAGTCAATTGTCAAAGTAGTGTATATGTGAATAGTGTAAATTTGAACTATATTGCCACTAAGCAAGAACGGAGATATTATTAGGGGTGGGCGCGGTCCGGAACGGTCCGGTAAATTAGTATAACCCGTAATGTATCCGTGAGGTTTCTAACGTCCGGTACGGTCCGGTTCTAAGGATGGAACCATTCGGTACCATGTTGTTTCAGAACGGTATAAAAGTGAATATGTGAATAGTGTAAATTTGAACTATATTGCCACTAAGCAAGAATAGAGATATTATTAGGGGTGGGCGCGGTCCGGAACGGTCCGGTAAATTAGTATAACCCGTAATGTATCCGTGAGGTTTCTAACGTCCGATACGGTCCGGTTCTAAGGATGGAACCATTCGGTACCATGTTGTTTCGGAGCGGTATATAGGTACGGTACAATGTCAAACACATGCTAAAAAAATTGGAAACATTTTGCAATTAGTAGATATCATCACACCAACTAATTCACATAAAATGTTACAAGAAATTGCTTACGTAGTACTACAATTCTACAATTCACAAATAATACAACACAACTAAAAAAAAGTATAGCAAAATGACGATAAACGAAATACATATCATCTTTAATTCACAAAATTCACTTGAAAATATAAAAATAAAATCATCAAATTAATGAATATAATAGAAAAAATGAATGTTCTTCATTGTTCTAGGTTAAGTATTAGTTCTAATTAAATTAATAGTTGAACCGCGGGAGCTAAGATTTAAACCATATTAATTAAGTTGTAAAATTGCACAAACGTGAAACAACAAAAAGTTGTATACACTGCATTACTAGAAATGAATAGTTATTAATGATTTCTAAAACTTTAACATTCTTTTAATACATACCAAAATATAATATAAATTATCTAAAACGAAAAAATAACAATATATATATACATAAACACATTTAGCTATATTAGGGACGCATGAATACATACTTAAGCTATAAAATTGTTGGTCTATAAAATAGATTTATTGGTATGGGGAAAATATAAAAAATTTCAATGCATTATTTTTGAACGGTCCTGTTCGGTATCTTTCGGTACTCAAATTCTAGGACCGGTCCCGTACCCGTTTCAAACAGTACGGTTTCGGTTTGGGATAAAAATTTATAGAACCGTTTGAATACCCGGTATTCGGTTCGGTACCATTACTGGTCGGTTCAGTACCGGTTCGGTTCGGGTTTTATGCCCACCCCTAGATATTATATTACGTAGTATAATAATAGTGAGTATAACCAAGCATTCTGCCCCAGTTGGTTGTGAGATTATTGTGTTTACTGTTTAGTGGGAGGTTTTGAATCCGAAACCCGCTAGGCAAATAAGGATTCGAAATTCAATGGATTGAGTTTCAGTTCTAAATACTTCAGGCTCTCCCTAACCCCTTCCCAGACCCCGGAGTAAAAAAAGAAAAGAAAAACGTACTCGTAAGTATTAAGTGTATAGCGAAAACTTGACAGAAAGAACTCAAAGAAGTAACCAAGCTTTAATCAGTAAATGAAGAATATCCAATGCAGTGTGCAATCTCGGGTTTGGTGGATATTTTTGTTTGTCTTACTAAACTTATGATATATGAATGAACTTTAATACATAGTACGTATAAATTTAATTTACTTTTAAGAGTAACACTAATTTTGTAAGTGTTGGTCATGTTTGGTTAATGGCTTATCAGCCCAATTTTCAGCTTATTTGACCATTATTAGATGGTTTGACCAGCTAAGTTGTTAAATAGATGTGTTTGGTAAGTAGATGTTAGGCCTAGATGGTTACACTCGAAACGCCGATCTTCTAAACGCTAGCAAGGGCAGCGTGTCCCTCTGGCTGATCGATACATCTTTATCAAATGCCTATTCGATCCTTTCTTTAGGCGTGAGTGCTTGACTCCTTTTCTTTTCATTTTATTTTTATTTATTTCCTTTAATTTGTTGCAACTTCTTTAAGTGCACTACGGATGGGATAAACCTCTTTAAATGAGTAATGAATACCGAATTAAATTATCGTTCCTAGCTAATAAAAAATGATGTCAAATATCACTAAGCATCCAAAATGATTTATTTTCTTTTCATGCAATAATGAATTTATACACATTTTCGGTTTCTTTTTTCCAACTAAAAATTTATACGCACTTTTGATTTCTTTTTTCCGTCCCTCACCTTTGATTGAAGTAAAATGATTTATACTTTGTAAATAAATGTAGGTAATATTGTTTTTGTATGCAATAACTAAAATAAAAAAATACTAATGTCCTTATATGTCTTTTTACACGCAAACAACTATTCTCAAACAGTTAATTTACCAAACATTTACAGACAACCAGCTAACATAATCAGCCAACTAAAACATCTGACACAATCAGCTAATGTCAACCAGCAGTCATAACCAGCTAATAGCTAACAACTAACAACCGATTGCCAAATAAGGCCGTTGTCCCGCACCAGACATCTCTAAAGCAATTAAAGTCTTGAGTTAATTCTTTCGGATGGAATCTCAAGCCTTAACATATATTATAACTAATCCAATCCATAATCATGGCCCCTTATGAAAATGACGACATAATTATAAAAAATGACAATAACGACCCAATGAAAAATGAATGAGGCACGATCCAGATGACGTGTCTGGTTGTGAAGAGGAGTGTTGCCCTACACCGGATATCTCTGAAACAATTAAACACTCTATTAAGATCTTGAGTTATTCTTCGTATCAGGTTAACCGTGACTCACTCATTATTTCCATAACAAGTTCAACTCTAATACAATTACTCACTAATCTTCTATATTCATTTGGGTTTTTAAAGATATCAGTACCTTGAATCCTTGAATACAAGGTGTATTGATATTTGATTATGTAAATTCATCCAAGCACTTGCGTATCAATGCAAAATGAAAGAGAATTGGATAAGCCACATGCTATTTCCATTTAATTCATTTAAATTCTTTTTTCTTTCAATTCAGAACTTGCCAATTGGGCTATTTCCATGTAAACTTTTGTATTTTTACTTTTCTTATTGTATGTTTATGAGTAATTTGAAGTCATGTACTTGGTAAGGAAACTACATCTTGAGTTGTTCGCGAAGCTTCATATGATCAATTTATCATTATTTTTTATCTTTTTGAACTTGAGAAGTTTAAAACACATAGTCATCTTGCTCGAACATTTTAAACACATTTATTTGTATTTTACAAAATCTCGAGTAACAAAGACACATTTTGAACTACATATTCTCGAGTCACAAAGAGTATAATAACAATGACCACCACGAGCGTACACATGTGAATTTCTAGCGTGACCCTTGTAGCAGGAGAAAGAAACCATGTAAATAACATATTTTTTCATAAATTAAATCAAATGTTGAAGGAGGCTTGCTTAATGGAATAAGACACAACCCTCACTTCCCTACAACACGTTATCAGCACGTTGCTCTAAACCTAAATATTTTCCGCATCCCTTCACTCGGCTATCACCATCCTTAGCCGATCTTTTATCATCCGCATAATTTTCCTTTTCATTGATGAACTATTGAAAGCTTCCGTACGAGTAGAGGAGATTCAAGCACCAAAGATCGAACATCCTCCATCAACGATCCACGTCGCCCATCACTTGGACTTGAGGTTAGTCCATTGAAAATATATACGTCGTAATATATTCAAATCTCGTTTATTAACAACCTGCTTTATTTTTAGCAAAACATCCAACATTGTTTGCTCATATATTTGTAATATATACTTCGTATGTTTCTTTCCGGAGTACTTGTTTCATCATGTACTTATTCTGCCGCCACACAAAACGACACATCCTTTCATACATGCCAATTTTTTTGTAATGAAAAAGATCTTTCGGAGTATTTCATTTTCGTTTATATATAATCACTGACAAAATAAATTTGTTATTCAACCGTTATATGTCTAAACTAGCACAATAGACACTCTATGTACATTATATATATATGTTAATCCCTCTAGTAAATTCCATGCATACCCTAGATGATTTCATTATTTCAAAATATATCTCAGAATTATATTATATAAATAAAATAATCAACGTTTCTGTCTATAATCACCCATTACAAATGATTAAATGTTAAGTCTTCACTTTACTTATTTGATTTTAATATTTAAGGGAATGTTTGTGTACACATGTAAACATAATACATACATTTTTAACTAAACGATTCCCCCCGCACCTCACATATGTAAGTGTAATCCAGAATTTTAAATTGTGACTCTACCCTCATTAATTTATTTTGTTTATTTTTAGTAAGACTGAGATCTTGGAACTAAATCCACTTCGCCACTAAAATGGTAAACTACCATACAATATATTTTGTAACGTCCATGAATCAATGAGCATAAATACTCCCATTATATTATTATTATAGACAAATCTGTGTATATACGTAAGAATATTATATAAGCAAAGAAAATCATTTTTTTTAAACCCGTTAACCTTAAATGAGTAAATAATATGGCAAGTTTTATTTTGACTTTAATATTCCATTAATTGTGCATAACATACAATTGACACATGCATACACCTACATGCATAAAATAAATGACACGTATGTATATAGATATTGTTGTCTCATGCATGTATTTGCCCCCTTTATTATTCTAGACTATATGAAAAAAACGTATTTTTCCACCCATTGTAACTTATGTGTATATTTCATTTTTAACAAATATCTTTTAGTATGTATTATTCCTTTTGCAATACCATATATAATACGTGGATTATTAATTTTATATTATTATATGCTTAATTGATTGATATTCACACGTAATGTACCTCAATGTTTGCATATATGCATTATATAATACATACTGCTTGACTACATGCCATAAAGTTAATTAGATGTCTCAATATTTACTTATTGCATAAGCTTACAATGTTTACATGCTTCCGTTAATTATATGTTGTCCAACGGTTAAATGCTTAGATTAGCACCTATAACGTATATAGAATTTGTATTGTAATACTTTCGAACTTAAAATATTATATATATAACGTATTTTTAAACAAAACAGTTAGTGGGATTCAATATTTTCTTTAACACAAATTTTATTTAGAATAACGTTTTTTTTACTTGGTCAAACCCGATGCTATCAATAATTTAATGAGTAAAAATTGATTCTTTTCGTTAATCAACTATTTTATATATTTGTCAAAAACAAAATCGGCAACCATTTACGCATTTTTTTAGCAATATTGCTTTCTTTACTTCCTTTACGATAATGTTTACGAAAATCAACTATTAGCAATATGTTTATGCATATGATGCACGTGTAAGATTAATGACATATCACATTTATGTAATTTTATGTAATATAATATAGGTGTGATGAATGACAACACTATATTCATCCATCGATTCAACCTTTTCTTTTAATTACGTATGCAATAAAGAACTTTTGCATGAAGAACTATAACTTTTCTCATTATACATTTATTATCGATACCGCATATGCAAGGCTGGTGGATGTACTCTTAATCTATTTTATTTTTATTTAAGATGACTCACCCAACTGCACCCGAATTTGACATTCTGGACTCAGAAGGACTTGAGTACCATAGATGGGTTTCTGACATAGAAACCACTTTTGTGGCTAAAGACTATTCTGCCACGCTTACCGACCCTGAAAGTTTAAAAGACAATGCACCGTCTGAAAAAATAAAGGCTGCTGCGTTAATGTTCCTTAGACGCCATATTGACCCTAGCTTACGCTGGGAATACTTACAATTGAAAACCCCCAAAGAACTGTGGGACGCACTAAAAGGTCGTTTTGGGAACATACATGACACATTGCTCCCCGAACTGACAGTACAGTGGAATGAAATCCGCTTAGTTGACTACAAAAAGATCAACGATTTTAATAAGGACATGTTACACCTCAAAGCGCGCCTTCATTTATGTGGTAAACCAATCACAGAAGATGAAATGATTGATAAGACCCTCTCCACTTTCCCTACCTCAGCAATTATACTACCGAACCAGTATAGGTTGGAGCATAATAACAACAGAATAACCACATTTAATCAGTTAATTAATTTGCTCCAAGTTGCTGAAAGACAAAATCAAGTTCTCTTGAATAACAATGCCAGACCAGTTGGGACAAAGAAAATTCCCGAGGTCAACTATGGCAAAGCAAACACTGGAAAGCACCCTCGTGGAAGAGGAGAGGGCCACACTCGTGGAAGGGGGCGCAACAATCGCGGCGGGCGTGGGGGCCGAGGTATGGGTCGTGGAGGATCTTCCAATGTATGGCGAAGAGATGAGGGTGTAGGATCAAATGCCCGCAATGCATCCGAAAAACCTTCAGCCAAACGAGAAAGAAATGACGGAGACCCTTGCTATAGATGTGGAGTTGCAGGTCACCGGTATAAGAATTGCCAAGCAAATAATAAAATTGCGGCAGCTTACAAAAAGTATCGGGAGGCTAAAGAACAGGAATCTCATTTTGTGACCGACGAAGATAATGAGGTTGACGTTAACCTCACAATTGCTGATTTTGGCGGCAAGAAGGACGCTGTTCAGTCAGTCGATGCACCTGACTTTGACTGATTGAATTTAATTTCTTTATCTGCTCATGGACTGTTGAACACTTTTACTATTTGCGTGTGGTTTTATATCTCTTTTGTGTTGGACACTACATGATTATTATTTTTCCCTTAATAATTGGATTGATAATCCAAACAATATTTAAATTGTGGGTTCGGATTTATATTTCGTGTCCTAATTATACAGGAATGACTCGAGGAGAACTTGAGTGTTTAGTAGATAGTGGGACCACACACACTATCCTACGAAATAGGCAATTATTTGTTAAATTAATAGCCTATAACTCTTCTGTGACTACAATGATTGGATCTTCAGACGTAGTAAGAGGGCGAGGTACTGCCCAATTCATGTTGCCTAATGGCACAAGATTCATCGTCACAGACGCTCTATATGCACTTAGAGCCACCCGAACCTTATTAAGTTTTAAAGATATTCGTGATAATGGGTTTCACGTGGAAACTCACTGTGAGAATGGTGTGGAATATCTTTACATTACCTCTAATGAATGCGGAAGAAAACGCATACTAGAGAAATTAATGAGTCAATCTAGTGGACTTTATGTCACCACTATTCGGATCTTTGAATCCTATGTTGTCACCAACAATGAAATTTGGGACACTGACTCATACAGGCTTTGGCATGATCGTCTTGGACACCCTGGTCGTGACATGATGATCCGTATATTAAAAAATTCGCATGGACATCCTTTCTTTCGAGGAAGGAATAAAAATGGGCAAAAATCAAACACATTGAAAGGTGTTGGCCCTACATTTATAGAGAACAAAAAAGCATCTTCTGAAGTACGAGAAGAATCAGCTCATGCATCTTTAACTATGTCCAGATCAAGAATAACATTTTGTAAAGCCTGTTCTTTAGCAAAAACAGGATCGAGACCATCCTATGCTAAAGATACCAAAGAAAACATCCCATTCTTGCAAAGAATACAAGGAGATATATGTGGACCCATCCATCCAGAATGCGGACCATTTAGATACTTTATGGTTCTGGTGGATGCATCGACCCGTTGGTCACACGTTGCTTTACTGTCCACACGGAACGCTGCATTCGCAAAGCTCCTAGCACAGATAATCCGTTTAAGGGCTCACCACCCTGATTATCCTATTAAGTCAATAAGACTTGACAATGCTGGAGAATTTACATCAAAGACTTTTGATGAATATTGCATGTCCATTGGGATCGATGTAGAGCATCCTGTTCCCCATGTACATACACAAAATGGTTTCGCAGAAGCTACAATCAAAAGACTACAAATGATAGCTAGGGCATTGGTTATGCGCACCAACTTGCCCATATCTGCATGGGGATATGCAATATTACATGCAACGACACTTATTCGCTTTAGACCCATCGCAAACCAACCATTTTCTGCGTACCAATTGGTCACTGGATATGAGCCTGACATTTCACATCTACGCATATTTGGTTCTGCAGTATATGTGCCGATTGCGCCCCCACAACGTACTAAAATGGGTCCTCAAAGGCGATTGGGTATATATGTTGGGTACGAATCTCCAACAATCATCCGTTATTTAGAACCTTTGACAGGCGATCTTTTTACCGCACGATTTGCGGATTGTCACTTTGATGAGACAACATTCCCGTCGTTAGGGGGAGATAGGAAAACGAACTTTCCGAAGGAACGACAGGAATTGACCTGGTGCGTTCCAACCTTGTCTCACTTTGATCCCTGCACTTCACAATGTGAAGGTGAAGTGAAAAGAATAATCGATCTCCAAAATGTAGCAGACTCTATGCCTGATTCATTTACAGACATCGGTAAAGTGACAAGATCACACATACCAGCAGCAAATGTGCCCGCAAGGTTAGATATCCCCAAAAGAGGGAATAGTGCCATAGTAGGAGCACTAGTGCAAAATATGCATTCTATAACTAGCCTTTAATATGGGTTAATATTTAACTGTTATGGTATACTGAAATGGGGTCATATTCATAATTAATTAAAGTTTCATGTTGCTGAACGGGTTAAATTTGTAAAATTTAAACTTTATCCATGACGGTTCATAGCGTTGCCCGTTATAGAATGTAAAAAACGGGGTCATATTCATAATTCTTATTAAATTGGATCTGGTTCGGGGTCAATTTTAAAATTAAGCGAAAATAGTTTCCATGTCCGTTCAAATTGGACCCTTATAAAATGTTTCCATTTAATACTTTAAATGTTAAGTCTCTGCAATATCAAAACCCTATGAAGACATCGGATGAGAAGTGTCACAATACACTTCTGTAACTCAAGCTTCCACGACACTCACTAAGCTCTGCTTTTCCTGAAGGTTCTCCGACGATCCTCGCTGCGGGTGTTACTGGCCAGTGTTCCTCGCCGCATGTGCTCCTTGCTGCCAGATCTCCTCGCTGCAGCTGCTCCTCTCTGCCGGATCTCCTCGTTGCTCCTTGTTGCCGGATCTCCTCGCTGGTCCTTGCTGCCGGATCTCCTCGCTGTTCGTTGCTGCCGGATTTCCTCGCTGCTCGTCCTCCAGAATATCCAAGCTGCTTGATCTATGTCGCGTAAGACCATTGTTCCTAACTATCTAGGTAAAAAGGCTTTTATTACATGCTAAATATTTTTTAGTTTTTACGATTTCGGTTCAATTTCTATGTAGTTTCCTTTGATGTTGGTGGTGCATTTAATTTGTGATAACCATGAAGAACTTCTTTCCTAGCTTTTTGTTTTCTTATGTCTATCAACTGTTTGTAAAAATGTCCAAGTGAAATGTTTAAACGAATTTATTGACATAAGAGTGGTGATGTTTTGAAACTTGTTTCTGTTCAATTTGTGTGTAGTTTTATCTGGGGTTTGTCTAATTGCATTTAATTTGTGATAAGCATTAAGAACTGTTTTTGAAAATTAAACATCAAGAACTTATATTCCTAACTTTTTAGTTTGTTAGAGATCTGCACGGTGTGGAATGGAAATGCACACATTTATAAAGGTATGATTATACTTTAGTAAAATCTTGAAACTTGTTTATTCAATGTGCAACATAAGCCTTTTTGTTGTATAAAAAAAGTGCAAGCTAAGGGTTTGGTTGGTGGGTTGAGTTTGTGATGGGATGTGATTTCTTTGTTGATTTAACTTTATTCATTAGTATTAGAGCCTTTTTCGTATTCAAATGTGGCTTATTCTTCTTATTTTTAGCAGAATAAGCAAAATTAGAACTACTAAATTTGACTGAAATAGATTCATAGCAAATTTGATCATATCAGCCAAAAAAATCATACCCAAACAGGTTCTTATAATTATTTCTATATAATTTCAGATCCAAGATAGAGGGAAAAAACGCAGCACTGGCTATAGTTTCAAAAAGACGTCAAGACTCAAATAAGTTGCTAGGGGAACAAGAGAGGCATCTTGGATTATAATTTTTATATTTTCATTTTCCAATCAAGAGCATCATATCTTTGGTATTTTGTGATACGTATCTTATACATTCATACTTGAATAAGCTTTAATTTTTGTTTAAGTTTCTTTTGTATAGCTCTCAAACTTGATTTTGAATTGCTAAATATTTCAAATTTCAGAATCAATATACACACGGATAAGTTTGTACACACACACACATGGCGAGTGACAAGCCTACCTGAAACCCACCGTTCATGAGTCATGCCGGCGCGCTCCGGTCCACTACGCCCCGATTAGAGTGAAATTCAGAGTAAACCATGCAAAATTATTGGTGAAATCCCAGTAAGTATGGAGGAAGAAGACCTCCAAATTTCTCTGGACAAGCTCCCAATCAAACGCGTAGAATTCATCGAGGAAAACAACGTTGAACGGTTTCCTAGTGATGTAGGATACAATGAGAAAACAGTGAGCTTGATTAGGAGAACTGACTTCGGCTGGGCGGTAGAGTTAGCAGATCTTCCTGCTATTCTGCTGCAGCAGGTAGCCACCCAAGTCATATGGTGGCTTCACGAGGCCAACTGTTGTAAGTATATTTTTTCATACTTATCATGCAATGTCGTGAGTTCTTTTTATAATTGTACATATTTGGGTTGATTTTGCATTATATAGTTGTATATATTTGGGCTGATTTTGCAATGCCGTAGAGTACATTTGAAAATAATAGGATGTTAATTCTCTGTCTTCTATCAAAAGCTGCCATAATGTTCATGATGTTCAAAATATGATTTTAAGTGGAAATACTACAAGTTGAGTGACTTTATTTATATGCTACAATCTTGTTCGAGTGAGTGCAATTTCAATTATGCTTCTATTGCTATTGGATAGTTGATAGAATTGCATATTGACTGAATTACGAATTTGGAGTGGTAATTTAAACATAAATGTAGTCTGGGATGCTGGGGATCTTTTGTGTTTGTTTTGCATTCCTATTCTTTCATTTTGATTACCTGGCACAGTAGTCAAAGGAGATATTTACATGAACATCTATTTGTAGTGTCAAATGCAAAGGGGAAGCCATGAGTATGGGTACCATGTTATGAGGCATATGGATATTATAATATCTGACGGCATTGATTCATGGATCGAGGTGATTAATTTTTTGAGTTGTGCTTCATCAAATTTATACTTCAATTCTGTTATATTATATTTCTTAATACACAATTTTACTTCTATTTTTATATTTTATTGAATGTGTGTTTTTACTTCTTTTTTTATATTTTGCAGACATTTAATGTTCAAGTTAAGAGCCATTTACCGAAGGAGAGATTAACGAGACAAGAAAGCGTTGGGCATCATTTGTCTATGACATTACAAGAACTCGATATTAAATATATTAGATTAGATATGGTTCTATTTTGATATGTGTGTAGTATGAATGGTGATGGTATCCTGGTGAACTTTATAATTTTGACTTGAACATGTAAACCTTTGTAGTTTTGATTTGGAATGGATGGTGCTAGTATTATGTGGAACTTTGTAATTTTGCTACGGTTATGAATATATATTTGCCATGATTCACATTTACGGATATCATTTTATGTTGATTACAGTATAAAAGCAGGGTTACATAAAGCATAATATCTATAATATACGTAGTAGGTTTTATTGGAAAAACCCATTCAATAACGGTTGTAGTGATAACCCATATAAAAGAGATTTTATATGGGGTATTTATGAACCGACATAAAAAACAATCAACAACGGTTAAATAAGTAACCTGATAAGTCCGTATTTAGACACGCATTCGATGCGTGTTTGGGTCGGATTTTGATGGTTTTCCTGGCTTCAAGGCATTGCAAGTCTCAATTTTGGCTCAAGTTGTGTTTAGCAGGCGTTGGATCGAGTTTCATTGCATTTGGAGTTGATTTGAAGAAGTTAGAGTCCGGCAATCGGCGCTTGAGAAGCAATCGGACAGAGTTTGGAAGCATTCGAAGAAGATTTGAGAGATTTGGAGGTCATCGGGGGATTCACGACGAAATTCTGATGAAGAAAGAGCATTTGGATCGACCTCATAGCCATCCGGGAGCGTTTGGAGCAAGAAAACGAAGAAAAAGTGAAGAATAAGGTCAGGCACGGTCGTGCCTGGAGTTAGGCACGCCGTGCCTGAAGTGAAATATTCCTGGGAGCTACTGGAGGCCAGGCACGGTCGTGCCTGGCAGCTAGGCACGCCGTGCCTGGACGCGAAATTCGGCCTTCTTCCGTAGGCACGGTCGCAGGCACGGTCGTGCCTGGCACCGTGCCTGGCCGCGATCTGTCCTAATTCGACCCGAAATCATTGTTTTCTATAAATAAGGCCTCCATACCCCGTTTTGGGGGTTACGAACATTACGGAAAGGCCTAGGGACGAGTTTTACCTGCGTTTTTACGCTATTTTCTTCCAAGACCCTGGGATTATTTGTAAGTTCATCTTTTTAATTAATGACAATTATTTCTATTCATCTCAATTCTGTTGATTCTTCAATTATGAATTGTGAGTAGTTTAATTAGGGATTTGGGATTGATGAAGGGGTTAATCATGATGTATGGCTAGATTCTTGTCGGTGTAATTGCATGAATGCCGTTTAATTTGTGTTTGAATAATTTAATTGATATCTCTTGTAACCTAGACTGCAGCTAGAATTACAATTGCATGTAGAATGAATTAAGAGAGATCTAATTTGTTCTAGGACACATTCACACACACTTAATCGTTCGCTAAGAGATTAGTAGCGATTAAGGGGCCGTAAGCTCGCTCGTCTTGGCAATAATTTAGGATCCTGTCGCATGAGAGATCAGCCTGGTCCCCTAAATTATTGTACTCTACGCCGCGAGAGCGGTAAGAACTTAGTAATGATTAGCTAGGCTCAATTAAATTAAATTCATGTAATTAAGCCTGATCTGCCAGAAATCTGGTTACCCCGGAATCAATTCCTATTCCCTTCGTCGTTAATTGAGAAGAAACCACTTTTATTTTAATCGTTCATCTGCATTAGTTTAATTTTAATTCACCAATCAATCTCGCACACTTGCATTTATTTATTTTATTTCTTTTTAATCGCTGAATTTAGTTAATCTTTAAATTCCCTTTTGTCCGTCCCTGTGGAGACGATACTCGTACTTTACACCACTTTTCTACAACCATTTTAAGTGCGAGAAAAACTCACGTCAGTTTTTGGCGCCGTTGCCGGGGACGGTGTCGGATTTAAGGGTTAATTAATTTTAGCGACTTGTTTTTAGTATTTCGTAGGATTTTTGTCTGCTAACCTTGCAGGTCAGATCTGTTTATGCATACACGTTCAAAGAAGGGAGAATCACTTGTCCCTCTTAATCCTGAGATTGAGAAGTTTGCTAGACAGAACCGCAAGGTTTTTCTTGAGAAGAACGCAACCATGGAACCTACATCATCTGGAATTGCTGGGACGTCTGAGGTCCAAACCACTTCTGGTAACCTTGATTTTTATGTCAATACCTCTCCCCAGTCTTCACCGCCTATTTCACCTAGAAATTACTCGGGATTTCAGAATTCCCGCACACCATTTTTTCCTCAAAATCAGGCCACGTCCCAAATCAACATGACTCCGCTTTATCAACTCTTCCAAAATACCTCTACTGCTCCCGAAACCATTTTTCAAAATCAAACATACGGGATGCAAGGTATTGGGCGAAATAATCCACTCTTTCAGCCCAGACAGAACCAACCGCCAGTCACACAAAATCCACCCCTTACTCAGCCACAAAATCAGCCCTTCCAACCCCAATTTCAACAATATCATCAGCCCCAAGTTCAGCCCCAAGCACAGTCAAACATAGCCCGTCCACATCCTATAAGACCACAACCAGTTCATCAGCCGAGATATCAAGCTCCTCCATACCAAAACTATGTCCCACATAACAACCCGCTTTATCAAGGAGAGACCATTGCAGATTTCCTCACTCCGGACATCACAGAGTATGACAGCATCCAAGTGCAAGGAATTACTGCACCTCGCTATGAGATCAACCCAGCGGTGATCAACATGGTGTCCAATAATCAGTTTGGAGGGAGCCCTACAGAAGATCCAGTGGCACACATTACAAAATTCTTGAGGATGTGCCAAACCTTCAAGATCCCCGGGCTAGATGATGATCAGGTACGGATGCTTTTGTTCCCTTTCTCATTGAGGGACGATGCGCAGAGGTGGTTGGATAGCAATCCACATCACCATATTCAGACATGGGATCAGTTGCACAAGTCCTTCATCAAGGAATATTTTCCGACATCAAAGGCAATAAAGTTGAAGAGGCAGCTGCAGGATTTCAAGCAAGGTTCTTTGGAGACATTGGCTGAGGCATGGAAGAGATTCAAAGTGCTAAGAAGAGCTTGCCCTCAAGGCAAGATGACTGATAGTGAGATTCTATCTTGTTTCTACAGCGGAATCAGCGATGAAGGGAAGATGATGCTTGATGCTTCGGGTGGAGGAGCTTTTCCTCAGTTGCCATCTGAGGTAGCAGAAGAACTAGTGGAGAAGATAGTTTCTAATAATGCTTCATGGTATGGCTCTCGGGACACACCTCACCAGAAGGCCCCGGGCTTGTACGAGATCAGTGATAATTCTGCCCTTTCTGCGAGGGTAGATGCTTTGACTAGCATGATTCAGAAGCTTGCTACCAGTGTGGAGGATAATCAAAAGAAAACGAATCTTGCTCTATCGGTGCCTAGTGTTAATATGGTAGCCCCCGGTCCTATTAGTCCCTCTTGTACCATTTGTGGGGGTCTCCATTCGCCTCATGAATGCACTATGATGACACACTTGGCAGCCCCTGGAGTAGAGCAAGTTGACGCAATGTATTACCAGCGACAGGGCTACCAAAATCAGCCCTACGGACAGCAGCAGCAAGGAAATTACGGGCAAGGAATTCAGAAGCAATCTAGGAACTATAATCAACATCAAGCATCTCAGTCAGTGCAAGAGAGTTTTAAGAGAGAAACAGAACAAAGATTTTCTGGCATAGAGGAAACACTCAAGAAGTTGCTGCAAATTCAGCAGCAACAAATGCAATCTCAACAACAAGCAGATTTGAGGATGCAGCAGGCTGACTCAAGGATGCAGAACATGGAGACTCAATTGGGGCAGATCTCAAGGGCTTTGTCTGAGAGGCCTCTGGGATCCCTCCCTAGCAATACCGAGCCAAACCCAAGAGAACATGTTCATGCAGTCACCTTAAGGAGTGGAAAAGAATTAGAACCTGCTGCCACGGCAAAGAAGTCCGAAGAAGTTAAAGATGTACCTGCTGCCCGGGAGGAAGAAAAAGAGAAGGAAGAGGAGAGAGAGGTGGCAGTTGCACCAAAACAGCCCGTTCCCATCAAAAATTACACCCCTCCTCTCCCCTATCCGGCGCGATTGACTAGGAAGAATGATAGTCACCAGTTTGGTCATTTTCTGAAACTCATGAAACAAGTCCAGCTCAACATTCCATTCGTGGATGCACTAGCACAGATGCCGAAGTACGCCAAGTTCATGAAGGATTTACTCACTAACAAAAGGAAGTTGGAAGACGCGTCAACGGTAAGGCTTAACGTGGACTGTTCAGCAGTGATTAGAAGGGATCTACCAGAGAAGCTTAAGGATCCAGGTTCTTTCACTATACCTTGTTTAATAGGAGATCTTACTTTTGATAGGGCCTTAGCTGATTTGGGTGCAAGCATTAATTTGATGCCATATTCCTTGTATGAGAAGCTTGCACTCGGTCCACTTAAACCAACGCGTATGTGTATTCAGTTGGCTGACCGTTCAGTCAAATATCCTAAAGGTATTATTGAAGACGTGTTGGTTAAAGTGGACAAGTTTATTATTCCTGTAGGCTTCGTTATTTTGGACATGAATCAGGATCGTGAGGTACCTTTAATTTTGGGCAGACCATTCTTGGCAACTGCCCGAGCGCTTATTGATGTTGGAGACGGTAAGCTTGTCCTCCGTGTTGGGGATGAGACTGCCACCTTTGATATGTCCAAAATAATGAAGAGGCCCTGTCAGGACAGTGGAGAGTGTTTTTATGTGGATGATATTGATTCTATGGTGGAGGATTGCATACCTAACATGCTTTCCAAGGAAGCCCCGTTTGATATTTTGTTGGAAGAGAGTATTTCAGCAGAGGATCTTGAGCCCCTCCCTAGCTTTGATTGTCTTATGATAAGTGGAGGGGAGGATTCAAGTGATGCTAGTTCTGAGCGAGAGACGCGAGGTGATTTAAATGAGTATGATTTTATTGATAATAATCCTGACCCCCCTGTCATTTTTTCACCCGAGCTTGAGCCATCCCAAAATTTTACATGGTTTAATTTACTTAGTGAACAAGGGGAAGCTCTAGCCCGGAAGATTTTTGACAAGGAAGAGAATTGCCCATTCGTTAAACCATTCTTCGCTAAATGGCCGGATAAAGGCCACGATCCATTCTGTTGCTTTACGGGTAACCCTGAGATGCGTAATTGTTTTCATGAATTTAAGGTCTTACGCCATCTCGGGGCATTTGTTGATAAGAGGTTTGATTTGTGGAAGACAAATTTTCTGAGCGGAAGTGTTTTTGACTGAGTTTTTGAGTGCGTAGTTGCGTCGGGCAAACGACGTTAAAAATAGCGCTTCTCGGGAGGCAACCCGAGCTTAATTTGTGCTTTGTTAGTTTAGTTTTACTGCTTTTCAAAAAAACCCACAAAAACCACAAAAAAAAAAAAAAAAAATTCGAGGCAGGCACGGTCGTGCCTACCTTCAGGCACGCCGTGCCTGAAAGGAAAAAACGAGGAATAGGCTACTGGGAGCCAGGCACGGTCGTGCCTGGCAGCTAGGCACGCCGTGCCTGGCTTATATCGCGGAACATGGCTACTGGGAGCCAGGCACGGTCGTGCCTGGACGTTAGGCACGCCGTGCCTGATCGATTTTACAAAAATAACCCGCGACTTAAAACACCTAAACCCAGCCCTGTTCTCCTTCTTTCCTACGCGACCCAAACCGACCCCCTTCCCCTCGATTCCTCTTCCTCGAAGACGCCACGAGCCAACGACGAACCCGCTCACCACCGCTCACCACCACTCACCACCGCAGCACCGGCGACCGCCACTACTCCGACCGAGCCCCTTCCTCTCCCCTCTCTCTTCAATCCAGGTACCTTCTTCTTCTCTCTTCTTCTTTCACCATTAATGGAGGAATTTCAAGCTTTGTAAAATCCGAAAATTGCATGTGCTTGAATGTTAGGGATTTTGATTTCCATGTATCAATTGAGGCTTGTGTTGTTACTATTGATGTTTTTTTTGTTGATGAATTTGCCTCTTTTGATTGAAATCCCTAATTTTTGAGCTAATTTTGCCAATTTAGGGTTAATTTTGATGAATGTTTGAAAATTTGGGGATTTTGTGCTTGTTGCTTAAATTAAGATTGAATTGTTGATTGAGATAATGTGTAATTGTTGTTAAGGCTATTTGAGCACAAATCCCCAATTTTTGGGCCAAATTCTGTCTAATTTGAGAATTGTGAGTTTTTCCCTATTTTGATTTTTTAATTCTTTTGGGAAGAACTCTATTCTAAAAACATTGTTGGGATGAATGAAGCTTGCTTGTGACCTTGTTTATACCGTGTGTCGTTGAAAACTTGAATTTTATTCAAAGAACCTTTCTTTGATAAAAATTCAAACTTTTCAACTATTCTGGTTCAACTATTCTGGTTAAACTTGGGTTTTCTTTTGGCATATTTTGATGTTGGCGGATCATTGTTGCTGACGGGGCTATTCTTTTCTGTGCCTAATTCTAACCTCTTGAAGCCCCGTTGGAATTCTTTTGTTTTCACTATTTTTGCAGATGGCTCGCACAAAGAACTCCACACGCGCTTCTCACACCGCAGTTGCTAGCTCTAGCCGCTCACAGGGCACACGAGGCGGCCGCTACCAGCCCCAGTTTGACACAGAAAAGGAGATGCTGACATACCTAGAGCTGATGAAGAAGAAGGTGGGTACGATGTACCACCCAGATGAGCCCACACTGATGGCAGCGGAGCCCACACTGAGGGATGAGGTGATGCACTTGATCAGGAGAGGTTGGTGGCAGCATTTATTTTTCGGCATCCAAGAGCCGACTTTCAAGGAAGTCACGTGTGAGGTGTTAGCCACAATTGAGCTCCCAAAGCTCATACCGGAGAGGGACTATCAAAAAAGGGGAATAAGGTTCCAAGCCTTTGAAGACAAGCTGGATACTTCGCTTAGTCAGATTGAGCGCTTTTTGGGTTTTGATGATGTTGAGGTAGGACAACGAGACGAGATTGGCCTTTGTGACTTCCCCCCGCATGTGAACAGACAGGCCTTTTGGGAATCGATTAGTAGAGGGGGCAAGACTTACAAGCCCCGAGAGACCCCAGCCACACTTCTTTATCCCCGGAAGTTCCGAGTTATCCACGCACTACTTGCTTCTACAGTGACCGGGAGGGCCGAGGTTGGGGCCAAGGTTTCTACCACTGACTTATTATGCCTCTACTGCATGGTTCATGACAGGAAGCCCTGCATGGGCTCTATCATTGCTAGCCTCTTCCATCGCCAATCCACAAACCACATTCAGGCCCTATATTCCGGTCCATACATTACACGTCTTCTGCGAGGGATGGACTATGGAGATCAGTTCCGAAACATGGAGGTTTCTTCTAGTTTTCTTCCGCTCACCATACTTCCGTCCATGAATACCGGACTTGGGGCTAGACTTCAGCGGGAGGCTGACCGCGCAGCAGCAGCAGGAGGAGGACAGCAGGTAGATGATGATGCTGATGATGATGACCATGATGACGATGATGATGATGTGGAGATGGAGACAGCTGCTCACGAGACCCCATACGATGCACCCCCCTATGGCACAGCTTTTCCTGATTCTTGGGCGGGGATGCATGCGCATCAGGATGCCGTGTATCGGCAGTTGTCCGCTGAGCAGCATGAGAGATTTGATCAGATGCGCTTCGAGCAGCAGGACTTCTACAGAGAGATGAGGGAGGACCAGGCACTTCATTACACACAGCTCCAGTCTCAGTACACTCAGATTGATGAGAGACTCACTTCTATGGAGACTAGCTGGAGCTCGTTCTTTGATGCATATCCACCGCCACCCCCTCCCGAGTATTAGATTTCATTAGACTGTCTGCCGCTAGCATTTGTATCATGATATTGTTGGATGACTGTACCGTAAACACTATCACACTCACACTCTCACTACTGCACTTAACTCTTTATATTTTGCTATGCTTTGTGTTCATGATGTGTTGCAGCTTAAATGACTGATGTGCCGTGCGAATCAAGACCCAGTTTTGTTCCTGACCGACCAACGCGACAGGGGAGTTTCCATGATTCTTTGAACTCGATGCGTAATGTTAACTTGAGTTATTTTTTTGAGCACGCGTGACCCTTTCCTCTTTACCCCTAGTACATAATGCATTTTTGGTCATCGAGGGCGATGCCAAAGTTTAAGTGTGGGGGAGTGAATTGGGCATTCGGGCAGTAGTTGTCACATGTGATTTGTTAGAGCTAGCATGCGCAGGTGTTGGTTGTATATTCATAGGAAATTCATGCAAAATTTTTGAAAACTTTTCTTTAAACTGTGTCTTTGTGGGCTGGCTAGCGTTTTGACTATGTTTTTAGAACATCTTTGAAGTGTTTAGGCTTAAATTGCTTGCACTATAATCTAGTTGTTGAAAGGATGAAGGCATTAGTCACCCATTGAATTAATCCATTAATCATCCACCCCACCTGAAAAATCCTTTAGGAGAAGCCATTTTGAGCCTGATCATTCTTTGTCACCCAATTAATTAAGCTCCATAGCCAAATGGCCTGTTTTCTTTACCCGTGAGTATTTCTGACTTAGTCTTGATGTTTAGGGAATTAAGGGATTAATTTGCTAAGTTTAGAGAATTTGTGTATGAGCCATTTTTGGCACTGTTCCTATGCCCCAAATAGGGTAAGAGCAGTCACTTTTTAGGAATTTGATATTTTCGAGGATTGCATTGTAGGCATGGATTCACCTTGAATAATTGAACTTTAATTGCTAATTTTCCTTGGTGAGGCTGAGATTAGAATGGGGTAATGTCTAGTAAAAATCTGAAAATTGAAAAATTAATATAGCTAGACCTCTTACTTTTCAAAAAAGAGAATGGGAACCCCGGTCAAAAAGCGTAAGATGAGACTTGGGTATCTTTCGAAAGAAACGGCGTTCTCATGCCAACATGACAAGGAAAACTAAACCATAATTAATGAACTTGGAGGCTATTGAAAAATTAGCTTTAGTCCTCCGCGTACTTCAAGTATACGTTAAAAGCACAAATGTGCCGAGACGGTTTAGCTTAGTGGTACACCATGTCTGCTCTTTGCATAGGTTTAAATGATTGTTCCTAATTTGTGGCCTACTGAGTTCCTTGTTCCTAAAAATAGCCCTGAAGTTCCTGAATACATTAAATCTTTGTTAGAATATTCCGATCTCTCAAAATAAAGGGACTATCATTATTATCCATTCACCATCACATTCACAAGTCCTGATCAGTAGCTAGCTTATTTGTGTAGGCTGTCATTACTTTGAGGATGTTGTGAATAATTGTGTCAAAAAGTTTAGCTTAAGTACAAAGGTGTAGTTTAGGGAAGAATTTTCTTGGTTTAGATTGTTTGTCTTGTGAATATCCCTTTAAACTACGTGTGCATGCTAACTATTTTAAATTCCGTGTGGTGATTATCGTAAGTCCCGTTGTTCGATTTGCTTGAGGACAAGCAAAAGCTTAAGTGTGGGGGAGTCTGATAAGTCCGTATTTAGACACGCATTCGATGCGTGTTTGGGTCGGATTTTGATGGTTTTCCTGGCTTCAAGGCATTGCAAGTCTCAATTTTGGCTCAAGTTGTGTTTAGCAGGCGTTGGATCGAGTTTCATTGCATTTGGAGTTGATTTGAAGAAGTTAGAGTCCGGCAATCGGCGCTTGAGAAGCAATCGGACAGAGTTTGGAAGCATTCGAAGAAGATTTGAGAGATTTGGAGGTCATCGGGGGATTCACGACGAAATTCTGATGAAGAAAGAGCATTTGGATCGACCTCATAGCCATCCGGGAGCGTTTGGAGCAAGAAAACGAAGAAAAAGTGAAGAATAAGGTCAGGCACGGTCGTGCCTGGAGTTAGGCACGCCGTGCCTGAAGTGAAATATTCCTGGGAGCTACTGGAGGCCAGGCACGGTCGTGCCTGGCAGCTAGGCACGCCGTGCCTGGACGCGAAATTCGGCCTTCTTCCGTAGGCACGGTCGCAGGCACGGTCGTGCCTGGCACCGTGCCTGGCCGCGATCTGTCCTAATTCGACCCGAAATCATTGTTTTCTATAAATAAGGCCTCCATACCCCGTTTTGGGGGTTACGAACATTACGGAAAGGCCTAGGGACGAGTTTTACCTGCGTTTTTACGCTATTTTCTTCCAAGACCCTGGGATTATTTGTAAGTTCATCTTTTTAATTAATGACAATTATTTCTATTCATCTCAATTCTGTTGATTCTTCAATTATGAATTGTGAGTAGTTTAATTAGGGATTTGGGATTGATGAAGGGGTTAATCATGATGTATGGCTAGATTCTTGTCGGTGTAATTGCATGAATGCCGTTTAATTTGTGTTTGAATAATTTAATTGATATCTCTTGTAACCTAGACTGCAGCTAGAATTACAATTGCATGTAGAATGAATTAAGAGAGATCTAATTTGTTCTAGGACACATTCACACACACTTAATCGTTCGCTAAGAGATTAGTAGCGATTAAGGGGCCGTAAGCTCGCTCGTCTTGGCAATAATTTAGGATCCTGTCGCATGAGAGATCAGCCTGGTCCCCTAAATTATTGTACTCTACGCCGCGAGAGCGGTAAGAACTTAGTAATGATTAGCTAGGCTCAATTAAATTAAATTCATGTAATTAAGCCTGATCTGCCAGAAATCTGGTTACCCCGGAATCAATTCCTATTCCCTTCGTCGTTAATTGAGAAGAAACCACTTTTATTTTAATCGTTCATCTGCATTAGTTTAATTTTAATTCACCAATCAATCTCGCACACTTGCATTTATTTATTTTATTTCTTTTTAATCGCTGAATTTAGTTAATCTTTAAATTCCCTTTTGTCCGTCCCTGTGGAGACGATACTCGTACTTTACACCACTTTTCTACAACCATTTTAAGTGCGAGAAAAACTCACGTCATAACCGTTATAAAAACATTCTACAACGGGTCCCTTTACCCGACACGAAAGGTGCCCGACTTTTTATATCCCTTGATACTATGTCGCCGCGGGAACCGACATTAAAAGTGCATTTTAACCCATATAAAAAGTGTTTTTTCCACTAGTGGAGGCACTACAACCACACTTAGTGGAGGTGTGGTTGAGGCCGTGGCTCCTCAAAGGAAGAGAGGAAGGCCACTTGGTTCGATTGATACTCGCCCAAGGAAGAGAAGGACGAGTACGGCACAACCTGATCCATTGATCATCGATGTAGAACACCCCTCCCATGAGATTATCTCCGATTACAGTTATGTCCACGAATCATTACTGGAGGACGCTCCGATGTTTGATATGATTCTAGACAATCGAGAAATCTCAATGGATAGTGAAAATGCACATGTGCTAATGGAAAGATCTTTCATACACATCGATGATATATTTGCATTTACCGTTGCTCAAGAAATTATAGAGCACGATGATATCGAACCACGCTCTATTGCAGAATGTCAACAAAGAGCGGATTGGCCTAAATGGAAAGAAGCAATCCAGGTAGAACTAGATTCTTTGACAAAAAGACAGGTATTTGGTCCGGTAGTGCTAACCCCACCAAGTGTAAATCCTGTAGGACATAAATGGGTATTTGTCAGAAAGCGAAATGAGAAGAATGAAGTCTTAAGGTACAAGGCTCGCCTCGTGGCGCAAGGTTTCTCACAACGCCCTGGGATTGACTACGAGGAGACCTAGTCTCCCGTAATGGACGTTATAACGTTTCGATACCTAGTTAGTTTAGCAGTTTCCGAAGGACTGGAGATGCAACTAATGGATGTGGTTACTGCATATCTCTATGGGGATCTTAATTCAGATATATATATGCAAGTGCCTGAAGGACTTTTACTACCCAAATCAAGTGACTCTAAACCACGGAGTGCGTTTGCAATCAAATTGAAGCGCTCACTTTACGGATTAAAACAATCCGGGCCGATGTGGTATACCCGTCTAAGTGACTACTTGATTGGGAAGGGATATAAGAACGATGAACTATGCCCCTGCGTATTCATTAAGAAAACAAGTTCCGGATTCGCAATTGTGGCTGTATATGTTGACGATATGAACATAATTGGTACTCTTGATGAAATTAGAGAAACCGCCAGCCATCTGAAATCTGAATTTGAGATGAAAGACCTTGGGAAGACTCGATTCTGTCTAGGCCTTGAGCTAGAACATCGAGTTTGTGGAGTATTAATCCACCAGTCTGCGTATATCCAAAAGATGCTCAGGCGATTTAATATGGATAAAGCGCACCCTGCTAGCACTCCCATGGTTGGTCGAAGTTTAGATCCTAAAAAGGATCCATTTCGTCCAAAGGAAGATGACGAAGAAGCACTCGGAGCTGAAATTCCCTATCTAAGTGCAATAGGCACATTATTGTACTTGGCACAGTGCACTCGACCGGATATAGCATTCTCAGTGAACTTGTTAGCTAGGTTTAGCTCCGCGCCAACGCAGCGTCACTGGAATGGTATCAAAAATATTTTTCGATATCTAAAAGGAACTAGTGACTTGGGACTGTTCTTTCCCTATAGAGAGACAAAGAAAACCACAAATGAAATTGAGGTTACTAAAGAAAATACCAAAGACAAAAGGATCACCCCTTATATGGAAACTCCAAATGATGTCTTGGTAGGTTTTGCTGATGCTGGGTATCTCTCTGACCCTCACAAAGGCTGCTCTCAAATTGGTTATGTTTTCACTATTGGGAACACGGTAATATCTTGGAGATCAACTAAACAAACCCTTGTGGCTACCTCCTCGAACCACTCCGAGATTATCGCTCTACACGAAGCAGTTCGTGAGTGTATATGGTTAAGAGCTATCATTACACATATTCGAGAAACTAGTGGTTTAAAATCTACCACTGAAGGGCCTACTTGCATTTATGAAGATAATGCGGCTTGTATTGAACAAAACACATATCTCCAAAGTTTTTCTACAATCAGCAACAACAGGCTCTCCTCAAGATTCAAGTGAATCAAATAAGCTCGGAAGAAAATGTAGCAGACTTGTTTACCAAGTCATTACCCAAAGCCACTTTTGAGAAACATGTAAAGAACATAGGAATGCGAAAGCTTTCCGAACTTCCTTGATTAATGTAAATATCAGGGGGAGGTGTAGACTTTAGGGGGAGTCTTACACCTACGCGTTACACTCTTTTCCTTAAACCAAGGTTTATTTTTCCCACTGGGTTTTGTTACTTGGCAAGGTTTTTAATGAGGTAACGGTACACGTTGATCAAAGTAAGGATCAAACGAAGGACTCAATGAACGAAGTTTGACACGGTTCGCATAATGCTTTCTTTCTGTCAAGGTTATGTTTTCCCACAGGGTTTTTGTTACTTGACGAAGTTCCTACACGACAACTAGCTTGGTGTGTATCATTCTATCTACAACTCAGCACAAGGGGAAGTGTTGAAGGAAATTACCTTTAATGTGCATTCGTTATAGATAGAAAGTATGTCTAAGGTTTTTATATGTATTAAGCTAATTGGCCCATTGGCCCATCTCTTGTACACCCTAATTTTCTCCTATTTAAAGGAGGCTTGCTTAATGGAATAAGACACAACCCTCACTTCCCTACAACATCAAATTCATTTTGGAACAAATATCAAAACCATTTTAGTGACATATACAACTATGGGAAGAGTACATAAATATAGGACACGGAAAAATCCGGGCAGAAGACCGGACTTAAAACGATTTGTTGCACACCTTTCTGATGTCCGGTCAAAGGTTTCCAAAGTCTGATTTCAGTCCTTACAACATACTCCCTCCGTCCCATTAGAAGGTTTCCACTTTCATTTTTTGGACGTTCCATTAGAAGGTTCTCATTTCCATTTTAGAAAACAAATAACAATCTTAAGTGACAAATTACACATTAAATATTAAAAATAATACATTTATAACATCACAGTTATCAATACTAACACATTATAATATATATATCTATTAAAATTATTTCTCAAAATATACCCGAATTATTTTATTTAATTATCACCTAAATAACCGTGCCGTTTTGCTATGGGAACCTTCTAGCGGGACGGAGGTAGTAGTAGTTTTTCATTTATTTATGTTTTTTAAAATTACTATTTTGTTTTTCATCCTCTTATTTTATATTCTTATTTGATAATTTGATAGGCAATCACTCACCCGAACAAGCTTCGCCTTGACAACGAAAGTGACATGATAACTGATAAGTAGAGTTTCTATTCTTCTTTGAGATATTACCCAAAATAGGACTACAAAGGTTTGAAAATTCCAAAATAGGACTGCTATGTTTTTATTCCCAAAATAAGACTAATTACTGTCATGTTTTGGCAGTACCGGACTTCAAACATGGCAATTCTTTTCAAACATAACAGTAATTACTCATATTTTGGAAATAAACTGGTTTCATTTGGACTAAGCTCAGCTAAGAGTATCCAAAAGTTACAAAAGGCTTAATCCATATATCTATTCTTATATAAAAGGAAAAGAAGTTTCACGCACAATATTCCCGCCCACAACCATACAAATATACAATTGTCGGAGCAGTCTCCGATCGAAGAATTACCATGTCCGTACAAAATAAAATTTGTAAAAGGTTATCTCTGTACGTTGAGTGTTGTTCGATGTTGGCGGTGGAAGAGTAATGGCTAGGAGAGTGAACACAGGAAATCTAACAGGATGGCGTATTGGCTAGACCGGTATTGTGGTTTATACTTTTTATCGATCTTTAAATAAATTCTATAGAATTGTATGGAAATGATTTTTACATACACCATATAAAATTTGTCAAATGGGAACGTGGTGAAGTTTACAAGATTATATGGGGAATGGGGTTGGACTTTTGCATCAAAACAAAAAAATAAAATGGGGATGGGGTAAGGATCTTTCAAAAAAATGAAAGGGGAGAAAGTCCTATTTATACAGGCAATTTGTTTAAAAAATGCAATTCGCGTAAATGTATATATAGTCAATTAATCATTATATTGCTTAGTCATTATAAATAATTTATGTTCAATTCATTTATGCTAACCTTTGAAATGAAAAAAATCTTTGTGGAAATCATTGAAATGAAATGCATATTTACAATGTTAGGGTTTATAATTATTTGTTTGTTTTTTATCTTTTAAGTAATGCTCAATGCTCTGTTTGTAACCATAATATTATAAGTGAGTTTTGTTTGCTGCTTTGAGCTATATCAATATTGCGTGATGATAAATGTTGATATCAATTGATAGTGTAATTCTAATTAGTGTCTGCTAATAAATTTTAAAGAAACTTCTCCGACCGTGCTCGCACGGGTGAGCTACTAGTATATAAAAACTGAATTGCAAGGCATAAACCGTTCCCGCGTAAGTGATTATCTGGATTTGGGTCAAACCTAACTAATCGGCAACTTTTAAAACTTATTCTGGACAACACGTGGACATCACATAAGAATTAGAAGTCCAGCAAACAAACGAGGATAGATCCAGAAGTTTGTATCTTCAACAGGAAGTGGACATACCACTTTGCAGTTATTGATATCAATCGTCTGACAAATAAAGTGATTAAAGGAGTTAACAGTAATTGAAATATTCCAAAATTTTGAAAAAGTATTAGTTAAGTACTCAAACTTACATAGGTAATATATATTTGAATTTTACATAAAAGATTATGTTAGCACCATTGATAAAATTACTGATTTAAGAAAGTTAAATGTGAATTGAACTCTTCGTATGAGAAGATAATAGTCTCTTATATTTCTTGATGAACCTCTCGTGAGCTATATATGCTACTATATATGGTGGGAGATGACAAAGAAAAATGGAAGTACCTATGTCTAATAATAATGAAACACTACACATATGACACTGGAAGTGCTACATTTGAAGTTATAGAAAAGAAATAAACACTATATTTTAGTACTCCCCTTTGAAGGTCACGAACACCCAGCTTGCTCCAGAGTAATTGAAAGCGACTGACACCGAGTGATTTCCGCTGAACATATTAGCCACTCGATTGGTTGTGAAGATATGTGGGGGTTGAATCTCATTATTGACAACTCTTTCTCGTACAAAGAACAATCTATTTCTACATGTTTGATATGCTCATGAAAATATGAATTAAAGGCAATATATCGAGTCGCTTGATTGTCACAATAGAGTTGTGGAACCCTTGTGAGGTACCGTTAAGTCTCAAAATAAGCATAAAAAATCACTAACATTGACAGCCATGACATGATACTTTGCTTCAACAAAAGAGTGAGAGGCAACAAATTTTTCTTATTCACGAAGAAATGGATGAGTTCACAAGAGTGATAAAATAAGCGGTGTTGGATCTAATATTAAAAGAGCATCTTGTCAAGTCAACGTCACAATAACCTTTTAAGATAGTCACCATCAGTGGCGGATTTGGGGGGAGTGTGCCCAGGCCGTTGCCTAGGGCCTCACCCACCAAGGGGCCTCCAAAAAATGCAGTATTAGTGTTACTCCGTATTACTCCCTCCGTCCCCCTAACTTTGTCCCGTTTTACCTTTTTCGTCCGTCCCATTAAGTTTGTCCCATACCATATTTGGTAATATTTGAGTGGTTAGAATTCATTATTACTTTATTCATACTTTATCAATTCAATACTCACCATACAATTCTACTTTTTCTTAAAAACCACACCACACCCCTTTGTCCCAAACTTAGGGGGACGGGGGTAGTATGTAAGAGTAATAATTCAAAATAATTGGAAAAGGAGAATAGTCAATTGGTCAAATGGTCAATTGGGGCAAGGCTGCAAATTGGCTGCCGCAATTCCCGAAGGGAAAACCCCAACCCGCAATCCTCCTTCAAAAGCACACCACCTTAGCCCACACTTACATCATACCTTAGCTCATTTTAGGCCTAAAATACACAATGAGGAATACAAAACAAGGAGTACTAGATTCGAGAACACCTTGGATTTTTTTTCTTAGGGTTTGGTGTAAATTCCAAATTTTTAAATACGGAATAAAAGTGATTGATCCAAGTGAATGTCTAAAGTTAAATATTTAAACTTATGATTAATAGCTACTACTTACATTTCAAAAAGTTTGCCATATTGACTTTATTGATCAATAACAACAAATTTTAGATAATCATTTTGACTATGATATCTATATACGAAGTATAATTTATAAATTTTATACTTTTATGAAATATTTTGAATAACAAATATTTTGATAAAATTTTCATATTCAAAATATATTTTCGTAGTAAAAAACATCTTTAGTCAAATTTGATTGTCATTAACTAAGGAAGTGCGATTTTAAAATTGTGGGTTAATATTGCTATATTGGCATTGTATGAATTGGATGATTAAGTCACAAAATAATTAATTTTATGGTATCTGTACTTGTAAAATAGGGAGTAGTTATTTTTTTTTTGATTTGTCATTGTATTTAGAAATTTTAGCTTTTCTCTAAACTGATTTGTTTGTGACTTTTGTATTATGGTATATCATTTTTCAATATAATTTGTGCATAGTAAATACTACTTATTTTTTTGCCTAGGGCCTCAAATATACTAAAGACGCCCCTGGTCACCATTAAATGATAAAAATGAAATGCACACATGTTTGTATCCGGTAACGAAGTAACTGGAGGGCTGCATCAATATGAGTTGTCGGGGGTTGTTTAGAAATTGGCTAAGCTAGCCAATAGAGTAAACAATATCTATGCCAGTAACTCAAAGATATAACAGTCTCCGAACAAGTTCACGGCAGGAAGATGCATCTATCGATATGCTATCATCATCCAGACAAAGATTTAAATTTACTCCATAGGAAACGAACTAAAACGGCCTCCTAGAAGGCCACTTTCTTCTAGAATGTCTAATGTGTATTTGCATTGATTTAAGATGAAACATTCAGGGGAAAGAGTAACCTCAACACCGAAAAAATAATTTAATTTACATCCAAGTAACCTTTTATAGTGTCAATGTGAGTGATGTTATTCCCAACAAGTAGAGCATCTTCGACATAGATAGGGGCCAACGTGTTAATGGGACCTTGTTGAAAAATTAAAAGGGAGTAGTCTGCCTAAGATTGACGAAAGTAGAACCTGAAGAGGGCATGAGCAAATTTGTGATACTGATTACGATATTTTTGTTTCAGTTAATAAAATGATATTTGTAACTTACAAACGCAAAGTCACCATATTTTGTGAAACGGTGAGAAATGTGCATTAAACATCTTCTAATACATCTCCGTGAAGAAAAAATTGGTTTGGAAAAGATGTGTAGTACTAAAAATTAACTTATGCACATAAAAAGACCTTTGTACTAATTTCCAAAAAGAGACTAAAAAGGTGTCAGAGGACCATAATACCTTCCCCACTTGACCTACTAGTTTAATGACTAATGCTATAGTGACAAACGTCCGTCGATCCAGTGATCAACACTCGTCTTTCCAGTGAGCAATGCTCGGCCATCCAGTGACCAACATCCGCCCATCTAGTTATAGTTACCTGACCCGACCAGCTATAGTTACCTGACCCGACCAGCTATAGTTACCTGACTCGATTAGTTACAGTTACTTGAAACGACAGTTACTATTACCTGACCCTATCAGTTACCTGACCCGACCAGTTACAGTTATTTGACTCGACCAGTTATAGTTACCGAATCCATCCATAAACAATTACCCAACCCAAATAGATACAGTTACCATATTTTACCAGTTATAGTTATCCAAATCGATCAATTGCAACTACTCGGTCCGATCGACTACAGTTACCCATTCCGACAGTGACCACCGCATGCCATCATTACCAACCACCACCGCTGGGCCACCAATGTCAGTGAGCCACCACCGCACTCACTCTGGCGGCCAACATCCTCGGCCCATCTCTAACCGAAACCCCATCCCCCAAACCCCCTTGCCACTGCCGCCCCCGTTGGCCCCAGAAACTGCCATTGCTGCCCCTGTCCAACCCTCTCTCTAGCCCCATGCCCAGCTCTCCGCCCCCCTACAACCTCTGCATCCAATCACCATGCCTTGCCGACGTTAAATCCAGCTGCGAGTAGCCTAACCTCAGCTCCGAGCCTTCGACCAACCCAACTAGCCCTCGACCTCACCACTAGTGGCGGATCTTGTAACTATGGTATGTTCCCCCTTACTCTTCCCAAACCTCTACACTCACCCCCTCACATGCCCTATGTCACACTGCAGCTCCTCTAAGAGCCTCTCATCTTCTCGAACCCATCCCCAACCCTCCCACGCTAGAAACCCAAGCTCGCATTTGAAAGAGCACATCGCCGCCAACGTTTCCCAAACCCTAGCCACCGACTTCTAAATGAAAAATGCACCTCGACTACGGTGACAATGAAGGTGATGATTGCTTGGGTTTGCGGAGATGACAACGATGGAAGAATGAGCAGTGATGGAAGCCGAATGGTGAGCCGGTGATCGAGATGAGCAGCGATGGGATCAAAAGAGGTTGTTTATGGAACAATGAGCGGGTACGATGCAAGGATGAACGACGAAGGTGGACACCGAAGAGTGACAATTGTGAAATTCACAAGAAAAAACTTTCCCCGATGTGCTTATGTACCTATGAATGTATAAAAAAGTGTGTACAAAAATGTTGTGGACCCCTTCTGTTTTTTAACTTTGGCTTTACGTGCGGACCCTATGTTAAGACTCGAGATTCCATTCCAATAGGTCAACCTTGGTAGGAGGAGTAGCCCAAATCCTTATGTAGTGTTTAATTGTTTTATAGCTTTGCGGTGTGGGACAAATGTTTTAACACGCCCTCTCAGCTCGAACCGGGCTGGACAATATCGGGATGTATAAACGGGCCAAACAAACCCTTAACAAGCTACCCTTAATCATGGGTGCTAAACAAGTCGTCAAACCACAACAAGAATTGGCTCTGATACCATGTTAAGACCATGGGTTCCATCCTAAAAGGTCAACCCTAATAGGAGGAGTAGCCCAAAATGATCGGCTTTAGGGGTGAGCATGGGACGGTACGAGACGGTTATTTCAAAAAACTTGTCCGGTTTGGTCCCGTCCCGCATATATATAGAACTTGTCCCGTTCCGTACCAATTTTCAGTACGGTTCGGTACGGTTCTCCGGTGTTATTTGGTTCCTAAATAATTAAGCCCCATGAAATATAATTAACCCTATTTACGTGGTATTATATTGTTTATATAATTTAATATTGTTTTTGTTTGAAGCTAACTTTTAGTGTTGTCAAGTCTTAATAATTGGATTATGCCCAAAGAATATGCAAGATTGCATATTTGTAATATATGAAAATATGGTCACTAACATTTATACTCGGTAATAAATTATATCTAATATACTCCCTCCGTATTTTTTTGTTTGCTACACTCTCCTTTTTTGAATGTATTCAAAAATTTGCTACACTTTCCCTTTTTGGTAAATTTTTCCTTTAAAAATACTCAACTACCCTTACTTTTTCTACTTTTTATCTTCTCTTTCACACTTTTCCACCATCTCTCATACTTTTTCTACACTATTCATTACCCCTATTATTTCTCTCTTAAAAAATGTGCTATCACCTATTGTAGCAAACAAAAAATACGGAGAGAGTATTATTATATTATAACACTAGTTTTCGGGACATACCGTCACTAACATTTATACTCGGTAATATATTATATATAATATATTATTATATTATAACACTAGTTTTCGGGACATTTCGGGACGGTACGAGACGGTTCGGTTCAATACGGTTCCAGGACGGTTCTCACTAAGAACCAGTACCGTACCATATTATTAAAAAAGCTCGGTACGAATACGATACGGACGTACGGTATTACATTTATCCAGTTCTTTCGGTTCTGGAATAGTACGGGACAGTTCTTCCGTACGGAACGGGAATTCCCAGATCTGCATTCAGCCCTAATCGGCTTGTCTTCGATTGGGGGTTTGGCCGTTATTTCGAGGTAGAACGCTATAAACCCCCGACTTCATTTGGGAACATGATAACAAAGTTTCTCTTGCTCCGTTCTAGACCAGTTAGAAATTTTGAGCTGCGTATTTGGATTAAAGATCCGATTCCTCTCCAGTTTGATATAGATAGGTGGTATCTATTTCTATCAAGAAATGGAATTGTGGAACTTAGCCTCTCTTTAAATTTTGATAATGTGAATCAGAAACTATTTCATCTGGCACTTTGTATACTATGTATAGTGTTTTGCCCAACTATTAAGATACTCAGACTTGAGACTTTACTTTTACAATGACCTCTTAATGCTCGACCTGGTTTTATATTTCCAGGTGTCATATCTTTATTTTTTACCTGTATCAAATTTGAGATTTCTGGTGATGGAAATATGTTTAGTATTCCTAACCTTGAGAGGCTGATCTTCAATAGTTGTCTAGATATGGGTAGTTTTGTGTCCAGTGCTCCTCCAAAAGCACAAGTCATCTTCTTGGAGACTTGGAGTACAAATCGCCTTAAGATACCAGCAGCTTGGGGGTTTGCCCCATGAGTTAAAGCTTCTGGCCTTCCAGTGAACTAATGAGTAATGTCTGTATTGGACGATATAACTATTTCTGGAAGATTTTATATAAGGATTAGTTTCATATGGCAATATCTCTCATTTAAAGTATTTGTATTTCATTAGGAATCTTTCCTTTTTTTTATGATCGATCCACATAGTACGGTGTCTTGGTTGTATAAAGCATGCGAATTAGTCAATATAACACATAGAAAATTTTTACGTCTAATACATATGCGTATAATACACAAAATCATCATGGTATCAGAGCAAGTTTAATTATTGTGCGTAGATATGTCAACGGAAGGAGAGATGATGTCTGAAGATTCTCCAGCAAAGATTGACCATTCGTCGCGGTCAGTGCACGCTGGTGCAAGGCAGTCAACACCATTGCCGGGTTTCACGTCCGAGCAATGGAAAGTTCTACTCTCTGTTTTGGTAATTCGTCCTCCTCTAATGATCGCATGACCGGTAAGTTCGATAATAATGCTAGGATAATAGATACAAGGGCTACTAATCATGTGTGCAGAAATTTATCCTTTTTATGCCAAATTTAATCTATTGAACCTTGCTCGGTTGGTCTCCCTGATGGACAAACAGTTATGGCTACTCAAGAAGGGCTAGTAATATTGGTTGAAAATTTATATTTGAATAATGCCCTCTATGTTCCGGAGTTACATTGTAATCTTATCTCTGTCTCGCAACTGAGTGATCAACTTTACTGCTTTGTTCAGTTCACTTGTGCCTTGTGTGTTATACACGACTGTCTCTCGAGGAGGCTGATTGGAACAGGTGAACGGCGAAATGGACTGTATTATCTATGTGAGAAACCTTCAGCTCATGTTTTGGCAATGAAGGAATCCAAAAACCCAACTACAGAATTGTGGCATCAACGGTTGGGCATCCTTCCTCTCAAGTGATTGGACATTTAACCCATGTGAGTGGTTTAAATAATCAAGAAAATTTACCTTGTGATGTCTCTTTTAGAGCAAGCGAACTAGAGATTCTTTCCCTATTAGTTTAAATAAAAGTCAGGGCATTTTTGAATTAGTACATTGTGATTTGTAGGGTCCATATAATACCCCTTCTTCGTGTGGTGCTTGACATTTTTTGACAATTGTGGATGACTATTCCCGTGTTGAGGGGTGACATTTACAAACTCAGAAATACGGATCTGACATATCAATGTATTGACTATTTCATGGGCTAAAAATTCGTTTTCCCCGAAATTAAAATATCTAAATACCACCTCCATCTCATAAATTGTTTCTGATTTGACTTGGATCGAAGTTTAAGAAAGTGCGAATAAAATAAAAATGTATGATTATGGACTTATGGTTGAGTAAGAAAAAAGTAAATAAATTTTAGTCACACAAAGCTTTCCAAAAAAAGAAATTTTTGGAACATCTCAAAATGACATGTAAGGATGTTTTTATTTGGACTGTAATCTGTTGTTCTGGTCTGGTCTGATATGGTCTGAACTGGTCTAGTCTGATCTGGTTTCTTTGTATTTTTATAACTATCCAAGTATGTTCTGGTCTGATGTGAGACAAATTACAGTCTAAGTAAAAACATCATAATTTTTTTTAACAGAACGTAAGTTGTACTACGCATGAGATTGGAAACTTTCCATCACCTCAAAAAAATACTCCCTCCGTCCCACTATGATTGTGCCATTTTACCATTTCGGTCCGTCCCACTAAGATTGTCCCATACTTTATTTGGTAAAGTTTGTGTGGTTCTAAAGCATTCCTACTTTATTCTTACTTTATCAATTCAATATCAACCATATAAACCCATTTTTATTAATAACCGTGCCACCTTCTCTTGTCCCAAACTTAGCGGGACGGAGGTAGTATAAAGAAATTGAAACATAAATGTTATCCATATATTAGGCCGTGTTAAAATTCAAACCCAATGATAGAAGGGTGTTGCTTTGTGCACCACCAAAGTGACTAGGCGCGCCTCTAATATTCCACTCTTGGACGGATTCGTCCTCTTATTCCGACACTTTCCACTAATTCTGACGCTTTTCAAATTTGTTTTCTTTCCTTTCCTAAAGTTTTTTTTATCATTCCTTTCCTAAAGTTAAAACCTAAGATTTTACTCATTAATTTTAAAAGCAATCCACTCAATGGCATTAGATTTTTTGAACTTTAAATCTCAAAAATAAGGGAAATTGCATTAAATATTACTAAACTTCGGGAATTTCAAAATAGAACTATTTTGTTTTTCTTCCTGAAATATGAGTCGTTACTATGATGATTGAAAAATATTGGCAGACCGGTGGGCGTAGCTCAACTGGTAGCAAGGGAGTGCCACAAGGGTTAGGTCTCGGGTTCGAATCCCGGCAACTGCGATGAGGGGTTACTATGCTGAAAAATGCATAGGGCCTCTGCAAGTACCGAGGACAGAGCCCCACTGTCTATCTGTCAGATTGTGATTATAGTCCAATTTACATCCTCCTATCGTGCCGTCCGGTCGGTGGTGGGGGGCCCTCAGGGATGGGGTGTCATCTTTTTGAAAAATATTGGCATGATTGAAAAATAGTTCCATTAATTATAATAAATTTTGTTATGTTGAATGTATAGTACTCCTAGTTTGGGAAGAAAACCATTTGAGCATATAAATAATTGTAACATAGTATAATGCTCTTATAAGTTTTTCACTATCTTCTTATAAAATGGAAGATGAATCTGAAGATAATCTAGAAAAATGTACTCTTGTCTTTCATTGTTATGAGGTGATCTTCTTAATTTATATTAATCACTTCATCTTTCCATTATTTGTATCTCGGTTTTTATTTTTGATATGTTTTATTAAGTTTATCACATACAATATTCGGTAATATTTGGGTGATCATATATACGTTTCATTCATCTTTGTATTAGATAGAGAATATTACCCGAAATAGGATTAAAAAGGTTTGAAAATTCCAAAATAGGACTGCCATGTTTTTATTCCCAGAATAGGACTAATTACTGCCATGTTTTGGCAGTACCAGACTTCAAACATGACAGTATTTTTCGACCTTGACAGTAATTACTCCTATTTTGGGAATAAAAAACATGTCAGTCCTATTTTGGAATTTGCAAACTGTTTTAGTCCTATTTCGTGAATTTTCCCTATTGGATATTGTCTTTATTCTATTATTATCATACACTGTGATATAGAGTAAATATAATTTGTACTCCCTCCGTATCAAATTACTTGACCCACTTTCCTTTTTTGGTGTATCAATTTAATTGACCCCTTTCCCTTTTTGGAAATAATCTCACTCAAAAAGCAGCTACAGTACTGCTACAGTACCACTACAGTGTCGCTACAGTACCAAAAACCTCTTACTTTTCATAAAGTCTACCGTAATTGTCTTAAACTGCGTGAAAAGCAAACGGGTCAATTAATTTGATACGGAGGGAGTACTTTTTATGAATTTTTTTAATTTGACTATATACGATCTCAGACCAGACCAGACTTTATGTAAATAGACTAGATCAAACCAACTTTTGATAGTTGTATAACACACATAGAACATGCATCTAACATATCAAACCAGATCAGATCAAACTTAAACTAGTATGAACTAGTCTGATACGTTAGATGTATGTTCCATGTGTGTTATACAACTATTAAAAGTTGGCCTTATCTGATTTAGTCTATTTACGTGTAATCTGGTGTGGTCTGGAATTGTATACCGTCAAATTTGAAACATCCTAAAAAGTGTCAATTATAGTTACTCCATATTACCGTATATGATAATAAAATAAAGACAATATCGAATATGAAGATGAATGAAAATTATATATGATCACTAAAATATTAACAAATATTGTATGCGATAAACTTAATGAAATAGATCAGAAATAAAAACTGAGATACAAATAGTGGGGTAGATGATGTGATTAATACTGTATAAATTATGATAAATAAATAACTCATAAGAATGAAAGTCAAGAGTATAATTTTCTAGACAATTTGATGTTCATCCTCCATTGTGTAAGAAGATTGTAAAAAAACTTATAAGAACATTATACTATGTTACAAATATTTATATGTTTGGTGGTAGTTGAAATTTGTACGATTAAGATTCTGAGTATATTTTTGATAATTATTTTTTCTGAATGAAGTTAAAAAAACGTCGTTGAGTATATTGCTTCTTTAATTAATACGGAGTAAAGCCTTAGCTCTGAGAGCCCGTTTGGAGAACTCTGTTTTCGGCTTATCAGGCTTATCAGCCAGCTTTTTCACCAAACACGTAACTTTTACTTTCACGCGCTGAATTGTGTAATAAGCCGAAAAAGTAAGGTTGGAGTTACTTTTCTGGCTGTATTGGCTGAAGTTACTGTAGAGGACCATTTTAGCTATTTTTACATATAATTTTTTCTTTATTTTATTAATAAAATATATTTTTAAAATATTTTTTTCTTAAATCAGCAGAATCAGCCAAAACAGCCACTCCAGCCAGAATATCATAAATTTCAGCAGAATCAGCCAAAACAGCCGATTTTGGTGCTACCAAACGGGCTCTCAATTTTAGGAAAGTGGGCAAATTTGAAGAGCATTACAATGGATGTGCTTCTTAAGTTTCGTGAGCAAAATTGCGAGAGGACAAATCAGTCCATTAGTGGAGTAAAAACGGTGCGCCAAGTAACTTTGAAGGTGCGCCAAGCACGTCCGATGATAGAAGCATAGAAAAAAGAAGCCCATTCAAACAAAAACATATAAATCAGAAGTCCGTTTAAAACATTCACCCTAAAACAAAGCTATACACTGCCTTGAGAGTTTTACTGATTTCCTCAATCGTCTCCCACTTGGAGTTTTTTCTCTCAATGTCGGAAACACACGTATTTCACCATTTTCTCTATTACATCTGTCCCTTAAAACTCTTTTCATTTATGTTGTTGGAATATTCCAAAAAATTGTATTGATTTCCCCTTTTTAAAATATTGTGTATTTTACATTCATTTACTTTTTCATACTCAATTACAACATGTAACATGTCCACTTTATTCTGATTTTCTTAAAGATCAAAGTCAAACCGAGAAGAATTTATGTGACGGAGAATGTAATTTAAATGTTCGACCATGCTTAAATATGTTCCTTATCAGAAAATCTTACTCCATATTTCACTAAATCCGTTCTCACGGTTCATTAAGGGGGTGTTTGCAATAGATTTAAAAAAGCGCTTCTCGTATTTTGGCTTAAAAAGATAAATTAGTGTTTTCAAGTGACAACTTCTACTTAAAAAAACTTTTCTCGGCTTTTGTGTGAAAAATGTTTTTTACTTTTTCTGTTACACAAAAAACACTTATTTTACCAAACAATACCAACTTTTACTTTTCAAAATCATTTTTTTCTCAAATACTATCAACTTTTACTACTAATCACTTTTTCCAAAATCACCATGAATGGTGAACGGTGAACCTAACCCGCAAGCAAGTTTTATGAAATTATATCATTTTGAACATATTACTTTCTAAGATGATATATTCAAATATCTTGATTCAGCGTTCAATGGATTATTCTAATTCATTCTCTAATTTTCTCTATGAGCTCTTGTAAATGGAGGTTTGCAGTAAACTCAAACGGTGAAATCTATGATACTTTCTCTCTAATATACTCTTACTACCTGGACTTCTTTGTTATGAAGCATCAGTCAATCCATACAATTTTGAACGCGTTTTTCACTATGGGTCATCCGGAAATAGTCTCTCGGTGCTTTAGTACAGGGGTACGACTGCGTACATCCGAATATCCGACCCCCCTTACTCCACCGTAGGTGGGAGCCTTTGCGGCACTGGGGTAAATGAAAATGGAAAATGGAAATAGCAAACCCATTTTAATTAATAGATAATAATAATAATTTTTTTTTGTATAACTTAACGTTTGTTTCAAAATTTTATATAATCAATTTTTGAATATTAATTAACTTGCGATTGCAAGTGTGCATGCTGCAGCATTAGTAAATTTCTGACGATTAGAATAGAATTTTTGTGTGACAATTTAACAATTCCAAATGAGATTTACTCCGTATTTTTCTATTGTTTGAATTCAACAAATTAAAATGGTATACTTAGCTTAAAGTGTTCCACACACACATATATGTACGGAGTATATTATCGCATGGAAAAATATTGATCGTGTGTGTACCTTTCTTGTCCGGTAAAATTTGTAAAGCAAAATCATACTCCGTATTCATAACTTGAATCATGTTAGGAATTGTATTTTAAAGGACACAAACAAATGAATCAAAGAACAACTAAAATACATGTGGTGTAACAAAACTTTCAATTCTCAGGAATTGTTGATTCATAAAGATCAATTTTAGAAGGATTTTAAAATAACAAAAGATTAGAAAATAGAATTTATGCTTTATGATAGATTTATACACGAACGGCTCGGATTGACCTCCACTACTCATTTTAATTCAACTTGATCGGCGAATTAACTGTGAGAAATAATACCAGGCTTAACCTAATACATTAAGAATAGAACCTGTGTTGGTAGAAGTATTTCGTGGAGCAATTGGCCTAGGAGAGGAGAGTGGTGCAATACTTGGTGCTCCTGCAAATGTAGGACCAGCAAAATTGGAGGCAGATTCCATGGGAGGAAGGAAACTTCTGCCAGTAGAGAGGACGGGCTGCACTGGTGGACGGACTGAGGGCTGTGTGGGCGTCCAAGTAAAGAGGGGAGGATTCCAGGCGCTAAATTCCGTCGTAAGAGGAGGCGTCATCCAGGTTTGAGAGATAACAGGGTCCATTGACATGAAGGGAAGAGTTGTAGAAGCTGCCATCGTTTGAGAAGACAGACTGGAGACCTGCTGCGACATTAAAGCAGCGGAAGATAGAGGCTGAGTTGCTGTAGACGAAGAGAAGGCCGGCGACGTCATCTGGGCGGTGGCTGAAACTGTGGCCGGCTCAGAGGACTCAGCGGCGGCGGAAGATGCTGGCGTAAAAGTCATCGTAGCCGAGAAAAAAAAAATTACGGATTTTAGAAGTATGCTAACCTTAATGGTAGCCCTGACAGATATATTTATACTAGAAAGAGTTAACCTTAATGGCGGCGGAAGATGCTGGCGTAAAAGTCATCGTAACCAGGCTTAACCTTAATGGTAGCCCTGACAGATATATTTATACTAGAAAGAGTTAATATTACACAAGGAGTTCCACAATAAGAAATAATAATAAATCTAAGCTATTATTAACCACGTCACGCTGTGGAGTTGCTCTTAAAATTTTAGAACTAATGAGTTTGGAGGCCCCAATTCCAAATGACAAATTGAGCCTTCCTAAGACAAGAAAAAATACAAATTTTAACAATGAAATACAAATAGTCTAGATAATTCAATGAAATATAAGTTTTATGATGTTTAAAGTCACAAATTAAAGAATTTAAAGGTTATATGCCTTTTGGAATTTTGAATAATACATGACATCTAGAAAAATTAGAGTATTACTATGTAGTTACCAATAACTAATACTACACTCCAAATTTTTGGAGGCCCTTTACAAGAGTAGGCCCCGGTGCCAAGCACCTATTGCACATCCTAAAAGGCGGTTCTGCCTCTGGTAATAGCAAAGATATGGTTGCATTATCACATACGATTGTTTTTTTTTACTCTTGGGAATCTGGGGTATGTGGGCTGGGGAGGGAGCTTGGAGTAATCACGGCTGAAACGCACTCCATTCAATTTCAAATTCTTATTTGTCTAGCGGGTTTCGAACTCGAAACCTCTCAGCACGGTATCACATACGATTGTATACATATATGCATCTGCTCCTTTCAATGAGTGAGTGCATCGTAAAATTAAAACACATAGGCCCTACGTCACGGTCGACCCAAGGTGACAATGGGCGGCAGAAAATAAATGAGATATTACCCAAAATAGGACTAAAAAAGTTTGGAAATTCCAAAATAGGACTTCCATGTTTTTATTCCCAAAATAGGACTAATTACTGTCATGTTTTGACAGTACCAGACTTCACACATGGCAGTATTTTCCAAATTTGGCAGTAATTAGTCCTATTTTGGGAATAAAAACATGACAGTCCTATTTTGGAATTTTCAAACTTTTTTAGTCCCATTTCGGGAACTTTCCCAAAATTAATGACATTTATTGAGAAGTTCAAAAGACAATCTCTTAGATAACGTTTTCATGAAGTGTTCTTTTCTCTAAGGTGCGCGCATGAAATCTCTTCGGCTGAATTAAGAGGTAATATAGTACATTCCTTTTCCACCAAAATTCTTTCCATTTTCCTTTTTGGGCCGTTCCACAAAATTCTTCCCACTAACCATTTTTGGACAATTTGTGTGGTTTACATTCATTTCACCCTTTTCTTACATAACTACAACCATGCATTTCCACTTGATTCTAATTTCTTAATGAGAAAAGGGTCATAAAGGGCCTCCAAATTATTTATCTTGCATAATAAGGTATATTATCTATATTTGTGCTATTGGTGTGAATAATTTGGTTGTATGTGTTGCATAGAAGGTAGTTCTTGATGTGCCGAAGTAGTACTCATATAAACAAGATTCATTTATTCAAGAATTGTGTAATGTTATCTCATTATGTTCTTGTGTTTGGATTTAGATTAGAAACTAAATACTCCATTCAATATTAGAAAGCATTTTTATTTGCATCTTTATCTTATTTGAATGAGAAATTAATTTTTGTTGTGTGACTGTAATTGTTTGGAAAATTAATTCAATAGATACTTTCTAATTTAAATCATTATTACCAAGCCTAAAGTTTTCTACATATTTCTCTTGAGCTGTGTTACGTTCTTTTGGACTAAAAATTACTTGTATGATCTTATTTAATTAACTCTAGGCCTCAGTTTTATGTTAAGAACCTAGACAACGCCAAACATTATTCATATTTGATACTTATAGCACTATTTTGTTTAGTTTTGCTAACAATGATTATGTGTTATAATAGTCACATTTGTCTAATTCTCTTCCGATCTCTTTGAAACTGGTCACATCAGAGAGAAGAGACAAATATAAGCCTAAGAGAAAAAGACATATTAGTTAAGTTATATGCAATAGTTAACCTGAGCTGGAGTCTAATTACATTATATTTAATTGAATGATGTATTGAGCCCATTAAATAATTCATTCCATCTGAGACAAAAAAAAAACAATTCATTCCATTTGTTGTTAATTTTACTTGCTAATTACTTTTATTTAAATAAAGGATGATGATTCAGATAGTTTTATTAGGATCTTGTGCTATCTTTCTAATGTTTGTTAATTATTGATCCACGACCCTATTAAGTCAATTTTAGATGAAATTCATATAAAAGATTATTAAAGTCCAATTTATTGACATTATTTATGTACACTATCCTGTATAAATTTATTTCCCTTACTTGACCGCTGAAGTTACAGGTTTCGTCTACCACTCCACAATCCACATGAATAGCAGGACTTCCGATTGGGCTTCAGAGCTCCTTCTCAAGTAGCTGCACTTGGATTTTGAAGGTATCTGCACATAACTTAGAGTTCTCTTCATTAACTTTAACCTTAATAGACCTTAAATCTAGCTTAAAAGTGAATGAGTCTCCTCTGATGGATTTCATAACTAATAAAGTGCAGAATTGCTTAAATGCCAATCATTCAAGAACTCTAAATCATTTAGACAGGCTCAAGATGTCACGCCCCGGGCCTATCCGGACACGTCAACAATCCGCCGTACAATACGAATAGTCAACCGCAGTCCAACACATTCATATTATACAAGGCGTCTTGAATATCATTCACACATATACATCCATAAACAAACATAATAAGTAATTCATAACGCAGCGGAAACATTGTTTAAAACAAAAGGGCCACACAAGGCATTTCATGAGCACGCAGGCTCCATAGTAAAATATCCATGAGCATGTTTAGAAAGGTTTAAAAACAGAATGGAGGAAGCACGAACCAAGTCTTCCCTCCTATATGATCTCTCGAGCAACGAGCACAGGAAGCAAGCTCTAGCCTCAACCTGAAAAATGGTGGTGGGACGCCCCCGAAGGGGTCAGCACTCTATAGGGCTATAAAGTGCTGGTGTGGCAGGCATCTAATAGATATACAACAAGTATTTCACACACAAGACCCTCAAATAGGGTGATAATATAGTATAGGCCGAAATCCCAGATTTACCCCTTTCAAAATACATACTTACTTTATATAAAGTCAAGTAGTCGGCTCAAAGGCCCGTGTTTGTTATAAAACATTTCCCAAACCCCGTGACTAATAGTCACGACAATACATAGGGTCCAACCCTAATATAACTTCTCATTTCTAGAGTTAGGCTCGAGTACATCATCATGCACTCGCATCATAGATCTCCTACTTCATATAATCATATCATAGATCTCCTACTTCATGTATTCACCCCATAGATCTCCTACTTCATACAATCCCACCATAGATCTCCTACTTCATATAATCACACCATAGATCTCCTACTTCATATAATCACACCATAGATCTCCTACTTCATAAAATCACACCATAGATCTCCTACTTCATAAAATCACACCATAGATCTCCTACTTCATAAAATCACACCATAGATCTCCTACTCCATGATTTCACAATTGACACTTGAATCTCATTCAAGTTCATCACAAACAACCTCACACTTTGAGTTTGATTCTAACACATTTAGGGCAATCCTTAACTAGCATCACAATACTATTAAGATTGTTCCTACGACTCATTTATCATTAATGGTAGCCCCTCCGTATCAATAGATACGTGGCAGCCTCCCATGTGCTAAGCATCATCATGCAATTATACATTTACATACACATAACATTCATACATGAGTTGGAAAAGTCAATTTACCATATTAGCATACTTCTATCTCACATAACCCCATATTTATCAATATGGTTTCAATTCATGATCAAGTCCATTACTTATCATTCATATCATGTTCAAGCATATTTAGTCACAAAAACATGATTTAAGCATTTAGGTAATCTTATGCATAACCTACAAGTTGTAAGCAACTAGATGTCGGTCCTCACCTCAAATGAGCTTTAAAACCTTCATTCTCGATCCAATGACCAAAGCCTCGGCCAAGGAAGATTGAGAACTGGTTCCTTGCTTGAAAATGGGTGTTAAACAGCTTCCTCAAGTTGCTATTTCAACCCCTAATCGTTGATACGAAAACAGCCCCTAGAACGGGTGTTTTCCGGCTAACTCGATTCCTAGTTTTCCAATATTTGCTTTAGGTTAGTATCTAACCTTTACATCAATAAAATAACTTTTCAAGGACATATTATACACTTGGATTAGTGTACAATAGTCCCACCAATCGTTCATATCATTTGGAAAATGAATGGAAAGGATTTGGGATTAACAACTCACTTAGAAGAGTAAATCCGTTCCTGCGAGGTCGCGTTCTGCTCGGACGATTTGGAAGCCTTCCTCAACTCCGATTGATGCAAACTAGACCTTCACGGATTCCTCGTCTTGAGAGCTTTCTTTTGGTATCTCACACGCCTTAATTGGATTAGTAAAACTCGAGATATCAACCAAACAGTCTCAGCACTCTCACAGCTCGAGTTCACAGACCACTGCTCGTTCCAGATCGATTTTTGGATGATTACTCTCTCCTCTCGAACAGAGACCACTCAATTATAAAAATAGACTTCAAAAGCTATCCAAGGACACCTTATACACCTCATTTGGACGAGTACAACTCTCAAAATGAAGGGAGACAAAACAGCACACCTGTTTGTGCGAAAACAGTGGTGGTGGCCCCAAAATTTGATTCCAATTGTGTCATGGGCAGTGCTTCTCCATGTGGTGCGGCCAAGGTGAGTCTTCTCACATATTTTCCTTGTCTTTCAGGTACTAATATCATGTGGAGTGGTTCCCCATTGATCCCAATTAATTTGGGATCCAAAATATCTATCAATACACCCAAAAATGGAAGAATGGGTCCTATTGTTTTATCTTTTGTCAAAGATGTCTTTTTGTACTCATCCTAATTTATTTAGAACAAGTCAACTTATTAAATCACATTATTGATCTCCAATATGTGTAGGCTCATCCCAATAATTTACTTGATGGATATTATAGAAGGAAAATCCTACTCCCATTATTTAGCTCAATAAGGCCAAAGGTGGGGTTATAGGCATTTGTATTCTTCCTTAATCATTCAATCACTTATTTTACATTTGTCATACGTATCATTGGGCTACTAGCCGTGTGGGTCACTCCCGAGTGGGTCTAGAACGCCATTCTCGAATACTTGCTATTTTAGCAGGTTGGGCTCAAAATAATATCTGGGCCGCCCGCCCCTCCTCAACTTGTCTTGAAACGTTATGTATCACTATTTAGAAAATGCTAGGCTCTTTTATTTATTAATAAGGCCCGATACTAATATACGAGTTCGAACAGTATAATAATCAATCATTAATTACGTAAAACAACAATCTTTTCACAATTGTTTGGGAATCAGAAATTCAATACATAAACTTTGAATTTTTAATTTGAATTTTCAAGGACGTTCGGGTGCGGTGTCACAAGTTCACCCCCCCTTAACAGGAATTTCGTCCCCGAAATTCACAGCTCTAACCGAATAGGATAGCATACTGCTTCCTCATCAAAGCCTCTGTTTCCCATGTCTCTTCTTCGACCCGATCGCCCTTCCAAAGTACTTCGACCATTGATACATGAAACACATTATGTATCTTCTCTAATTCAGGAGTCAACTGTAGACGATATGCAACGGCCCCAATCCTTTCTATAATTCTGAATGGACCTATGTATCGTGGGTTAAGCTTCCCTCTGGTTTGGAATCGAATGATTCCTTTCCAAGGAGAAACTTTCAAGAATACCTCGTCATCAACCTTAAACTCTAAGGTTCTTCGGCGCTTATCTGCATAACTCTTTGTCTATCCTGAGCCGCTTTGAGTCCCTCTCGAATCAACTTCACCTTTGACTTGGTGATCTCGACCAACTCAGTACCCTCGAGTTTGGCCATGCCAACCTCGTCCCAGCATAACGGTGTACGGCACCTCCTCCCATACAATGCCTCGTATGGAGGCATGCCGATGCTTGCCTGATAACTGTTGTTATGGGCGAACTCCACAAGTGCTAAGTGGTTGTCCCAACTCCCTTGGAACTCCAATCAATGCACAAGCCCTCAACATATCCTCTATGATCTGTATAACCCTTTCTGACTGCCCATCCGTCTGTGGATGGAAAGCAGTACTGAACTTCAACCTCATTCTCATAGACCCCTGAATTTTGGCCAAAACGTGATAGGAATCGTGGGTCTCTATCGGATACAATGGTCATAGGAATCCCATGTAGCCTCACGATCTCATCCGTATACAATTTGGCTAACCTCTCAAGTGGGTAAGTAATGTTGATAGTAAGAAGTGTGCACTCTTCGTGAGCCTATCTACAACAACCCAAACTGCATCATAGTTCCTGATTGTCCGTGGTAAACCTACCACGAAATCCATAGTCACGTTTTCCCACTTCCATTCGGAAATGGAAAGTGGTTGCAATAAGCCTGCTGGATGCTGATGTTCTGCCTTAACTTGTTGACAAGTAAGGCATCGGCTGATGTACTCGGTTATTTCCCTCTTCATTCCAGACCACCAGTAACTTTCTTTCAAATCACGGTACATTTTCGTGCCCCCCGGGTGCATGGCATAAGCCGATGAATGAGCCTCCTCTAAGATGGACTTTCGGAGCTCATCATCTGACGGTACACACACTCGGTCACGAAATAACAAGAGACCATCATCTCTTTCCCTGAAATCCTCCACCGGTACCGCTTGCATGCGTTCCTGGACCTTCATAAGTTCTGTGTCCGTCCCTTGACCCTTCTTGATCTCCTCAAGTAAGGTCGGTCTCACTTCGCATCGTGCCAATAAGGCACCGTCGCTAGATACATCCAGTTGGGCCCTCAGTGCCCTCAAACTAGCCAACAATGCCTCAGACGAACTCTTCCGACTAAGGGCATCTGCTACAACGTTTGCCTTACCTGGATGGTACTCAATAACTAGATGGTAGTCCTTTATTAACTCCATCCACCGTCTCTGTCTCATGTTTAACTCTTTCTGAGTAAATACGTACTTCAAGCTCTTATGATCAGTATATATGTGACATGTCTCTCCGTAGAGATAATATCTCCACATCTTTAGTGCAAACACTACTGCTCCCAGCTCCAGATCATGGGTAGGGTAATTTACCTCATGCTTCTTCCACTGTCGTGAAGCATAGGCAATTACTCTCCCCTCCTGCATCAACACACACCCAAACCCTTGGATGCTCGCATCGCTATAGACATCGTACCCCACACCCTGTTTGGGTAATGCAAGTACCGGTGCCTCGGTCAATCTCTTCTTTAGTTCCATGAACCCTTTCTCACATTTATCATCCCATACAAACTTAGCTCCTTTACGAGTGAGCTTCGTCAATGGTGATGCCAAAACAGAGAACTTCTCCACGAACTTTCTGTAGTAGCCTGCCAATCCAAGGAAACTACAAATTTCCTTGACATTCTTTGGTCTCTCCCATTCGGTAATGGCCTCTATCTTCTTATTATCAACGGCAATTCCCGATCCCGAAACCACATGCCCGAGAAAGCCAATTTCCTTTAGCCAAAATTCACATTTGGAAAATTTGGCATAAAGTTGCTTCTCCCGTAGTGTCTCAAGAACGAGTATCAAGTGCTCTTCATGCCCTTCCTCACTCTTTGAGTAAATCAAAATGTCGTCTATGAACACAATCACGAATCGATCCAAGTATTTATGGAATACTCGGTTCATCAAGTCCATGAATGCCGTTGGGGCGTTTGTTAACCCAAACGACATAACAAGGAACTCAAAATGCCCATACCTTGTGCGGAAAGCACTCTTTGGTATGTCGTCTCCCTTAATCTTCAATTGATGGTACCCCGACCTCAAGTCAATCTTCGAAAACACGGTTGCTCCTCGTAGTTGATCAAACAAGTCATCAATTCTAGGCAAAGGATACCTATTCTTGATTGTGACCTTGTTCGGTTGACGATAGTCAATACACATTCGAAGTGTCCCATCCTTCTTTTTCACAAAAAGAACTGGTGCTCCCCACGGGGAGTGGCTTGGTCTAATGAAACCATTACCCAAAAGCTCTTGCAATTGGGTTTTCAACTCGTTAAGTTCAGCGGGTGCCATACGGTATGGCGGTATGGAGATTGGTTTGGTGCCGGGCTCGACCTCGATCACAAATTCAATCTCCCTATCAGGTGGAAGCCCCGGCAGGTCTTTAGGGAAGACATCCGGATACTTACAAACCACCCTCACATCATCGATGTTCATTTCTTCTTTGGTTTTGTCAACCACGTATGCTAGATATGCGTGGCATCCCTTTCTCATCATACTTTTCGCTCTCACGGCGGATATGATACAGCTATTTGATCTCCCTCGATCGCCCTCGAAGCGTAGGGTCTCCCCATCATTGTCTTCGAGTTCAAGAACCTTCGTGTAGCAATCTACCCTAGCATGGTTCCTTTCTAGCCAATCCATCCCTAGGATTGCATCGAATTCAACCATGCTCAGCGGTACGAAGTCACACGTCAAGGTTTGACCATTAACCTCCACCCCACAAGATGGATAGTAACAAGTTCTTTCCACATCATCCCCTAGTGGTGTTGATACCACTAAGGTTTGCATCAATGGTGCGGATTGCACTCCCAACCTCTTGGCGAACGCTTCATTCACAAATGAACGTTGCGCCCCGGTATCGATAAGGATTCGCGCATCCTTCCCATTAATCTTTAGTGTTCCTACATTTATAAGTCATGTGAGATACCTTTCCTACCATTCTTATACATTTAGAGAGGTTTATTGTGTTCACACACATGTTTGGGATCAAGAACGGGTCTTAACGTTGCAATACGGCGCGAAAAAGTCGACTTTGGGCTGCCCAGGAGGTACGCACGGCGTACCTAGGAGGTACGCACGGCGTGCGTGTCTTATAACCTCAAAACGGAGCTACTGCCACCAACGCACGGACCAACGCACGGACAACGCACGTCCGTGCGTATAGCAATTTCTTCCCGGTTGCTACTGCCACCAACGCACGGACCAACGCACGGACAACGCACGGCCGTGCGTATAGCAATTTCTTCCCGGTTGCTACTGCCACCAACACACGGACCAACGCACGGACAACGCACGGCCGTGCGTATGGTCCAGCCTGGTGTGCGTTGGCGGAAATCAGCCGTCTTTCGCCCGATTTCGCTCCGTTTGACCCCAAAGCTTCGTACAATGATCCCAACGACTAGCAACCTCAATTTATGGACTAATTAAGGATAAAAAACAAGTATACAAGAGGTACTACCTTCAACGGAATCCAGGTTAGCTTGAGCATCCGCCTCCGTCATCGCATAGACCCTAGCTTGGGTCCTTCCTTGGTTCACGGATGGCGCGTTGCTCGTGCTTGCTCCCCCATGTCCCCTGCTCCCTTGAGAAACCTCGGTTTGGTTTTCATTTCTTGTAGTTCCACCACTTGACCCCGAAGTTTGGTTTTGCACAATTTGTGGGCAACTCACTCTCGTGTGCCCGACCTCTGTGCATTGATAGCACCTGGGAGGGTCCTGACACTTACCCGAGTGGTGTTTCTTGCAATTGTTGCACTTAGGTACCCTCGGACCTTTTGACCTCGAGTTCGGGCCACCCAAGCCTCGACTCCACTCAAGTGATAGTGTCTGCGCCCTGAAGGTTTTGTCACCCTCAACGTTTGTCCTCCTTGAATGTCTTTGGGAATCGTTGTCTCCCCGCTTCCTTTTCCTTACTAATGGTATGCCCTCAGCTTGCCTAGCTTGGCGTTTTTGTATAAGCCTCACACGTTCACGTTGAAGCCAATCTATGACCATGCCCATTTGTTCAATGGGTGCACCATCAAGGTCCTCATCACTCAAATCATCTCCTTCGTCACCCGAAGCCTTGAGTGGTTCAGTTTTGCCATAACAAGGTGATTCTTCCTTGGTCTTAACATGACCACCACTCACGATTTGAGCTTCAAGAGTTTCGTGCACCTTTGGTCCTAAGGGCTTTTCTCGGTTGGCATGCCCGGTTCCACCCGGTGCAAACCCTTCCGAGTTCTCCCTATTCATAATACCACCATCACCCTCCATCGCTGAAAGAAATAATTAGAATGAGTCATTAGACTCGTTTCAAATGTCAACTGACAGATAGGCACTTAAGACATCTCTTGGGCCAAGTCACCGCCATACCAATCGTTAAGGGCGCCATCGTAACAATTAGAGACCTTGCAACTCAAACACCAAAAGTTCTTAAGTACAAAACGTTTTTGCTCATGGTTTTCAAAAATCATTTTGAAAAGAGAATTTTGAGACTTCATTATGAAGTTTATGGACTAAGGCTCTGATACCAACTTAATTGTCACGCCCCGGGCCTATCCGGACACGTCAACAATCCGCCGTACAATACGAATAGTCAACCGCAGTCCAACACATTCATATTATACAAGGCGTCTTGAATATCATTCACACATATACATCCATAAACAAACATAATAAGTAATTCATAACGCAGCGGAAACATTGTTTAAAACAAAAGGGCCACACAAGGCATTTCATGAGCACGCAGGCTCCATAGTAAAATATCCATGAGCATGTTTAGAAAGGTTTAAAAACAGAATGGAGGAAGCACGAACCAAGTCTTCCCTCCTATATGATCTCTCGAGCAACGAGCACAGGAAGCAAGCTCTAGCCTCAACCTGAAAAATGGTGGTGGGACGCCCCCGAAGGGGTCAGCACTCTATAGGGCTATAAAGTGCTGGTGTGGCAGGCATCTAATAGATATACAACAAGTATTTCACACACAAGACCCTCAAATAGGGTGATAATATAGTATAGGCCGAAATCCCAGATTTACCCCTTTCAAAATACATACTTACTTTATATAAAGTCAAGTAGTCGGCTCAAAGGCCCGTGTTTGTTATAAAACATTTCCCAAACCCCGTGACTAATAGTTACGACAATACATAGGGTCCAACCCTAATATAACTTCTCATTTCTAGAGTTAGGCTCGAGTACATCATCATGCACTCGCATCATAGATCTCCTACTTCATATAATCATATCATAGATCTCCTACTTCATGTATTCACCCCATAGATCTCCTACTTCATACAATCCCACCATAGATCTCCTACTTCATATAATCACACCATAGATCTCCTACTTCATATAATCACACCATAGATCTCCTACTTCATAAAATCACACCATAGATCTCCTACTTCATAAAATCACACCATAGATCTCCTACTTCATAAAATCACACCATAGATCTCCTACTCCATGATTTCACAATTGACACTTGAATCTCATTCAAGTTCATCACAAACAACCTCACACTTTGAGTTTGATTCTAACACATTTAGGGCAATCCTTAACTAGCATCACAATACTATTAAGATTGTTCCTACGACTCATTTATCATTAATGGTAGCCCCTCCGTATCAATAGATACGTGGCAGCCTCCCATGTGCTAAGCATCATCATGCAATTATACATTTACATACACATAACATTCATACATGAGTTGGAAAAGTCAATTTACCATATTAGCATACTTCTATCTCACATAACCCCATATTTATCAATATGGTTTCAATTCATGATCAAGTCCATTACTTATCATTCATATCATGTTCAAGCATATTTAGTCACAAAAACATGATTTAAGCATTTAGGTAATCTTATGCATAACCTACAAGTTGTAAGCAACTAGATGTCGGTCCTCACCTCAAATGAGCTTTAAAACCTTCCTTCTCGATCCAATGACCAAAGCCTCGGCCAAGGAAGATTGAGAACTGGTTCCTTGCTTGAAAATGGGTGTTAAACAGCTTCCTCAAGTTGCTATTTCAACCCCTAATCGTTGATACGAAAACAGCCCCTAGAACGGGTGTTTTCCGGCTAACTCGATTCCTAGTTTTCCAATATTTGCTTTAGGTTAGTATCTAACCTTTACATCAATAAAATAACTTTTCAAGGACATATTATACACTTGGATTAGTGTACAATAGTCCCACCAATCGTTCATATCATTTGGAAAATGAATGGAAAGGATTTGGGATTAACAACTCACTTAGAAGAGTAAATCCGTTCCTGCGAGGTCGCGTTCTGCTCGGACGATTTGGAAGCCTTCCTCTACTCCGATTGATGCAAACTAGACCTTCACGGATTCCTCGTCTTGAGAGCTTTCTTTTGGTATCTCACACGCCTTAATTGGATTAGTAAAACTCGAGATATCAACCAAACAGTCTCAGCACTCTCACAGCTCGAGTTCACAGACCACTGCTCGTTCCAGATCGATTTTTGGATGATTACTCTCTCCTCTCGAACAGAGACCACTCAATTATAAAAATAGACTTCAAAAGCTATCCAAGGACACCTTATACACCTCATTTGGACGAGTACAACTCTCAAAATGAAGGGAGACAAAACAGCACACCTGTTTGTGCGAAAACAGTGGCGGTGGCCCCAAAATTTGATTCCAATTGTGTCATGGGCAGTGCTTCTCCATGTGGTGCGGCCAAGGTGAGTCTTCTCACATATTTTCCTTGTCTTTCAGGTACTAATATCATGTGGAGTGGTTCCCCATTGATCCCAATTAATTTGGGATCCAAAATATCTATCAATACACCCAAAAATGGAAGAATGGGTCCTATTGTTTTATCTTTTGTCAAAGATGTCTTTTTGTACTCATCCTAATTTATTTAGAACAAGTCAACTTCTTAAATCACATTATTGATCTCCAATATGTGTAGGCTCATCCCAATAATTTACTTGATGGATATTATAGAAGGAAAATCCTACTCCCATTATTTAGCTCAATAAGGCCAAAGGTGGGGTTATAGGCATTTGTATTCTTCCTTAATCATTCAATCACTTATTTTACATTTGTCATACGTATCATTGGGCTACTAGCCGTGTGGGTCACTCCCGAGTGGGTCTAGAACGCCATTCTCGAATACTTGCTATTTTAGCAGGTTGGGCTCAAAATAATATCTGTGTGACACCCCCAAATTTCCCACCCAAAATAATACTTTGAAATAGAAATGAACTTTTATTTATTATTTAATCATTCAAATGTTTGCAGCGGAAATAGGTAAAATAAAGGAAAAGGGGGTATGTCACCGCCACACCCAATCCGTGAATGATTGGATGTTAAGACTATCTACCAAAACATGAGTTTAAATAAAAATCAAGATGTTCGAATCATAAGCAAATATTAAAGTTTATTCTCGTGAACTACGATAAGGTCTTCTAGTTCGCGCTCTCAAACATTCCAGCATCAAAATCAACATGATCACCTCCTGTTAGAAACGAGCAAAAGAAAATAAAAAGAAAACAAACATTAGCAATAATGCTAAGTAAGTTCCACCTAACCTTTTAAAATAATAATAATTAATATATATATATAAATTCGTACAACCTCATAAAATATTTGTCAAATCACTTTATAAATTATAAGTAAATGGTATCTATACAAAATCCCAACCACACAATTTGCAAATATCATAATAATTCCAAAATACATGAAACACCAAGATTCTCCTCTTTTGAATTTCTCCCAAAAATCACTTTGTAACTAACTCCCTAGTATTTTAGAAGGGCGGTGCTCAATACTTTGGTTGAGCCCGGTGGTCCGTTGTTATGTACGGCCACCCCGGGACTATTGCCGGTACCACAACTGCTCAATGGAAACGGAAACAACTACCTTAAGTGTGCACACCCCCTAAAGGTATTCCAAGCCCTCCGGGTTAGTAAGTTGATCCGGGTAGTCAGGATGTTTTCTACCAACTACCCCACCTCAAAAACTGAATGATTAGGAGCTACTACTACCACTACTACTCAAAAGTCGGGATGTTTTCTACCGACCACCAATTCACCTCAAACCAATACCAACAAGAATTGAGTAGTAGTAGACCTAACCACCCTCCACATTTTAAGGGACGTGGAAAACCGACATCACGGATTTCTCCCGTGATGCCCACTCTTTATGAAAATATTTATATTTCTTTGCTTTCTCAAAATCAATCGAAGTTTATACTTCAAAATTTTCCTTCTTATCAAACTCCCACAAAGATAACAAATTACGTACTATTACAAAATCTCCCAAAATTGTATACAATAATTCATATTAACAAACCAATATATCAACTAATATCCCAAATACAATCCTTTCATATCATAATATTTAATCAATTCAGCACACATAAATTCAATTCTCAAATATGCACACAAAATATCCAAAGAAATCACGAAGTAAAAAGAACTAATTTCGGTTGACGTGAAACTTACCTTAAAGTGTGACACTCCTACTTGGTCTCTTAACTTGATTTATTTAGCAATCACCTTTAATAAATCAAAACTCTATAATTAGTCCTCGATATCTCATCCACTCAATCCACTCAATCGGCTAAATTTATTTATTTATTTATTTTATAATTTTCATCCATTAGTTAATAAATTAAAGTTTGTCGTTACTATGGTCTAATTACTTCGGATTTCATTCATTCATAATAACAAAATTACGAATTTGGAATTTCGGAATCGTGAATTACTAATATACTACTCCGTAATACTACTTATTAATTTAATTAGCTAGTCTAGTTTATTTCAATAGAGTACTCTGTATCCAACAATCTTCTTTAACCAATTGTTCAGTTAATTCTTGCTACCGATTCTTCGTTTCGACTCAATCTTTTAATAACGACGAGCAGTCGTATTCTATTTTAATCATGAAAGTTCGTAGTCCACTTGGTCTGTTTATTATTATTATTATTTCGGACAGGTAAATGATCCAGTAGTTACTTCCTATCTAACCTTTTATTTGATCATTTGATATTATAATGATTTTGATTAGAATTCATGTCAACTTAGCACGTAGAGAACCCATATTAACATTCTCCTATTCCAAATTGTTACTAGGTATTACTTTTTGTTCACTTATGATTGGCTAGCCAAATTGATCCCAATAACTAAATTAAGGAGTCTAGCCTAAGTTATATGATAATTGACTAGCTACTCCGAGAATCATATCTATATAAGAGTAGGAATTCACTACGAGTATTTGTAATACTTTTATTTAATTATTAACGTTATCCATTTCTGATTTTTTTATTACCACCATCCATATTATATTAAAATGATCCTAATGATTACTAGTGATAAGTCAAGCAATACTTTTGTTATTGTTATATGGCTATCATTACACCGTATTATTACTCAGTATTATTTTATTAGTATTGATGTGTGGACTAGTAAGTATTACTTCGTTTTATTAATAATTTAGTCCAATCGTCCATAAAGTTTCAGGAAAGTAGGGTAAAATAGCTATGGTACCAGTTCGGTAGTGCAGTGGCCGTTTCGGTAGTGCAGTGGCCGTTTCGGTAACAGCAGTTTGGGCAGCGTCGGATCTTCCTTTCGGTGGTGGCGGTGGTCTGGGCAGCGTCGGTTCCCTTTCCGGCGAGCCCCGGCGTCTGGTCTTTCTGCGGCAGCAGCGGCTCTCCTTCTTGTTCGATGTGAACGGTGAGTGCGGTGATAAAATTATATGTGGTGTAACGCTAGAGGTGGTGTGGATTGAGATGCGTAGGTGCTCGAAACTTTGTGTATTTATAGTCCAGCTTTGAAGGTTCTAGGCTTGCAGCAAATCATAGGCAATTAACACTCATTATTATGTTTCCATGTAGGTAATACGTATGGGTGTATGTATTGTTATTTTAGGTATCAAGTATTCGCAGGTTTGAAGATTCTGGACGGTTAGTTTCCTTATCAGTAAGTTAATACGTAGTCTACGTTACTAAACTAAATATTCGTTATAACTGCGAGGTATATGCAGGTCCGTGCGTTTTAATAACCGTACACTTAGTCTTAACATATTTTTCCAAATGTTCATTGCTAAAACGTGCCACTTTTGAATTTTAATTACAAATATAATTTGACTAACTTTATTATCATATCAGTATAACCTTTAGCAAAATTAACTAATTACTTTTATAAATTATTATCTATTTTATTTTGTAAAAATCATCGGAGTGTCACATTCTACCTCCCTTAAAAGGTGCTTCGTCCCGAAGCATAAGCTAAGGAAACAATTCTAATAGTACAAAATTACCAAGTATTACAATCCACCCCCCTAAAAGAGAGGTTACGTCCTCGTAACTAAGATTTTACCTTAATCAAATAACTCAGGGTAACGGCTTCGCATGTCATCTTCCGTCTCCCAAGTGGCGTTTTCAGCCAAATGGTTTGACCATAAAACTTTCACCATTTTAATTGCCTTTCTTCTAGTCTCACGTGTCTTGCTGTCAATAATCTTGACAGGCTTCTCCTCATAAGTCAAAGTCTCATCCAACTCGACCACCTAATAGAGTACATGTTAATGGTAATGTCTAATTTTTGGGTTTCGGAAATTCTAAGGTTGAGGTGCTTACCTCCGGATTGATAACATGAGACTCGTCACGAACATACTTCTTCAACTGAGATATGTGGAAGACGTTGTGTACCTAATATATCGCGCATTAGTATTTTTAGGTTTACAATAATGTTAAATAGTTTGAACGCTTCATACCTTATCTAACTCGGTGGGTAGAGCCAGACGGTAGGCTACACTTCCCACCCTATCCAATATCTCATATGGTCCGATGAATCGAGGACTCAGCTTGCCTTTCTTCCCAAATCTCATTATTCCCTTTGTCGGGGAGACTCTGAGTAGGACTTTTTCTCCCACCTCGAATTCAGCTAGTTTTCTCCCTAGGTCCGCATACGACTTCTGCCTATCTTGTGCTGCTTTCATCCTTGCTTGAATGAGTTTTACTTTCTCCATGGTGTCTTGCAGGTATTGTGGTCCTAAGACGACTTTGTCCGCCATATCACTCCAGCATAATGGGCTTCTACACTTTCGACCATATAGAGCCTTGTACGGAGCCATCTTGATGCTTGCATGGTAACTGTTGTTGTACGAGAACTCTATCAGATCTAGGTGCTCATCCCATGATCCTCGCAAGTCTAGTACGCAAGCTCGCAACATATCTTCAAGTGTTTGGATTGTTCTCTCCGTCTGTCCATCCGTCATAGGATGAAAGGCAGTGCTTAGCTTTAGCTTGGTCCCCATAGCCGCTTGCAACTCCTTCCAGAATTGCGATAAGAATCGGGAGTCTCGATCAGATACAATATCTCGGGGCACACCGTGATATTTGACCACGTGTTTGATGTATGCTCTTGCCAGTTTATCCATACTCCAAGTTTCATTCATGGGAATAAACCTCGCAGTCTTGGTCAGTCTATCAACGATCACCCAAACTTTGTCTTTCCCGGACTTTGTTAAGGGTAACCCTCCAACAAAGTCCATCGAGATCGATTCCCATTTCCACGTTGGCACTTCCAAGGGTTGCATGAGTCCCTTGGGTTTGCATCTCTCAGCTTTGACTTTTTGGCAGTTAAGGCATCGGGCTACAAATTCTGCCACTTCTTTCTTCATCCTCGGCCACCAGAAGTTCTTCTTCAAGTCTTTGTATAATTTATCTCCACCCGGGTGTACCGAATAAGGCGTGTTGTGTCCTTCTTCCATGATTTGCTTTTTGATGTGCTCACATTTCATTGGGACACACCACCTACCTTTATATCGTATACTCCCGTCATCATGTACCCTGAATGGTCCGTTGATTCCATCTTTCATCCCGACCTTCACTCGCTCCAGCTTCACATCTCCCGATTGTCCCGCTTTGATTTCTTCAAAGATTGATGGGGTAACGGTCATAGAGTATAGTTGCATCTCGCTATCTACCTCCCCGACTTCTCTCACTTCCAGATTCAGCTTCTGGAAATCTCGGCATAGCTCGTCAGGTAGAATCCAGGTTGCTCTACAAGAATGCATTGATTTACGGCTTAGAGCGTCAGCCACAACATTAGCTTTTCCTTCATGGTATTGAATCTCTAAGTCGTAATCCTTGACAAGTTCTAACCATCGACGTTGTCGCATATTGAGCTCCTTTTGCGTGAATATGTATTTGAGGCTCTTATGATCAGTGTAAATTTTGCATCGCGCCCCATACAGGTAGTGTCTCCAAAGTTTTAAGGCGAAAACCACTGCAGCTAGCTCTAGATCATGTGTGGGGTAGTTGACTTCATGAGTCTTCAGTTGCCTTGATGCATAGGCCACCACCTTTCCATTTTGCATCAGTACACAACCTAACCCTTTCAATGAAGCATCGCTGTAGATCTCAAACCCTTCGGTTCCGGATGGCAGGGTCAAGACTGGTGCGGTTGTCAACCTCGTCTTCAGCTCTTGGAAGGCTTCTTCACATTCACTACTCCACAGGAATTTAGTGGTCTTCTTTGTGAGGTTGGTCAAAGGCCTTGCTACCTTTGAGAAATCTTTCACAAATCTTCGATAATACCCGGCCAAGCCTAAAAAGCTTCGAACCTCCGTCACTGTGGTGGGTGTAGGCCAATTTATCACTGCTTCAATTTTTGATGGATCAACCGATACACCTTCTTGGGTAATGATGTGACCCAAGAATGCTACCTGATCCCTCCAGAAGTCACACTTTGAGAGCTTGGCGTAGAGCTGATTGTCTCTCAAAGTCTGAAGTGTCGTTCTAAGATGCTCCTCGTGATCACCCGGTGTCTTTGAATACACCAAGATGTCATCAATGAACACTACCACGAATAAATCGAGGTAGGGTCGGAACACACGGTTCATTAGGTCCATAAATACCGCAGGCGCATTAGTTAAGCCAAACGGCATTACGGTGAACTCATAATGTCCGTACCTCGTTCGAAATGCTGTTTTTGGGATGTCCCTCTCGGCGATCCTTACTTGATGATAACCGGATCTCAAGTCAATCTTGGAAAACGTACTTGCTCCTTTCAGCTGATCGAACAGATCGTCAATGCGTGGAAGTGGATATTTGTTTTTGATAGTTGCTTGATTTAGCTCCCGGTAGTCAACACACAGTCTCAAGCTTCCATCTTTCTTCTTGACAAATAACACTGGAGCGCCCCAAGGTGAGACACTCGGTTTGATATAACCCTTCTCTAGCAGATCTTGAAGTTGTTCCTTCAGCTCTTGCATCTCCTTTGGTGCCATTCGATAGGGTGCCTTCGAGATTGGTGCAGTCCCGGGTATCAAGTCGATGGAGAACTCCACTTCTCTTTCAGGCGGCATCCCCGGAATCTCTTCCGGAAACACGTCCGGAAATTCATTGACCACGGGAATTTGGTCAATGGTCTTCTCCTCCACCTTTGAGTCTTTGACTACGCACAAGTATGCTTCACATCCCTTTCGCATGTAGCGTTTTATTTGTTGTATGGTTGCCAGCTTCACTCCCGGTTTAGTAGTCACAGCTTTGTAGGATATTCTCTTCCCATTCGGGCCTTTCATGACTACCTTCTGCTCACCACATAAAATATTTGCTTTGTATCTTCCAAGCCAATCCATGCCAAGCACCACGTCTATGTCTTCTAGATCGAATTGAATCAAGTCTCCAGGGAGATTGGTGTCATTTATGAGTATGGGTACGTTTGAGTAGACATTCCCACAAGCCACGACTTTTTCAGCTGCCGTTTTTACATTCAATTCTATTCTAGTAGTGGGTTCTATCCCCAGTTTCTTAACAAAGCTTGAAGATATAAAACTATGAGAAGCACCAGAATCAAAAAGAACATAAGCCGGCATGGAGTTCACTTGAAAGGTACCTGAAACCACGTCACAAGCATTAGCTTGAGCTTGATTCATCACGTAGATCTTGCCCTGGTTAGGGGCGTTGTTGTTGCCCTTGTGATTTCTCCCGTTCCCACGAGTGTTGTGGTTAGGATTATCTGCGCCTCCTGGTTGATTTCCTCCAGGGTTGCCTCCCTTGTTGATTTGGCTTTGGTTCTGGGGAGCCTTCCCTTTTCCCACGTGACACTCGTATGCTCTGTGGCCCATCCGGCCACATTCGTAACATTTCACAGCATTGCCCGCACAATCGCGTCCAGGATGATTCTTCTGGCATAACTTGCAATGATAGTATCGTTCACCCGTCGGACCCTTCCCTTGGAAGTTCCTTTCTCCTTGATTGCCATTGCGATCACCTCCCCGCCATTGTGTTTGCTGTTCAGGGGGATTGGGTCTACCTCTCTTCCCCCTAGGTGGTTGGTCATCGTCATCACCTCTTTTGTTCCTTTTGTAAGCATCACGCTGAAGTCGTTGTACCCTATAGTGGAGAGCAGCCTTCGTATAGGCTTCGTTCAACGTCTGACACCCTAGCACGCTTACAGCCTTCTGAGTATCAAAATTGAGGCCATGGATGAATTTTCGGGCCTTGCTGTTCTCGTCTGGAACTAGAGCACGTGCAAACCGAGCTAACGCCACAAACTTGGCGTAATAGTCTTGGACAGTCATATCTCCTTGTTTGAGATACAAAAACTCCTCGTATTTCTCCGCTTTGACATGCTCAGGGTAAAATCTTTCCCTCATGGCCTCCTTGAACGCCTCCCAAGAAAAATTTGGCTGCTGACGTAGTGCTGGACCATCAGTGGCCCACCAGTTGTCGGCCTCCTGATGCAAGTAGTATGCAGCGATGTCAACTCGCTGTTCCGCCGGGCAGTTAACTGCTTCGAACAACTTATCAAAAGTGCGAATCCAATCTTCAAGAACGAGTGGATCCTCTTGACCCTGGTAGCTCGGGGGATTTCTTGCTGCTACCCTCTTTGAGGCGTCATTGTTGTTCTGCTGGCTCTGGACAAATGCGGCGCCAATCGTTTGAGCAAGTTGTTGAATGGTCAGCGCAAGTTCGGCATTAGTTGGCGCTGCGGGGACTTCTCTTCTAGGTGGCATATTCTAATGCAAAGAAAATATTTAGGTATTGTCTAGCAATCAAGCTAACTATCCTATTGATGCACATTTAAATACTAAGTCAATGTCAAGTTCTACCATCATTGGGCATAACAAAAGTTCATATAGCATCAAGGATTTCTTTTCAACATATAAAAGCAATACAAGGTCTCACAAACCTCACCGCGTTCCTAAGAGGTCATTTACTAACTATCTTATTTTTCCTAGTCAAATTATTTTGAAAATCCCCATTTGAAGGTACGATACCAAAGGTTCTATTTAAGGATTTCGGACATCGAAGTTTCAGCACAAGGAGAAATTCCCAGTTAGTTGGACGAGTGCAAAGGCTCAATTATGCACCAACCAGCTCAGACTGTTATCGTCTTGTTGACAGAATTCCTCCCTACGACCTATTACCTCGTGTCCTAATCCTTTCGGAAAACCTAAGGGCTCTGATACCAACTTGTGACACCCCCAAATTTCCCACCCAAAATAATACTTTGAAATAGAAATGAACTTTTATTTATTATTTAATCATTCAAATGTTTGCAGCGGAAATAGGTAAAATAAAGGAAAAGGGGGTATGTCACCGCCACACCCAATCCGTGAATGATTGGATGTTAAGACTATCTACCAAAACATGAGTTTAAATAAAAATCAAGATGTTCGAATCATAAGCAAATATTAAAGTTTATTCTCGTGAACTACGATAAGGTCTTCTAGTTCGCGCTCTCAAACATTCCAGCATCAAAATCAACATGATCACCTCCTGTTAGAAACGAGCAAAAGAAAATAAAAAGAAAACAAACATTAGCAATAATGCTAAGTAAGTTCCACCTAACCTTTTAAAATAATAATAATTAATATATATATATAAATTCGTACAACCTCATAAAATATTTGTCAAATCACTTTATAAATTATAAGTAAATGGTATCTATACAAAATCCCAACCACACAATTTGCAAATATCATAATAATTCCAAAATACATGAAACACCAAGATTCTCCTCTTTTGAATTTCTCCCAAAAATCACTTTGTAACTAACTCCCTAGTATTTTAGAAGGGCGGTGCTCAATACTTTGGTTGAGCCCGGTGGTCCGTTGTTATGTACGGCCACCCCGGGACTATTGCCGGTACCACAACTGCTCAATGGAAACGGAAACAACTACCTTAAGTGTGCACACCCCCTAAAGGTATTCCAAGCCCTCCGGGTTAGTAAGTTGATCCGGGTAGTCAGGATGTTTTCTACCAACTACCCCACCTCAAAAACTGAATGATTAGGAGCTACTACTACCACTACTACTCAAAAGTCGGGATGTTTTCTACCGACCACCAATTCACCTCAAACCAATACCAACAAGAATTGAGTAGTAGTAGACCTAACCACCCTCCACATTTTAAGGGACGTGGAAAACCGACATCACGGATTTCTCCCGTGATGCCCACTCTTTATGAAAATATTTATATTTCTTTGCTTTCTCAAAATCAATCGAAGTTTATACTTCAAAATTTTCCTTCTTATCAAACTCCCACAAAGATAACAAATTACGTACTATTACAAAATCTCCCAAAATTGTATACAATAATTCATATTAACAAACCAATATATCAACTAATATCCCAAATACAATCCTTTCATATCATAATATTTAATCAATTCAGCACACATAAATTCAATTCTCAAATATGCACACAAAATATCCAAAGAAATCACGAAGTAAAAAGAACTAATTTCGGTTGACGTGAAACTTACCTTAAAGTGTGACACTCCTACTTGGTCTCTTAACTTGATTTATTTAGCAATCACCTTTAATAAATCAAAACTCTATAATTAGTCCTCGATATCTCATCCACTCAATCCACTCAATCGGCTAAATTTATTTATTTATTTATTTTATAATTTTCATCCATTAGTTAATAAATTAAAGTTTGTCGTTACTATGGTCTAATTACTTCGGATTTCATTCATTCATAATAACAAAATTACGAATTTGGAATTTCGGAATCGTGAATTACTAATATACTACTCCGTAATACTACTTATTAATTTAATTAGCTAGTCTAGTTTATTTCAATAGAGTACTCTGTATCCAACAATCTTCTTTAACCAATTGTTCAGTTAATTCTTGCTACCGATTCTTCGTTTCGACTCAATCTTTTAATAACGACGAGCAGTCGTATTCTATTTTAATCATGAAAGTTCGTAGTCCACTTGGTCTGTTTATTATTATTATTATTTCGGACAGGTAAATGATCCAGTAGTTACTTCCTATCTAACCTTTTATTTGATCATTTGATATTATAATGATTTTGATTAGAATTCATGTCAACTTAGCACGTAGAGAACCCATATTAACATTCTCCTATTCCAAATTGTTACTAGGTATTACTTTTTGTTCACTTATGATTGGCTAGCCAAATTGATCCCAATAACTAAATTAAGGAGTCTAGCCTAAGTTATATGATAATTGACTAGCTACTCCGAGAATCATATCTATATAAGAGTAGGAATTCACTACGAGTATTTGTAATACTTTTATTTAATTATTAACGTTATCCATTTCTGATTTTTTTATTACCACCATCCATATTATATTAAAATGATCCTAATGATTACTAGTGATAAGTCAAGCAATACTTTTGTTATTGTTATATGGCTATCATTACACCGTATTATTACTCAGTATTATTTTATTAGTATTGATGTGTGGACTAGTAAGTATTACTTCGTTTTATTAATAATTTAGTCCAATCGTCCATAAAGTTTCAGGAAAGTAGGGTAAAATAGCTATGGTACCAGTTCGGTAGTGCAGTGGCCGTTTCGGTAGTGCAGTGGCCGTTTCGGTAACAGCAGTTTGGGCAGCGTCGGATCTTCCTTTCGGTGGTGGCGGTGGTCTGGGCAGCGTCGGTTCCCTTTCCGGCGAGCCCCGGCGTCTGGTCTTTCTGCGGCAGCAGCGGCTCTCCTTCTTGTTCGATGTGAACGGTGAGTGCGGTGATAAAATTATATGTGGTGTAACGCTAGAGGTGGTGTGGATTGAGATGCGTAGGTGCTCGAAACTTTGTGTATTTATAGTCCAGCTTTGAAGGTTCTAGGCTTGCAGCAAATCATAGGCAATTAACACTCATTATTATGTTTCCATGTAGGTAATACGTATGGGTGTATGTATTGTTATTTTAGGTATCAAGTATTCGCAGGTTTGAAGATTCTGGACGGTTAGTTTCCTTATCAGTAAGTTAATACGTAGTCTACGTTACTAAACTAAATATTCGTTATAACTGCGAGGTATATGCAGGTCCGTGCGTTTTAATAACCGTACACTTAGTCTTAACATATTTTTCCAAATGTTCATTGCTAAAACGTGCCACTTTTGAATTTTAATTACAAATATAATTTGACTAACTTTATTATCATATCAGTATAACCTTTAGCAAAATTAACTAATTACTTTTATAAATTATTATCTATTTTATTTTGTAAAAATCATCGGAGTGTCACAATCTGGGCCGCCCGCCCCTCCTCAACTTGTCTTGAAACGTTATGTATCACTATTTAGAAAATGCTAGGCTCTTTTATTTATTAATAAGGCCCGATACTAATATACGAGTTCGAACAGTATAATAATCAATCATTAATTACGTAAAACAACAATCGTTTCACAATTGTTTGGGAATCAGAAATTCAATACATAAACTTTGAATTTTTAATTTGAATTTTCAAGGACGTTCGGGTGCGGTGTCAAACAAGAAATCCCCTCTATTGTTTAATGTCAATTGAGTTCTAATATGGCTTTTAAAGCCCAATGACTTTGGACAAGCTGTCTTTGGACAAACATGGTGTAGTAGAAGAAGAAAAAAATACATAAGAAGGTCCCTGGATTTTTTTGATTTATTATTATCGTCACTTGGTCAATGTGTATGTAAAAAAAAAACTGACTCCCCCCAAAGCATGTCTTCATGTTTAGAAATCATACTATATATGGGGATAAAGCGGTAATTTAACCCACATTCATTATACATTATAAGTGGTAATTTACATAGCATCTGCTATGTACAAACTCCACTCCATGTCTTCTAATCATTATACATTATAAGTGGTAATTTAAATAGAATTTGCTATGTACAAACTCCACTCCATGCCTTCAGATGTGAACCAACGTCTCATACAAAAAGGCAAGTGATAAGAACAGAAAAATAAAAGGGAAAATGGAAATTAATAATCCAACCTTTTAGCGGTCTTCTTACAATAATCCAACCTTTTGGTTATTCATGAATAATCCAACCTTTGCACCTCATCTTCATTCACTGGTCCCTGACCGGTTGATGACCTGCTATTCCGAGCTATTTTCTTATCTTTGCAAATCATTATACCATAAATCTCATCTTTCACAAAGATAATATTTTGCAAAGATAAGAAAATAACTTGGAATAATAGGTCATTAACCGACCAGAGACCAATGAATGAAGATGAGATGCAAAGGTTGGATTATTCATGAATAATCAAAAGGTGGGATTATTAAAAGAAGACCGCTAAAAGGTTGGATTATTAGTTTCCATTTTCCCAAAATAAAATCAACGGGGTAAACCGTTGCCCAGATAATCAACGATAAAAATACCGTTGCCTAGAGCCAAAAGGCTAAAACTAATTTTATTCCAAGATGAGCCGGAATGAATCCTAACAAAGGGTTTAAATACCCATCTACTAACTCTTAAAGTAGGAAACAAAATCCTAGAGATCCTAATCAACTCCAACTAGGAAACATAATAATAAAGGTCCTAATCAACTTCAAATAGGAAAGAAATAATAGAAATCCTAATTAACTCTTATTAGGAAACAAATATTAGAAATCCTAATTAACTCCAAAAGGAAACAAATCTGGAAAAATAAAAAGATTAAATTTTAATTAAACAGCCCGCAACCAGCCCACGGAGTTAGGCTCAAGCCCGTCCCGCCATCGGTAAACCCACGGGGGCTTCTTCCCCTCTTCTTCCAAGCTCAGATTCTGCTTCATATAAATTCCATCCCTCTTCGAAAAAACCTTGTCCTCAAGGTGGAAATCCGGCAACCGGCTGACATTTGTTCCCGGTGGTTGCCCAGTATCTTTAGGAAAAATTGAGATGTACTCCTCCACAGTCCTTGTCTGCTTGCCTCTGGACATTCGTTCAAAGTGGTTGCCCTTAAATCGTGAGTCATAACGAGCCATCGCCTGTGTAAGCTCATCCCATGACATGCCCGGCTTTCGTGTCCGTATCCAGGTCAATCGGTATAGGACTGGCCCTTCCATCACAACTACAGTGGTTGCTGCCTTCTTTCCCGGCAGAGTACAATTCAATTTGAACCGTTTCTCAGTCTTATCAACTCGGCTGATCGGTTCTACTTCATTAAACGAGGGCAACATCGTGAGAAAGGACCTGCATAGTCCAATTCCAAACGAGGATGCTGCTGCCGCGTCTAGTGAAGTCACCACCGTTGAATGCTGTGCCGCTGGCGGTGCGAGAGTCTTTTTGAGTGCAGCCAATGAGGAAGTGACGTTGTGTGGCTGTCCATCGCCGTTGTGCGCAGATACGTTGGGGCTGCCAACCGTGTCCGAGCTTGTTTCCGTCGTGACTGGTGGAACGAGCGCCTTGGTAAGTGCTACCAGGGATGCGACGATCTCTGCCAAACGCATATTGTGCTCCTTTAGGGTTTGAGTTTGCTTGGCCACCATCTCTGACAAACGTTTACGAATAGATCTCGTCATTCCGGCGGGACGAAATCTGGCAGGTTGGACCAATTGATAAGAACAATAAAATAAAATCAACGGAGTAAACCGTTGCCCAGATAATCAACGATAAAAATACCGTTGCCCAGAGCCAAAAGGCTAAAACTAATTTTATTCCAAGATGAGCCAGAATGAATCCTAACAAGGGGTTTAAATACCCATCTACTAACTCTTAAAGTAGGAAACAAAATCCTAGAGATCCTAATCAACTCCAACTAGGAAACAGAATAATAAAGACCCCAATCAACATCAAATAGGAAATAGATAATATAAATCCTAATTAACTCTTAATAGGAAACAAATATTAGAAATCCTAATTAACTCCAAAAGGAAACAAATCAGGAAAAATAAAAAGAATAAATATTAATTAAACAGCCCGCAACCAGCCCACAGAGGTACGCTCAAGCCCGTCCCGTCTTCGGTAAACCCACGGGGGCTTCTTCCCCTCTTCTTCCAAGACTAGATTCTGTTTCATATCAGTAACTAAAACCATACTTATGATTGTTAAAATCTACTTTCGGTTTTCTTGGTTTTTAGAAGTTATTTTCTCTTGTAGTTTAAAGATGATTGAAATAGGACATAATGTGTGATTTACTGAAGCATTACAAGTCTTTATGGAGCAACATGTATGTGGTAAGTATTTGGAACTTGAAATAGGATAAACTCTTGAAACATTTGGAACATATGCGTGACAATGAGCTACCAAGTTCCCCAGAAGCTAAGAGGAGCTCCCTGTGGAGGAAAACAATGAATCAGAATGCAAGGAATCACATTTCCAAGACTTAATCACAAATTCAATGACCTGTATACAACAAGGGAAAGAAACACCACAAGTGTTAGATGTTAGCTATGATGTTGTGTGGAATCATAATGCATAATCATCTCTGCATTGGAAAACATATAACTGTGATGCATATTTACTATTTAAGATAATAATTATTATTAATAAGCAAGGTCATGTGTATGGCTTTGGAAAAAGGAATATTTAAACAACTGAAAATGTAAACTTAATGCCATTTCTACAGTGGTGTAAATTAAACATATTGTTCTAAAGAGATGTCTGTAGAATTTAGTTATTCTTCTCTAAAACACAAGTTCTTGGGTCTTGATTTTGTTTTATTTCTTACGACAAAGATATTAACATTAGGGTTGTGCCATTTTTCCCACGTCTTCACTATGAATTCTTCACAATCACTAAAGATAACTCCTTCCCTCTATTCTTTACAATCACTAAAGACAACTCCTTCCCTCTATTCTTCATTTGATGTCTTTGTACATTTAACGCGTGTCATATTTTCTGTCTCATTGTATTAGGAACATTTTTGCTATAGTTGTATCAAACTGTTACCAAATGTTTGTTAAATATTAACTAATGTGTTAAGACAAAAAATGAATGATACACCTGATTATAAATTGCAATGGAATAAAAGAACCCCTGAAAAGGTATCCGTTTTCCTTTGGAAACTTGATAACCATATTCTTTCTTTTGAGGAAAAACTCAAACAAATTGATATTTTAGGGCCCTTTCAAATGCCCTCTATGCCCTTTGTGCAAATCTTGTCTTCCATTCTCGCATGAAACACCTGACCATAGATTATCATTTTATTCGTGAACATGTCCAAAATGGTATTCTTCGGGTTGCTCATGTCCGCTCTGAAGATCAACTAGCAGATTCTCTTACAAAACCACTACCTCGACGCCGCTTTCACAGCTTACATTCCAAGATTGGAGTTCTTCCCAGATCCTCCAACTTGCGGGGCATGATAGAGATAATCCATAACAATTATTATATTAGTAAATTATCTCTTGTATTTTAAGATAAACACTCCGTATGTAAATCTTATCCTCAAGTTAGTTGCTATACTCTAGAGATCTCAATTGTACAAAGTATATATATACTATCTGCCTCCATACGAGATGAATACAACACACCATTATTCTCTTCTAGTTTATAGTTTCAGCAAAAAAGTTTGGAACCATTTTAAACTATAAGCCCAATGATTATTTTCTACCCAAAACTATTTAAGAGGCTCATACAACGATTTTAAAGGTAATATTGTTGATTTTAATTAAATCATTCCCAATATGGTTGTTTGGTATCTTTGGAAGATACGAAACAAGCATCTTTATGATAATAAAATGACCTATCTACCTGAGCCGATAAATGCTATAAAAACTGATATATTTGCCATTTCTGATGCCAAACCTTTTACCTCTCACACCAACCAAATTCCTTTCAACATTCTCACCATCCCACCCAAAAAAAACCAACATTCCCTGTCTAAACACTTGGAACAAACCTCCTCCATCTTTCCAAAAGGTAAACTTTGCTACTCGCTTCCTAAATACAACTCTTATTATAAATGCAGATCTATTTCGGGATGACCTTGGCAATTACACCAGTCATATGACCTTTCTGGCCAGCACCTACGACATTAATCAAGCTACCTATGATGCTATCCTACAAAATGTTATCAATGTCAAGAATATAAATACAAATTTCTTGAGATAGATAATAGTAACATTTATGTCGGCATTGGTGGTATTAATATTCCACATTGGCACTATTGGTCTAGGATCCAAAATATCAGAAGGGAACTCCCTGCTTTCAATTAGGAAATTATCCACACTCATCCTAAGGTCAACTCGGCTACTGAGTATCTTGCATACAAAGTACATCCATTGCTACAAATAATTATCATTTTGAACACTTTGTTGGCATTCTAAAGTTTGATGCAATCAGTTATCCATATGTAATTTGATTCGAGTAGGATTTGGTCTAGTCCTCATACTCAATGTATTTTTTCGTTTTCAAATAAAGACATAGGGTGTTCCCTGGCCCCTACCCCAAAGAATTTTCAGATTCTTTGGGCTCAAACCGGATTTAAGCAAGAAAAAGGAAGAGGTTGCAGAGATGTTGAGGCACAGGGGAGAAGAAAGAGAGCAGGAAAGAAAGCGCCGATGACTTAGGTGGTAGAGCTTTGAGCTTCCTCGTCGGCGAAGACAACTTTGCCTTCAACACAGGTCATTGGCAAGGCAATACAAGTTAGCTTAGGATATCACCGACGACTTCTTCTAGTTGCTTGTCTGGATGATTAAAGAAGCAAGGGAGAAAGGATGTTTTAGTCTCCTATTTGCTTGTTTGGAAGAAGAAAGAAGTGAGGATGGCGGATTGAGGCGGCAGAAGGATAAAAGGAGAAAAGGAAAAAAATCAATAAAATAAACAAACTGGACTGCACAGGGGCGGAGTCAGAACACTGGGCCGGACTGAGCCGGTATAAAGAATATTTTTAGAAAAAATTTTACACGAAAATTTTTACCTTAAAAATTAAATTATTTTTAAAATTTGGGGTGGGCCATGCCCTAGGTTGGCCCACCCCTAGCTCCGCCCATGGGGCTGCCACCTCAGTATAATGATAGAATAATTAAGAATAAACCCACTGGATGTTAAACAACTTTCATTTGGCATATTTATGTCATACCATTATTGATATAACCCATAAAACTTTAACTCCAATGCCATCAACTACATTTCATCATTTTCATTTACCCCAGTATCCCAATACCATCAACTACAAATATTTATATTAATTATAATTTAAAATCATAATAGTAACTATTTTTTTTAGTATTGCACGCCATTATTAAATTAATAAACTATTAGATATTTATGAAATATTCAATACGTTTATCAATTATATTTTTTATACAAATATTACTTTGACATATTATCCATTTAATTCCAAACATCTTAGGGTATGTTTGGTTCAAGAAATGTCAGATTACCATGATAATGTCAGATTGCTGGGTATGTTAGATTGATGAGAATGTATTCAATTTATTCCCAATTGTGTTTGGTTAGCATCAAGTGAATGTCAGATTACTGGGTATGTTAAATCGATGAATTAATTTTATGCCCTTTAAATATTTCCTCTTAACGCAATAAATCTATTACAACATACATCTAAAGTGATTAAAATTAAAGAAAAATGAATATCTTAATATTAAATAAAATCTCATTAAAAAAATATCAAATAAAATCAAACCTAATTGAATTATTTTTAATTAAAATATGTTTAATTGTACAAAGTTGTAGATCCAATACAGAAATGAAAAAAAACTTTGTTCAAATAGTAATATAAATATATTTATTATCATCTCAAAATTAATATTTAAAAATGATCAAGTTAATCGTAAAAGTTGTTTTCAAAATAAAGAAAAAATGACCAACTTTGCTATTAAATTTTGGAATCCACTCATCAAAACTTAAATAATCTATAACTCTTATAATATAAATACCTTAAAAAATTTAAATGACAAGAAAAAAAATATGCAAATAACGAGAATAGACATTTGAATATAGTCAATACTCGTCCATCCCACATAAAAGGTTGTTACACAATTTACGATGTTCAACAGACAATGAAATTAAACTAACCGATCTCTGTCAATAATAAGATTATTTTTAGTAAATAAAATTTACATATTTAGAGACTACATTAAAAGTTTTATAAAGTCACAAAAATCAAATTTCATAACAATTGAATATATAAAGAAATTAAATGAAAAGAGATCATTAATTGAGGGTATTTTTGGAAAAAAATTAGATCACCCCGGGAATGTGAGATAACCTAAGACATGGACGGGTTTAAGATTCCCATCCATATTACATTCCCAGGAATGTAACTTTCTCGATTTTGCCATTTTGCCACAGGGAGGGAAAAACTTGCCAGAAGTCTATCGTGTTAGGTGAAAAGTAGCCAAACTATTTAAGAAAAGTTAATCACATTCACATATTTGATAATTAGTAAATGCACTATTACCATGTACGTATAAACCTTCTTGGAAAAAGTCATGCCATCAAATGCTACTCGTATTATTTTGCCATGAATTCATATGGACAAATAATACATAAATTAATCTATTTTTACAAATAAATCAAGTAGCTATTAACTTGGTAAGATTATAATTGAAATTTGAGATATAATAATAAGGTAAAAGGCAGTCGTATATTAAAGTAACTAGTTTTCAAGCCCGTGCGATGCACGGGCAGTACGTAACTTAGCTAATTTTAAATGTCATTTTTTCCGTAATTATATATAATGTGATGTAAGAGCAAAATAAACTCAAGGGCTGTTTAATTTCGACTAAATAGACTTAATCACATTTGACTTAATAATTCAATCATTAAGTAATTTTTACTTATGACTTAATTGGAAGCATGACTTAATCATTCAGTCAAAAAACTAAATTAATCATTAAGCTCTAAAATAGTCGTCCTTCTCATTAAGGCTGACTATTGAGACGTTTTTCTCTAAATTTTTTCAATTTGATTGTAGAATAGACTCATCATATTAATAAATGGAGTTTTTCATTGACACTATACATTAAGAATAATACTAAATTCTTTATTTTACATGATTCAGACTGTTTATTCGGCATACAAAATAAATCGCCTCAAATACAAATATCACTAAATCAGACATCTTAGCCCAGACATACGTGTTAATCTAGACATGACTTAATAGAAAAAAAACTCTCAATTTAATATAGAGCCCGTTTGATAACACTAAAATGGATTGAATCAACTGACTCTATTGAAACTGATTAGGTTCTGACTGAATGGTATGCATAATTACTTTTAAATTTTAATAGTAAGATGTTGCATTTTACTCATAATTTCCTCACATTAAAAATGTCTAAAAGTGTAGTTTTTAAAATTTCAACTATTTTCTCAATTGGACAATTCTAATTTAATAATTAAAAAAAATCAAGCATCTAGGATTCTAGGGGAAGGGATTCCAACTTAGAGATATCCTCCGATTTAAAAATAAGGATGTATATATAATAAGGAACATCCGAACATATATTCCTTAATATCCTTAATCCTGAAATTCGAAATCTAAAATATATTAAAAGTTACCAAATAAGGTGGATTTCTATATCAATGTGTAATAAAAATAGAATGTAATAATAAAATAAAAGGTATAAAAATAATTAAATAATGGTCATATATGATGACATGGCAGGCTTATGTGGCGCGTTGTATGCTCTTAAAAAGTTCCTCCTTTATATATATATATTGATTATAATCAATTTTAATTTACCATATGTCCGGCCACCACAAAATGAATGGAAAATGTGCGTATTCTTACATTAGTGAAAAACTACATAGGAGGTGTTTTGAATTGATTACACTTTTTTAAAGCTGAAGCAGAATCAGTTTTTATATGCTGGTCTCCATTAGCTTCTAAAAAACTGCTTCTAGGAGTAAATTAGAATACTAGAAGTACTTCTGCAGTTTCACCCAGACATTCCAACTTCTGATTTTGGTCCCTGAAGGAGCAGAAATGGTTATAAAAATTAGATCCAAACACTCCCTTAATTGACTAACATTGAATCAACAAAAGTTTGACATCTTAAATGTAGTGAATTATGGTAGTAGCTTTTAATGACCATTTTACTTCAATTTTTACACTTAAATGATCACAATATGTAGTCATAGTTATAACTTTAGTCATATTTTTTATCAATAGGTTTTATTTAAGTCATATTTTAGAGAAAAAAAATCATTAAATAATATAACTTGCTAGGAAAAACCCTGTCTGGAGTCTCTTAATGAAGGCAAACATCAATCGCCAATGCATGAAAGACATTTCCCCTTTAATTCTATGGAAAATAAATCTTGTATCTGTAATTTTTATGGAAATGCGTAGTAATAATAATACCTAAAATAAATATTTCACATTAGTAAAAAATCAGTAATACGGAGTATTTTGGGAATGCCAATTCTGCATCATATCCCGCTATACCAAAATATTATTAATTAATAATAGCGGAATGCACAAGTTATGTGTGTGAACACCGTATCCCGCTAAGATTGTCTCTGACACTATTCATTTGATCAATACAAATCACTTTTAATCTCTTACTTTATATATCAAACTTTTATCAAATATGATTATGGTTTTTGCGATTGTAAAGATTTTAATGTAGTTTTTGAATATTTAATTCTGTTTTCTTAAAAATTATTTGAATTCGGACATGGATCAGTTTGCTTTATCGTCGTTAACCGAATTGTCCAAAACATAGCGGGACGGACGTGGTATGAAATAAGTGAATATTAAAAGGGTTACATATCTACCTTTATACTTCGTATAACATGCCATTTGGCGCATGAATTACAAACACTTTTATTATATAATTACATTAATATGAATATTAGCGAATTTCTCACTAAAAACTTTGTATGTACCAGGTACGGTGTTTCATCCATACACAATCACGACAACATGCCTTTTAGCATCACTTCCGATTTAGGAGAACTAAAATTAATTAGGAGAACTAATGCACATACGTAAACACAAATAGCCGATTGATATGGTAATTTTAATTATTTAGTATGCATTGGTTTCTAAAATTTTTATTCGCATAGAATAACACTAGACCGGGCATTCTTATCGAAATGATGAAATCGACAAAATCATCGAAATCAACCTAGCTGTATAATTAATGGGTTTCTTTATAAATACCCATCTTTACTATTTTAGAGTTTTTGATACATTTATGTTGATGTTACTTTTTTCACTGTCGAAAAATATTTACTTCCCTTTTATACGTCATTTGAATGTAAGACGGAGTACGTAATGAAGAACAAAAACAATATCTGAAGCGTTCAACAAAAGTAATGACTTGGAAATTCTTTTATGTGTTGATTGATGTTGTGCTATACATATTATTCTCTTTGTCCCGTTTTAGATTTTTAATTGTATTACTCTCTTTTTTAAATTGTTCCAAAATGAATGACATGTTACTTTTTTCTTGTAAAAGATATGTGGTTCATATCATTAATATTTCAATTTATTTAACTCAAATTTGAATCATAACTTTTATTTTTTCAACCACTTTATTAATAAGTGTACAAAACTAAATTAAGATAACCAAAACAAGACATATGTAATACTAAGTATATGTTTGGTACAACTAGCTAAAAAGATACTTTTATGAACGTTTTAATAACTGTTAGCTTTTAATGACTGAAAAAATCTTAAAAGGAAAAGACTGTAGCTATTTGATACAAAGATGACTTTTTCATTTAGTTCTATTTGGTATAACAAACAGTGTGACTAATTAATGTTAAAAGTTGGTGACTTTTTCCCATATGTTACCCACTGTAGCATCTCAAAAAAGACCTTTTATTTTGTAAAAAACTCTTACAAATTATCCTGCCAAACATACAGCTAGAAGCTTTTAAAGCTTTTCAAATAATATACTCCGTAAAAGCTAGGAGTTGGAGGCTTATGCCTACCAAACAAGCACTAAGTAGGTGGTGTACATAATGTTTATCATTTAAAATTATTTTGTCCACCCCTAAAAGCAATGATGGTCATGCTTTGTAAGACTTAAATCGGACCAGCTAAGTAAATACATCAGATTGTATTATATTATCAATGTTTGTACATTGCCGTGTTGAGTTTAATCTTACCAAAAAATCTATTGGTACACATTTTCATACACACACCTACACACTCATGTTTGTGAAGAGTATTTTTTGTCTGTATACAGACATAACGTATTTGAAAATGTGTTATGTCTGTATACAGACAAAAAAATACTCTTCACAAACATGAGTGTGTAGGTGTGTGTATGAAAATGTGTACCTCAAGCTGGATTGTAATCTTACACCAAATATTAATATTTGATACTCCGTATTATTTTACTTTAATTTCATTATTTTCATGCACTCTACAATTTCATTTTTGTTATATATATACTCGCATTTTCTATATATATTATAAGTACATTTAATATATTTTTCTAGGGAATAACAATTCGATCAAATATTACAAATTTTGAAGATTTTAAAATAAATAATTCAAATTTACATATGCAATTTTAATATTACAATTGTATAATACTCCGTATTAATTATTAGTTTCATCTACTCTAGATTCCAGCCGTGCATCGCATGGGTAATTCGTCTAGTTATTACTAATATTAGCACTTAAATTGAATATTACAAATATATTTATCGAATATATTTGATTACCATTTAAATTGAATATATTCATATTTGCATTTGAATTTTTCGAATTCGCCTTCAGTCTCTTTCCCATTCTCGTCCTTCATGTGTAACGTTCGCCTATGAGGCTATGACTTGTTGAATCGTCGCCTTACCTCAGTTATCATTCATCCTTTTCTCTGCTGCTCGTCTGAGCCTAAGATTAGCTTTCAGGAATGGACAATTTCCGTTCAATGGCCGGTCGTCCGGTTCGAATCAAAGCTGCGGCGGAAGATAGAATAAGTCAATTACCAGGAGATGTAAAAGACAAAATTTTGGAGTTTTTAGACACTCGATCCGCTGCCCGAACAGCTCTGCTCTCAACTCTATGGAAGGAAGTTTGGTTTCAGCACGGTCGACTTGTCTTCGATTGGGGGTTTGATCGTTATTTTGAGGAAGAATGCCATAAACCCTCGGCTTCATTTGGGAATTTGATAACAAACATTCTCTTGCTGCGTTCCGGACCAGTTAGGAAATTTGAGCTACGTATTTCGATTACAGATCCAATTCCTCTCCAGTCTGATATAGATCGGTGGTGTCTATTTCTATCTAGAAATGGAATTGAGGAACTCACCCTTTCTTTAAATTTTAACTTTGGGAATAATTTGAAACTATTTCATCTGCCAGTTTGTATAGTCTCTTGCCCAACTATTAAGATACTCAGACTTGAGACTTTACTTTTACGTTTCCCTTCTAATGCTCGACCTGGTACTATATTTCCAGGTGTCATATCTTTATTTTTTACCCGTATCAAATTTGACCCTTCTGGTGTGGGAAATATGTTTAGCATTCCCAATCTTGAGCAGTTGGTCTTCACTAATTGTCGTGGTATGCCTAGTTTTTTGACCAGTGCTCCAAAACTGAAAAGCTTGGTGGTACTTTCTGCTATGCATGGATGGGATTGGTTTGGACTTCATCTTCAGGTTGTGAGGACTCTTTGGTTGTCTTCTGAACTTTTCATGTTGGAATCTTTTCGTTCATATAATGTTACTTCTTTCTGTGTTAGGGTTACAAAAGAATCTTCTTTTAGTCTTTAACTATTAGGTCTTTTTCTACTTTTGGCAATCAATGTTCATTTTATCTATTTTTTTGGCAGTTTTGGACATTTTGGTCTGGTAGTTATTTTTTGAAAACTAACCAAAATTACACTAAATTTGATTGAAGCAGCGGTAGGACGGACTGTGAAAAATATATAGCAGAAGTAAAAAATTTGATTGATAGTCGTCGGACAAAAAAATATTAATTTATTATGGTTTCATATGGATTTCTGTTACCAGCTTTACCCACCGAGTGAAATTAACCTACCAGAGGGGTTCCCAACTGCAAGAAACGTTGAAGTGATGAAGTTGTTTGGTTTCAACTTTACTGTCCCAAAGCAATTTGATCTTGTTGTGCTAATGATGACAAAATGTCCAAATCTATGTGAGCTGGAAATCGTACCAAAAGAGGTAATGTTCAACAAACAATTCAAAACCTTCAATTATTTGGCTAGTTCGCCTGCTATTCACATGTGTTTTAATAACCCATTCTGTATGTACATTATGCTGTAGTTTATTCCTACAGACGAGATAGAAGCTGCTACAAAGAGTTCAATTGATCCAGAATATGGCTTTACTGATCAGGACCTGGGCACGCTTAAGACAGTGAAGATGCAATCATTTCGTGCATTAAGATTGGAAATACTTTTCGTCAAAGCAATCCTTTCGAATTCTCCAGCGCTTGAGAAACTTGTTATCCAGGAATCGCCTTATATTGATGCCTTAGTGGCTTCCAAAACCGCAAGGAAAATGCTGTGCTTCCCCCGAGCTTCTCCAAAAGCACAAGTCGTCTTCTTGGAGTACAAATCGCCTTGAGATACCCAACAGCTTAGTGGGTTTACCCCTGAGCTATAGCTTCTGGCCTTCCAGTGAACTAATGCGTAATGTTTGAGCATCCCTTTATAAACCAAATCAACCGTCTAAAACCAAAGCTCTCCTCCTCGGATTTCTAACTGTTAAAAAATCTATTTGGAAGTAGTTCAAGATTTTATTTGCTCGTTTTCCCGTACTTTTGGCAGTCTCCAGTTGAGATTTTTAGTGATACTCTAAGGGTAGATAATCTAAGGAGGGGCACCCTCAATGTGAATTATCATGAATTTTATAACTCCGGAATTCTAGGTGTTCTTGATTGAGAATTGGGTAGATTCTATAAAAGTCTTGGTGTTTCCAAGAAAGAAAATTTGCATTCCTTACATTAAATGTTGATGTTCTTGTTTATTTTTTCTGATTATGATGGGTTCTATTTAATGTAGATATCTAACTTAAAACTACACTATAGTTAATCATATCATCGAATTTTCATGGTTGTAACTTCTTTAAACTTAAATTATTAATAAACATAGTAAAAAAAATCTTATTAGTAATATCAAGTGAAAATAGTCTTCTTCTTGTATTTTAATATAATTCAATGATATATTTTAAGCATTTTATTTTTAATGGTGCAACTGTATTTTCTTCTTCTTCTTCTTTTGTATGACGCCATAATATATTAGATGTAAATTCTATATATATTCAATTGATGTACGATACATTAATTGATTATGTATCAACATAGCCACCTTAGTATAATTGATGTAGATTTTATTTGAACAAGAGTATAATAAAAAGTTTTTTCCTAAAATTAGTATAACTCAAAGGGGTTTTCCCCTTAATATTACTAAAATAAAGTAGACTTCAAAAAATGTGACCACATTTATATTTAGACAAAAATGTGACTAAGGTCATTATATATTTGGAATCACCTTTTATACAGTGACTAAGCTGAACATCCACAAAATTAAGTTGGATAACAGATCTTTGATTGATAACAATGAAGAGATTACTAATGCAGCTATCAACTTTTTCAGTGAGCTTCTTACTGCTACTGATATTACTGATTCCCTTGATCCTAGTCCCTATCTGAATATTATCAGTCCTGTTATCACCAATGAGGACAATGCATCTTTGCTCACTCCTATCACTCACGATGAGCTTAAGAGTGTTGTTTTTGGACTGAATAAAAATAGTCGATCAGGTAGTGAAGGGTTTTTCTACCAATTTACTTATGATATTATTCATGTTGACCTTTTTAATGCTGTGAGGGAATTTTTTTGTGGTTATGCTCTTATTATGCTTATTCCCAAAGACAAGACTGCTTACCAGTTTTCTAAATATAGGCCTATCAGTTTTAGTAATGTTTTAAACAAAATTTGTACTAAGATTATTAGTCTTCGGATTACTCTTTTGATCCCTGAAATCATTTCTAACTACCAAACTGCTTTTCAAATAGGCAAGGACATTTCAGATAACATTCTGGTTCTAAGAGAACTGGTAAACCATATTTATAACAAGATTAGGGATCATAATATAATTTTAAATTTTATATGATGAAAGCTTTTGATTGGATATCTTGGCCCTTTATTACTCATACTTCGAAAACTTTTGGCTTCCACCCCTTGTTTATTAGCCTTATTTGGAACAATCTGAAGACCTGGTTTTCTGTTTTAATTAATGGAGCTCCAAAAGGCTTCTTTAAACCGAGCACAAGTGTTAAACAAGGGGACCCCCTCCTCCCATTCTTTTCAGCATTGTGTCTGAAATCCTTACAAAGCATCTTAATTCCTTATTCACTTCTGGTATGGTGAAGCATTACTATATTTTTAATTGCATGCCTAATATGAATCACTTATCCTTTGTTGATGATCTTATTGTTTTTTCCAATGCTGAAAAAATGACTCTTTTCTTATTGAGTAAAACCATTAAAGATTACAAATACTTTTATGGCCAACTTATAAGCAAAGATAAGAGTTTTTATCTAGTCTCTAAACATGCTAAAAGGAACACGTTAAAGAATGTGAATGATATTTTCAACCTAAAAAAGGCTCTTCCCCTTCTATCTACCTGGGTGCTAATATCTTTAATGGCAGAATGCTTCTTATTTTGAGCGTATATTGACTAAATTTGATAAGAAGTTGGCAGGGTGGAAACATAAGTTACTTTGGTTAGGTGGAAAGATGATCCTTATAAATCCTTGTTCTGGAATTTTATCAATTCAGGACCCGAAAGTTAGATTAATTATCAATTCAGGACCCGAAAGATGAAATATATCGGTATAGGACCCGAATGATGGAAAACTATCAATTTAGGACCTAATATTTCAAAGGTTTTGATTTATTTAATTTTTTATTAAATCCATTACTAATTTTTGATAAACTTTTCTTCACAAAAGTTTATTAATTTAATAAAACTAATTAATATTTAAAAATTTTAAAATAAAAATAATAATAAAATTTATGACAACTTAGGTCCTAGATTGATAGTTTCCAATCATTTAGGTCCTAAATTGATAGTTTTTCATCATTCGGGTCCTATATCGATACGTTTCATCTTTTGGGTCCTGAATTGATAATTAATCTATCTTTCAGATCCTGAATTGATAAAATTCCTTGCCTCCCTATCATATGGCTACCCCCCCCATATTATCATTCAAATGGAGAGAAAACTCTCTAGTGTTCTTTGGGATAGTAGTACTGATAATCACAAGCATATTTGGCGTAGTTGGGATAACTGCTATTACCCCATTTTTGAAAATGGCTTGGGGTTTTGTAGCTTACACCACACTCTGAATGCTTTTTTTTTTCTAAAGCTTCTTTGGAAGACCAAAACCAATAATGGGCTTTGGGCAAAATGGTTCAATGACTTAAAGATCATACGAGATTCATACCCGTTCAGTTATGCATAAACCCCTCGTTTTTGTTGATCACATTTTTATGCCAATACTTTTATACAGGTTAATAACAATTCTAACTCTTTCTAGTTTTCAAACCGGTGTGATATGGGCCCCTTATCCTTCACCATGATGATATCCCTATTTATGTGAGCAATATTTCTATAAAATTGCAATGAGTGGTAATCTTTTGATCTGTTTATAACTGCCTCCCTAGACTCATTGCAGACAAAATCCAAGAAACCAAAGTCCATTTTACCGACCAAGAAGACGAATACCTCTATAAACCCAACCCAATGGCAAATTCAGTTTTTCTAGTGCCTATAATGTGTTAAGGCAAAAAATAAATGATACGCCTGATTATAAATTGCAATGGAATAAAAGAACCCCTAAAAACGTATCCTTTTTACTTAGGAAATTAAACTTGAAAACCATATTCTTCCTTTTGAGGAAAACTCAACCAAATTGGTATTTTAGGGTCTTTCAAATGCCCTCTATGCCCCTAATGCCCCTACAAATCCTACAATGACACCATCAACCATTTTTCTTAAATGTCGTTTCGGCAAAAAAGGTTGGAACCATTTTAGACTATAAGCCCAATGATAATTTTCTACTCAAAACTATTTAAGAGGCCGATACAATGATTATAAAGGTAATATTGCTGATTTTAATTATATCATTCACAATATGGTTGTTTGGTATCTTTGGAAGATACGAAACATGCATCTTTATGATAATAAAATGACCTATCTATCTGAGGCGATAAATGCTATAAAAACTGATATATTTTCCATTTCTAATGCCAAACCTTTTACCTCTCACACCAGCCAAATTACTTTCAATATCCTCACTATCCCACCAAAAAAAAAACATTCCCTGTCTGAACACCTGGAACAAGCCTCCTCCATCTTTCAAAAGATAAACTTTGTTACTCGCTTCCTAAATACAACTCTTACTAGAAATGCAGATTTCTTTCTGGATGACCTTGGCAATTACTTTGGTCATATGACCTTTTTTACCAGCACCAATGACATTAATCAAGCTACCTATGATGCTATCCTCCAAAATATTATCAACATCAGGAATATAAATACAAATTTTATTCTTGAGATAGATAATAGTAACATTTATGTCAGCATTAGTGGTATTAATAATCCACATTGGCACTATTGGCCTAGGATCCAAAATATCAAAAGGGAACTCCATTCTTTCAATTGGGCAATTATCTACACTCATCCTAAGGTCAACTCGGCTGCTGACTATCATGCATACAAAAGTACATCCATCAATACAAATAATTATCATTTTGAACTCTTTGTTGGCATTCTAAAGTTTGATGCAATCAGTTATCCACATGTAATTTGATTCAAGCAGGCTTTGGTCTAGTCCTCCTACTCAATGCATTTTTTTCGCTTTCAAATAAAGACATAGGGTGTTCCTTGGCCCCTACCCCAAAGAATTTTCAGATTCTTTGGGCTCAAACTGGGTTTAAGCAAGAAAAAGGAAGAGGTTGCAGAGATGTTGAGACACATGGGAGAAGAAAGAGAGCAGGAAAGAAAGCGCCGGTGACTTAGGTGGCAGAGCTTTGACCTTCCTCATCGGCGAAGATGACTTTGTCTTCAACACAGGTCATTGGCAAGGCAGTACAAGTTAGCTTAGGATATCACCGACATCTTCTTCTAGTTTCTTGCCTGCATGATTAAAGAAGCAGGGGAGAAAGGACGTTGTAGACTCCTATTTGCTTGCTTGGCAGAAGAAACAAGTGAGGATGGTGGATTGAGGCGGCAGAAGGAAAAGAGAAGAAAAGGAAAAAATCCATAGAATAACCAAATTGGACTGCCACCTCAGTATAATGACTGAATAATCAAGAATAAACCTACTGGATAACAAATTTGAGCTATTTTGTAAAGTTTCAAGTCTCAACTGAATGTACTTTTTTGTTCGGGGCTTAATTGATTTTCTTAAATACTACGAGGTCAATTTAATGGCTTTCCATTTAAATTAAGAATGGCTCACTTAGTAGTGCCACATTGAATGAGGTATACTTTATTTAATGATATTAATATCTGCAGGGCCGGCCCTGGGAAATGACTAGTAGTCCAACAGCACAGAGCCCGTAATTATTGAGGGCCCAAAATTCTAATAGTCTTCCTATTACTACCTTCATCTCATAATGGTTGTCTTGTTTCAATTTGAAACGATTATTAATAAAAAGTGATTGAAAAATAAAAGTTATGATTGCGATTTGAGTAGAATGAAGTGAAATGATATGAACCACAAATTTATTACAAAAAAAAAAAGGAAAATGACATCCATTTTGGGACAACCTTAAAATGAGACGGAGGGAATATTATTTATAAAATAATTAGAGCCCAAAAGTTAAGCCCACTTCTTTCTTAAAATTTCTGTGTCCAGGTATTTTCGAACTCGAGTAGATTGCTTACGCATATGGACAATGAACCATATCCATTTGATGGATGTTAAAAACCTTTCATTTGGCATATTTATATCATACCATTATTGATATAATCCTCAAGACTTTAAGCCCAATACCATCAACTACAATTATTTATATTAATTTGAAATCATAATAATGACTATTTTTTAGTATTGCATGCCTTTATTAAATTAATAAACTATTAGATATTCATGAAATATTCATTACGTTTATCAATTATAATTTTTTATACAAACATTACTTTGACATATTATCCATTTAATTCCAAACATCTTATAATTATGATTTCTTTATAATTATGAATTTTAATGCTATCACTATCTAAAATAAAATTCATAATTGAAGTACGAAGGTCGATCGAAATAGTTCTCTCTCTAGGGTTGGTTTCCACCGCTAGGGTTTTTCCTCCGCTATCGTTTGTAACGAGGAACGGCCGCCGCAGGCGGGCTTAGGCGTACATGGTTCTTCTTCCACCATCAATTGTGTGGCTTTTTTCTTCTTTTTCTTGGCGAGATTAAGTGGAGGGAAGATGATGCTTGGTCTCTGGCAGCCGAAGGTTGTGCAGGGACGAAACATGGATGCTTGGTCTCGGACGACCAAAGGTCATGGATGAAGCGTGCGGCTAGAGGCTTTAACAGATCTAGATTCGAGGTCATCTGTGTTATAGGCATCTTGGAAGGCAACATGATGAATAAGAGGAATTGTGAGGAATAAGCTACAATACTGCTGGATCATCCTCCTCCTGAACCGCCCCCATGGAGTGCAGAAGAGGCTAGGGTTTGGAAGCATCTTTTTAATTTTACTGTTTGCTTGCGATTTATTTTTCATGATAAGACTGTTTATTTTATGTTGGTTACTTATATTATTGTAAGACTCTTGCATTAAGATTGAGTGATAGGAGATCTGCTTTAACCGTATTTAGCTCATGTAAGCCTATTATAGGATCAACGAGTTATATTGCTTTTCTGAGGGTGACTGACTCTAAGTCTAGTTCGAGAGCCGATGGTTGCATGTGGTCCATATATCGCTTTAACTCCTTTCTGAATGCTAATGTTGTGATATCAATGTAAGCCCCCCTCTTCCAAAAAATAAAAAATAAAATTCATTATTATGAATTTTATTTTAGATAGTGATACATTAATTTTTTATTTAGCATAAACCTCTAATATAATACGTAGTATAGAATTATATATATAATATCTTCAATTCTATTTTACAATACACGTTGACCACGTAACCAGGTTGATTCATCATTGACCGAGCTGACCCTCCCGAGTCTAGGTTGACACTTGAACTGGTCGCTTGCCCGAGTCACCTCTCTATCCGATTTTAACAGCATAGCTTTTTCTTCAATTGATTAATTGAAATTTAATTAGTATATTCATTAAATAATGCTAGTACTCGAATGCAATAGACTCATATTCATGAATGGAATGATAAGCGGTCTAATTTTAGGTTTGATTATTCTCTTTTGTTTAATAAAATACGGAGTAATAATCTTATTTCTAATATTTTATTCGTAATTCTTATATTATTCTTTTTTTTGTTTTAATTCCGAGTTTGAATGCTTTAGTGCGTAGAATTTTATTTGGATGGTTTGTAATAATTGAATTTAGCAAATCACCAAGTTGGGGTGTTAGGTTATGAGTATGTTAATTTATTATTCAGTTTAAAAAATAAGTGAAGTGTATTTTGTTAAGCAATACTTTTATTTCAACATTTCGATAGTGAATAACTTGTATTTTTTATATAAATTGCTATTGTAGCAAATTATTACAAATATAATCTTCACTTATATTATATTTCCACCTATTTTAGAAAAGGGAAAATTACTATTAACCCCCTGAGGTTATGTCATAATTATTATTTCAATCTTGCATTTTCAAAAATAAATTAGTTACTATACCCCCCCCCCCCCCCCCCCGAGTTTTGATCATTCTTACTATATGCCCCCTCACATCAATATTTGTTAAACTAAATTTAATACGGAATATAACTCTTAAATTCAATGGAACTTGTTTACAAAATTAATTTTCAAAGTATAATATACGGAGTAATTTATTATCATAAATATAAGGCGTTGTTATTGATCGTTATTTTTCTACTTAATTACTCAATCGTAGAATAACTATTAATGAGAGTAATTAATGAAAAAACTCACGAGTAATATTCATGAGATATATCAAAGATAGTTGTTTAAAAATGTGTTACCGAAATTCTAGGCACTTCTTTCGTGTGTAGCAAAGAATAAATACTAAGAAGAAATGAATTTTATCATTCCTTGACCTAAAAGATAGGTCTAGTATCAATAAGAGACTTACAAGATATATAGAATGTGTCAATTTAGGACCTAAATAATTGAAAGGTATCAATATAAGACCTAATATCATAGATTTTGATTTTTTTTATCAACTCTGTTACTAATTTGTGATGATTTAATCTTCACAAATGTTTTTTACAGTAAAAAGTTAATAATTACCGTAGTATTTTATAAGATAAAATGATATTGAGTGTTTTAAAATAAAAATACTAAAATTCATGATTCTTTATATCTTACACATGAATATTTTCCTCTAACTACTCTCAATAATATTTATTCCAAGATGAAGTAGCTAAGAAAAAAATAACGATCAACAAAAATGACTTATAATTATGATAATAATTTGTTTTTACTTGTAAAATTAATTTTATAGACAATTTTCATTGAATTTAAGAGTTATATTAGATTTTATTTAACAAATATAAGCGTGAAGGGGCAAATAATGAGAATGATCCAAACTCATGGGGTTACTAATTAGTTTTTGAAAATGCAAGGTTGCGTTAATAATTATGACATAATCTCAGGAGGCTAATAGTGATTTTCTCTTTAGAAAAACACACACTTTTTGTTTTTGCACAGGGCCCGTATTTTCTCTTGACCGGCCCTGATTATCTGGATAATTAATTTAGAGTTAAATAGTCATAATAGACTGCAATTCTCTAGATATAAAGGTCTATGCTTGCCCACCTCAGTATTTTTGCCAAAAGCATAATCAACTCCTAGTAATTAAATCGTAGTCCGAAACTAGAAAATACAACTAGGAGGATCATCAAACTAAACACAACAGTCTGACAAAGAACCGGTCAACCTAGCTAACTTTGGAGCAACTCGGATCGCAAACCGCTTAACACTCGATCAACCTAGCTAACTTTGGAGCAACTCGGTTCGCAAACCCCAACCCATTCATATACCTATGAGTGTTTAGGACTCCTTGTCCATATTTCAATATCATAATTTATGAGTTTTGAGGATAACATAATCCTTGGGTACCCCACCAATTCACATTTGAGTGTTAAGGACTTTTAGTCCTAGGGTCCTCCACCAATTTATTATCCGAGTTTTAAGGACTTTAAGTCCTAGGGTCCTCCACCAAAATATGAGTGTTAAGGACTTTAAGTCCTAGGGTCCTCCACCAAAATATGAGTGTTAAGGACTTCAAGTCCTAGGGTCCTCCACCAAAATATGCGTGTTAAGGACTTTAAGTCCTAGTGTTCTCCACCAAAAATATGAGTGTTAAGGACTTTAAGTCCTAGGGTCCTCCACCAAAATATGAGTGTTAAGTACTTCAAGTCCTAGGGTCCTTCACCAAGTTTATAATCCTATGATCAACCTCCTATCAATCTAGATAGAGTCTATATCATATTTATTCATTCATAGCTAAATCAAATCATAAAGCTTATGGTTCCCCCGTTGAGAACTTTCGGGTACGTGATGACGGTCTTTTATTGTTTAAAGATCGAGTGTGCATACCAAAGAATGAGGAGCTCCAGAAGTCTATACTTGAGGAGGCCCATTCTTCAGCATATGCTATGCATCCAGGAGGTACTAAGATGTACCGCGATTTGAAGGAAAGTTACTGGCGGTCAGGTATGAAGAGGGACATCGCTGAGTATGTGAGCCAATGCCTAACTTGCTAGCAAGTTAAGGCGGAGCACCAGCACCCGGCAGGACTTTTGCAACCACTTACTATTCCCGAATGGAAGTGGGGGCATGTGACCATGGACTTCGTGGTGGGGCTACCACGAACTGTGAACAACTATGATGCTGTATGGGTAGTGGTTGATAGGCTCACCAAGAGTGCACACTTTTTGCCTATCAACATTACTTATCCTCTTGAAAGATTGGCCAAGCTATACATAGAGGAGATTGTGAGATTACATGGAGTCCCGATATCCATTGTTTCGGATAGGGATCCACGATTCACAACCCGATTTTGGCCAAAGTTACAGATTTTGGAAGATATGCTTAGGGCATGTGCTCTGGAGTTCCAAGGAAGTTGGGACAAGCATTTGGCTCTAGTGGAGTTTGCCTATAACAACAGTTATCAGGCGAGTATTGGCATGCCTCCATACGAGGCATTGTATGGGAGGAAGTGCAGAACACCGTTGTGTTGGGACGAGGTTGGCGAGGCCAAACTCGAAGGGATAGAACTGGTTGAGATCACCAAGGCCAAGGTGAGGATCATTCAGGATAGGCTGAAGGCTGCCCAAGACCGTCAAAAGAGCTATGCCGACAAACGGCGAAGGCCGTTGAAGTTCGAGGTCGGTGATGAGGTTTTTCTAAGGATTTCTCCTTGGAAGGGCATCATTTGGTTCGTATCGAGGGGAAAGCTTAACCCCCGATACATCGGTCCATTTGAGATCCTTGAAAGGATTGCGACCGTGGCTTATCGTCTCAAGTTAACACCTGAACTTGAGAAGATACATGACGTGTTTCATGTATCAATGCTCAAGAAGTACATACGAGACCCATCTCATATTCTTGAGAAACCACCGGTAGAGATCAGTGAGGATTTGCAATATGCGGTAAAGCCAGTGAAGATAGTATGTCAGCAGGTCAAGAAGCTTAGGAACAAGGAGATTCCTATGGTAAAGGTTCTGTGGAGAAGTGACCGGTTCGAAGAAGAAACATGGGAGACCGAGGTCTCCATGAGGGAGCAATACCCGTTTCTTTTCGATTAGACACGTGGATTTCGGGTACGAAATCCCTAATAAGGGGGGGTGAACTTGTAACACCGTCCCCAATTATATTTACTTTTGAGTAAATAATGTATTAAACCTTATGGAATGGTTAATGAATTTGCGAAGTTTGATAGCTTTCCGGTGTGGGACAAATGTTTTAACACGCCCCCTCTGTCCAAACCGGGTTGGACAATATCGGGATGTATAAACGGTCCAAACAAACCCTTAACAAGCTACCCTTAGTCATGGGTGCTAAACAAGTCGTCAAACCACAACAAGAATTGGCTCTGATACCATGTTAAGACCTGAGGTTCCATCCTAAAAGGTCAACCCTAATAGGAGGAGTAGCCCAAAACGATCGGTTTGTCTTCGATTGGGGGTTTGGCCGTTATTTTGAGGAAGAACGCCATAAACCCCCGACTTCATTTGCGAACATGATAACAAACATTATCTTGCTCCATTCTGGACCAGTTAGGAAATTTGAGCTACATATTTGGATTAAAGATCTGATTCCTCTCCAGTTTGATATAGATAGGTGGTATCTATTTCTATCAAGAAATGGAATCGTGGAACTTAACCTCTCTTTAAATTTTGATAATGTGAATCGGAAACTCTTTCATCTGCCACTTTGTATACTACGTATAATGTCTTGCCCAAGTATTAATATACTCAGACTTGAGACTTTACTTTTACAATGCCCTCTTAATGCTCGACCTGGTTTTATATTTCCAGGTGTCATATCTTTATTTTTTACCCGTATCAAATTTGAGATTTCTGGTGCTAGAAATATGTTTAGTATTCCTAACCGTGAGAGGCTGATCTTCAATAGTTGTCTAGATATGGGTAGTTTTGTGTCCAGTGCTCCTACAAAAGCACAAGTCGTGTTCTTGGAGATTTGGAGTACAAATCGCCTTAAGATACCAGCAGCTTGGGGGTTTGCCCCATGAGTTAAAGCTTCTGGCCTTCCAATGACTAATGAGTATTCTGGTGTCATATCTTTATTTTTTACCCGTATCAAATTTGAGATTTCTGGTGCTGGAAATACGTTTAGTATTCCTAACCTTGAGAGGCTGATCTTCAATAGTTGTTTAGATATGGGTAGTTTTGTGTCCAGTGCTCCTCCAAAAGTACAAGTCGTCTTCTTGGAGACTTGGAGTACAAATCGCCTTAAGATACCAGCAGTTTGGGGGTTTGCCCCATGAGTTAAAGCTTCTGGCCTTCCAGTGAACTAATGAGTAATGTCTGTATTGGACGATATAACTATTTCTGGAAGATTTTATATAAGGATTAGTTTCATATGACAATATCTCTCATTTAAAGTATTTGTATTTCATTAGGAATCTTTCCTATTTTTTTGTTTTTTGTTTTTTTGTGATGATCAATCCACACAATTCAGTGTCTTATTATATAAAGCATGCGAATTAGTCAATAAAACACATAGAAAACTTTTACGTCTAATACATATGCGTATAATACACAAAATCATCATGGTATCAGAGCAAGTTTAATTATTGTGCGTAGATATGTCAACAGAAGGAGAGATGATGTCTGGAGATTCTCCAGCAAAGATTGATCATTCGTCGCGGTCAGTGCACGCTGGTGCAAGGCCACGGCCGAGGCTCATGCTACGGTTTGTGCAGAAACAGTGAACAAATTGGCTAGTAATGGTAAAGGTAGCGGCATGCACGCAGTCAACGCCGTTGCCGGGTTTCACGTCCGAGCCATGGAAAGTTCTACTCTCTGTTTTGGCAATTCGTCCTCCTCTAATGTTCGCATGACCGGTAAGTTCGATAATAATGCTTGGATAATAGATACGGGGGTTACTAATAATCATGTGTGCGGAAATTTATCCTTTTTTATGCCAAATTAAATCTATTGAACCTTGCTTGGTTGGTCTCCCTGATGGACAAACAGTTATGGCTACTCAAGAAGGGTAAGTAATATTGGTTGATAATTTATATTTGAATAATGTCCTCTATGTTCCGGAGTTACATTGTAATCTTATCTCTATCTCGCAACTGAGTGATCAACTTGACTGCTTTGTTCAGTTCACTTGTGACTTGTGTGTTATACACGACCGTCTCTCGAGGAGGCTGATTGGAACGGGTGAACGGCGAAATGGACTGTATTATCTATGTGAGAAACCTTCAGCTCATGTTTTGGCAACGGTTGGGCATCCTTCCTCTCAAGTGATTGGACATTTAATCCATGTGAGTGGTTTAAATAATCAAGAAAATTTACCTTGTGATGTCTCTTTTAGAACCAAGCGAACTAGAGATTCTTTCCCTATTAGTTTAAACAAAACTCAGGGCATTTTTGAATTAGTACATTGGGATTTGTAGGGTCCACATAATACCCCTTCTTCGTGTGGTACTAGACATTTTTTGACAATTGTGGATGACTATTCCTGTGTTGAGGGGTGAAATTTACAGACTCAGAAATACGGATCTGACATATCAATGTATTGACTACTTCATGGGCTAAAAATTTGTTTCCCCGAAATTAAAATATCTAAATACTACCTCCATCTCATAAATTGTTTCCGATTTGACTTGTATCGAAGTTTAAGAAAGTGCGAATAAAATAAAAATGTATGATTATGGACTTATGGTTGAGTAAGAAAAAAGTAAAAAAATTTTAGTCACACAAAACTTTCCAAGAAAAAAGAAATTTTTGGAACATCTCAAAATGACAAGTAAGGATGTTTTTACTTGGACTGTAATTTGCTGGTCTGGTCTAGTCTGGTCTGATCTGATCTGGTCTGAACTGGTCTGGTCTGGTCTGGTCTGATTTCATTGTATTTTTATAACTATCCAAGTCTGTTCTGGTCTGATCTGGTCTGGGACAAATTACAGTCCAAGTAAAAACATCCTAAAAAAATTTAATAGTTGTACTACGCATGATATTGGAAACTTTCCATAACCTCAAAAAAATATAAAGAAATTGAAACATAAATGTTATCCATATATTAGGCTGTGTTAAAATTCAAACCCAATGATAGAAGCTTATCAAAAAAAAATAGGGAATTTTACACAAATAGACTGAAAAGGAAAACTAATATCACTTTTGTCACCTGTCATTTGTTTTTTCAAAAATAGACAACTCCAGCTTTTCTTTTCAAAAATAGATCGTATACACACAACTCCTCCTGCGATCTTTACATACCCCTAAGAGACGCTCATATGCAGTACGTGATCCCTCCCCTCCGTACACCATATTTTGTGTAGCAGTACAAACTTCAATAATTACTCCATTGTTATTTGAAAATAAAAAAAAAAACAATGTACAAATTTATTAAAATGCAAATAAAATGAAAATAAAAAATAAATAAAACATAAAAATACTCAAAGAGATAGAAAGTTAAAAATTTAATATAAAAAATTGTAAATACAAAACTCAAAGGAAAAATCAATTCAAAAATATTGAAAATAAAGAGTTTATAAATACAAAACTCAAAGGAAAAATGAATAAACGAATAAAATATTATTTTTTTATATATAAACTATAGGAGTATAAAACAGTCAAAACTAAATATCATAATTTCTTATAGATAATATAAAAAATAAAAGGAATGTATGTAAACATACTACGTATAAAAAGGTAAAATAGTACTACGTAGTATAAACTAGAAAGAAAAATTAGAAAATATAATCTCTAAAAATATTGTATTCATCTTACAAATTATTGCAAATAATAGTAGTATAAAAATAAAATAAAATATTTTGTTAAATACCAAAAATATGAAAATTGTTTAATTTTTTAAAGAGTAAAAGGTTTTTCAAAAAAGAGGAAAAAATATTAAAAATGCAAATATGTACATAAAATTTTAAAAAATAATAATAATAAATTATCAAAATAATAAAAGAAAATCTCAAAAAATTTAAAAAGGGCTAATTATCATTATGTTATTACTTTATTGCATATTGTTTCTTTGTGTTTCTTTTTTGTTAATGATTTGAATTTTTGTTTTTTGTGGTTTCATGTTTTTTGTGTTTCTTATTGTTGACATATAATTTGATATTCAAACATCTAAATTTACCATTTTGGGTCTTTGTATGCATATCGAGTTATCGACATAAGATTTTTTTTCCCAAAATAAGTAGCCTAAGATCAATGGAAACCTAAATAAACAACAAGAATCAAAATCCATAATATGCAACAAGAATCAAAATCCATAATATGCAACAAAAGCAACATAATACAACAAAAAGCAACATTGTGCAACAAAAAGCAACCAACAAAAAACAACATTATGCAACAAAAAACAACATTATGCAACAAAAAGCAACATGTTTAATGAAACAAAAAGCAACAAAAACACATCTATTGTATTGTTTGAGTTTGCTTCATGATGTCTTCTTCTATGCATCAGAACACAGAATTGCTTAGATCTAGCACTCTTGTCTTCATTTTTCGCATTCACACTCTCAATCTTATTATCATATCCATGTACTTTATTCCCTGCATCTCCAAAGAGAATGTAATAAATAGACATTATAGAAGTGGTCTCTTAAGGTTAAAATCTTTATCAATCTTGCAATTAAAAAAATGAAGAGACTATCTTATCTAGCATCTATAACTAAAAATAATTACCAAAAAATTACAAAAAATCTAGAATAACATCAAGACATAAATGTGTATCACTAATTTTAGGTCATTCCTGAAGGATTCAAACTCCACACTAGAGTAACAAGGACAGACCCAACAAAGATTTGAACAAGAATAACTATTTACTTGATAATTGAAGGGACTCATTAACACCTTCAAAATTTAAAAAAATAGAAATCCTCATTTCCAATATAGAGAGCTAAAAACATTGAGGTCAACCATGTTTCAAACACAGTCACAATCAAGAGATGGAACTATCCAATATCGTTCACCCTTTAATGCGTACTATTATGTGACTCAGTACAAACCTATCATTAGATTTGTCATCCTCAAGAGTAGTCATTGTTCTGTTCTTGACCCTCCAGTAGAGCAAGATTATCATACTCCTCGTCTGATTTCATTGATTCCTCATTCAACAACATCTCCATCTAAACAAAAATAGCATTCAAAAAGTGAGCAGCAAGTATGACTAAAGTCTGTTTGGTAACAGTTTATGGCATATCAGTGTTTTGAATAGATTTTTCTATTTAATATATGACCTCAAGTTTACTGCTCCGCATATTAGCTTAGTTGACTGTATAAAAGCAGTGTGCATAAGAAATATTGCAGAATAACCTCAAGTCATTAGTCATATGGTTCCAGATTACTTCTAAATCAAAATCATTCGCTTATTCATTTTTAGCAGCAGTGAGTGTGTCCCTAATCATAAATAAATTGACTATTCATTATTTTTCATAGGCACAACTCAACATTTGCATCCATGTCCAGGTAAACGATTATCTTATTACTATTTAATACACTAAAATGCTTCTTTTACTAGGGCCAATAGACTAAAGTCAACCAACTAGACCAACATCATTCAAAAATATTAAATCTAACTCATATGTAAAGCTGAGTTGATAACACTCTCGATGGAAATATAAACTTTATGTATACATCTAGGATAGGAAACTCCAGGAAACCTTTTAACAAACTCTATGTCCAAAAACGTCCCATAAGACTAGATTGAATAAACGGTTATCTCAAATCACTTGCTGGGATATGAGAGAATAAGGAGACTAAGTTGATTTGGCATCTACTCACACTCCCCATTTGAAAAATGCTTTTTACAAAAGAATTCGTACAAAAGCTCCTCAATTCTGTAACCACCACAAGGTTAAAGGCCCATCAATAGGTAAATGTGCAATAGCATATGAGATAATCAATCAACGCCAATATATCATCAAGGCTTGACTGATGAGACAATGAATCAAATATATTTCAGGCATGTCTTTAATGCAGGGAGTTAGAACACCAAACCAGAACAAGGTATAAAATAAAGACACACATATACACATAAACGTTTAGCATTACTTGTAGATGTCGAAGTAGATAAATATTAAACAGGTACGAGTGCTAACCATTATCCAAATTCGAAATCCGCTTCAAACGATTAAACAACGCCTCTCTAGCGCTCTCTGGATCAAACGTAGAAAGGACCTCAACAACATCTAATTCGCACTCGGGAAGAGCCGAAGAGGCAACCTGGTGAAAATCCAACCAACTTTGATTAGTTTCGGCACCAAAGTGATAGAATCGAACAACATCGAACGGTGATGCCGTGATGGTACCTAGAAGCGGCGGAGCTCTTGTGGAAATCGAAAGGTTGCGTCGTCCGTCGGAGTTGGAGAGAGAGAAACGAACGCTGCTGCTTTGTGGAAGAGAAAGCGGAGAATCAAGCCAGAGATTGGGGTTGATATAGAGCGTGAGACTGTATTTGAAATAACAAATGTTAAAAAAAACAAATGTGAAAAGCGGAAAGATTAGAGATGAAAGGGAAAAAATCGTGTATCATAAATGAAATACCAGGATTAAAAGTGATCCATTCCGGTAATTACCACAAAAAAATATAAAGAAATTGAAACATAAATGTTATCCATATATTACGCAGAAATTGCACTAAATAGGAGTAAAAACGTTTTAAAATTCCAAAATAAGAGTATCATGTTTTTTATTCCCTGAATAGGAGTAATCTACCAAGTTTGGAAGAAAATGCCATGTTTAAAAGCCTTGTAATGCCAAACTTGGCAGAAATTTACTCCTTTATTCAGGGAATAAAAAACATGAAACTCCTATTTTGGAATTTCAAAACATTTTTACTCCTATTTAGGGAATTCTCTCATTATTACGCCGTGTTAAAATTCAAACCCAATGATAGAAGCATAGAAGAAAGAAGCCCATTCAAACACAAAGATACTCCGTATAAATCAGAAGTCCGTTTCTTATTAGGAGTTTTACTAATTTCCTCAATCGTCTCCCACTTTGAGTTTTTCTCTCAATGTCGGAAACACATGTATTTCGCCATTTCTTATTACTCCGTATTAAATTTGTCCCTTAAAATTCTTCTCATTTACTGATGGAGTATATGATCCATGACCCCCTGGCCCACATACTCATGCAATCCATACATTCAGTGGAAGTCCTCGACAGCACCTCGGCCATGATACCCTCGGCACCCTCGGCTATGATGCCCTCGGCACCCCTCGGCTATGTCATGCCTTCGGCCATACATGAAGCCTTCGGCCATACATGGAGCCTTCGGCCATACATGCAGCCTTCGGCCATACATGGGGCCTTCGGCCATGCATGGGGCCTTCGGCCATGCATGGGGCCTTCGGCCATGCATGGAGCCTTCGGCCATGCATGGAGCCTTCGGCCACACATGGAGCCTTCGGCCACACATGGAGCCTTCGGCCATATGATCCAGGACGAAAGGTCTACGCTCTACAAAGCTTCCTCTGGAGACAAGCAACCACCGCATTCAATGCGGCGTCACATCCACCCACCGCATTTAATGTGGTGCACATGCGAGTGTCGGTGCCACCCCGATTGAGGTGACCCCTTGGCCGTCAGATTGTTGACACGTGTACTCTCATTGCACTTATGACTGCTATAAATAACAGCCCTTATTCCTCTTGTAAATGATCCCAACACATCTAGAGTTCATTTAATAAAATCGACTCTCTCTCCTCTTACTTGCTCTGACTTCTCTCTAAGTTATTCCCGCAATAACCCCTCGGATAAGCTACCCCCGGGTACACTATCCATCATTTACAGTTGTTGGAATGTTCCAAAAAATTGTACTGATTTCCCCTTTTTGAAATATTGTGTATTTTACATTCATTTACTTTTTCATACTCAATTACAACATGTAACTGCTCACTTTATTTTGATTTTCTTAAAGATCAAAGTTAAACTGAGAAGAATTTATGTGACGGAGAATGTAATTTAAATGTTCCACCGTGCTTAAATATGTTCCTTATCAGAAAATTTTACTCCATATTTCACTAAATCCGTTCTCACGGTTCATTAAGGGGGTGTTTGCAATAGATTAAAAAGCGCTTCTCGGATTTTGGCTTAAAAAAGATAAATTAGTATTTTCAAGTAACAACTTCTACTTAAAAAAAATCTTTTCTCGGCTTTTGTGTGAAAAATGTTTTTTACTTTTTCTATCACACAAAAACACTTATTTTACCAAACATTACCAACTTTTACTTTTCAAAATCATTTTTTTCTCAAATACTATCAATTTTTACTACTAATCACTTTTCCAAAATTAGAGAATGAATTAGAATAATTCATATTACTTTGAACGGTGAACCTAACCCGCAAGCTGAAGTTTTATGAAATTATGGCTTTGTTTGCAAGTGCTTGTGCTTAAATAAAAGCACTTTTTGGGAAAAAGTGATTAGTAGTAAAAGTTGGTAGTGTTTGGTAAAATAAGTGCTTTTTGTGTAATAGAAAAAGTAAAAAGTAGATTCTACACGAAAACCGATAAAGTAAAAATTGGTAGTGTTTGGTAAATTAAGTGTTTTTTTCTTATAAAAAAGTCACAATCACTTAAATTAAGAGGTTGCAAACAGAGCCTATATCATTTTGAACATATTACTTTCTAAGATGATATATCCAAATATCTTGATTCAGCGTTCAATGAATTATTCTAATTCATTCTCTAATTTTCTGTATAAGCTCTTGTAAATGGAAGTTTGCAGTAAACTCAAACGGTGAAATCTATGATACTTTCTCTCTAATATAGTCTTACTGCCTGCACTTCTTTGTTAAGAAGTATCAATCAATCCATACAATTTTGGACGCGATTTTCACTATGAGTCATCCGGAAACAGTCTCTCTATTCTTTAGTACATGGGTATGACTGCGTACATCCGAGTATCCAACTCCCCTTACCCCACCGTAGGTGGGGAGCCTTTGCGGCACTGGGGTAAATGAAAATGGAAAATGGAAATAGCAAACCGATTTTAATTAGTAGATAATAATAATAGTTTTTTTGTATAACTTAACGTTTGTTTCAAAATTTTATATCATCAATTTTGGAATATTAATTAACTTGCGATTGCAAGTGTGCATGCTGCAGCATTAGTAAATTTCTGACGATGAGAATAGAATTATCGGAAATTGTGCTAAATAGGACTAATGAGTTCCTAAAAAACACAAATAGGAATACTACTTTTTAAATTCCCTAAATAGGACAAAACATTGATTTTCTACCCTAAATACCCCTAAGAGTATTAATTCATAATGAAACGCTTTAATTCATAATAAAATCATAAAAAAAACGTAAAAAATATTTAAAAAACGTAAAAAAATTATAAAAAATTTATAAAACATTTATAAAATAAAAATTTTAAATTTTTATTTTTTTAAATTTTTTTAAAAAATAATAAAAAAATAGTAAAAACCCATAAAAAATGAAAAAAATTATGGATACCTTGCCCACCGCCTCCCGCCGCCTCCCAGCACCACCACCTCCGATTGGTGAAATTTCTTCCACTTTTGGTAAAAAACTGCCATCTTTTTCTGAAAATGCCAAAAAGATGACATAATTACTCTTCAATATGCCAACATTTTCATTGAATACGCCATCATTATGGCATTATTTTAAATGTTGGCATATTTTTCTCCGGTGATGGGAGCTGGTGGTGCTGGGGGTGGCAGGGGTGGTAATGTTTTTTTTTAATTTTACGATTTCTTTTTATTTTATTTTTAATTTTTTAAAAAAATATTTTTTTTTAATTTTTTTAGAAAATATTTTTATTAATTTTCTATTATTGTTTTACGATTTTTAGTATTTTTTTCGATTTTTATTATTTTTTTATGATTTTATTATTAATTAAAACATTTCACAAGTTACAAGGGTATATTTGTCCAAACACACATAAATAGTCCTATTAAGGGAATTTAAAAAATGTAGTCCTATTTGTGCAATTTTGCCACTTTTTAGTCCTATTTAGGGAATTGACTCTAGAATTATTGTGTGACAACTGAACAATTCCAAATGAGATTTACTCCCTATTTTTCTATTGTTTGAATTCAACAAATTAAAATGGTATACTTAAAGTGTTCCACACACACATATATGTACGGAGTATATTATCGCATGGAAAAATATTGACCGTGTGTGTACCTTTCTTGTCCGGTAAAATTTGTAAAGCAAAATCATATTCATAACTTGAATCATGTTAGGAATTGTATTTTGAAGGACACAAACAAATGAATCAAAGAACAACTAAAATACATGTGGTGTTACAAAACTTTCCATTCTCAGGAATTGTTGATTCATAAAGATCAATTTTAGGTGGATTTTAAAATAACAAAAGATTAGAAAATAGAATTTATGCTTTATGATTTATACACGAACGGCTCGGATTGACCTCCACTACTTATTTTAATTCAACTTGATTGGAGCTGCTCTTAAAATCTTTAGAACTAAATTCATCCCCTCTTCAAGTCAGGGCCGTCTAATCAGTTTGGAGGCCCCCGGTTCCAAATGACAAATTGAGCTCCCCCTAAAACAAGAAAAAATACAAATTTTAGCAACGAAATACAAATAATCAAGATAATTCAATGAAATATAAATTTTATGATGTTTAAAGTCACAAATTAGAGAATTTAAAGGTTATATGCCTTTTGGAATTTTGAATAATAGATGACATCTAGAAAAATTAGAGTATTACTATGTAGTTACCAATAACTAATACTACACTCCGAATTTTTGGAGGCCCTTTACAAGAGTAGGCCCCGGTGCCAAACACCTATTGCACCTCCTAAAAGACGGCTCTGCCTCGGGTAATAGCAAAGATATTACCCGAGGCTGGGGGAGCTTGGAGTAATCACACCTGAAACCCACTCCATTGAATTTCAAATTCTTATGTGCCTAGCGGGTTTCGAACTTGAAACCTCTCAGCACGGTATCACATACGATTGTATACGTATATGCATCTACACCTTTCAATGAGTGAGCATCGTAAAATTAAAACGCATAGGCCCTACGTCACGGTCGACCCAAGGTGACAATGGGCGGCAGAAAATAAATGACATTTATTGAGAAATTGAAAAGACAATCTCTTAGATAACGTTTTCATTAAGTGTTCTTCTCCAAGGTGCGCATGAAATCTCTCCGGCTGAATTAAGAGGTAATATAGTACATTCCAGCTCCCCATTTCTACGCTAAGGGCTTTTTGGTGGGATCTTCCTCGACAATAAACCTTTTGTTATTACTCCCCCGTTCAGCAAAATTCTTCCTACTTACCATTTTTGGACAATTTGTGTGATTCACATTCATTTAACCCTTTTCTTACATAACCAACCACAACCATAACCATACATTTCTACTTGATTCTAATTTCTTAATGAGAAAAGGGTCATATGAGACCTTCTACTATCTTCAAATGACCACATAATGTCATTTAAGCATCTTTACTTTTAAAAACAAGTCATAAGAGGCGTTATGACCTGCTAGCAACCGGTGCTTCCGTTTCCAGCTTACATGGTCCGTTTTTTGCAAAACTTCGTAAAATTTTCCACGTCAGGCGTCAGCAGGTATTATCCATTTTTAAGAGCCACCCAGATTCAAGAGCTTGCTATGTAAAAGCCTCGTTCCTAAAATCAGATTGAAAGAATTCAGGGGTTTTTCAAATTTCGATCAACTCAAATGAAGATTTTGGTTAAACAATCGATCTCCTCTATCCGTTCCGACTGGGGTACGAACAGATTTGAATCCAGCAAATTGGGGAAGACAAGATTGAGAGAGATATGCCCGTTTCTCTGCTCAGTGCGTGACTTTCTTCATACATTACAGAGAACATTTTTTTTCGAATCACTAAATAACATCACAGTAAAGCATGGCAGAGACAAAAGCGTACAACAACATTAGTTTACAACATCAAAATTCAGAATACAACATATTGTGTTGGTTGTTGTGTCGACTACCGCCATCCAGAATAGCTCCTAAAAATTAGCCTATGTGAGAAAGACTATGAGACTACAATTGGAATAAGTTACAAATGCTAATCAATAGTAGTAGTCTGTTTCATTTTTTGAATATGTCAAATAAAATATGAGGCCATTTGGCAACACAATTTTTTGGCTTATCAGGTTCAGCAAACTTTTTCACCAAATACGTATTTTTTGCTTTCGCGTGCTGAATTGTGTAATAAGCATAAAAAGTAAGATTGAAGTTACTTTTCTGCCTATATTGGCTGAAGTTACGGTAGATGATCATTTTAACTATTTTTACATATAATTTTTTCTTTATTTTTTCAATAAAAGACATAGTATATTTTAAAAATTTATTTTTTCTTAAATCATCAGAATCAACCAATGTAGCCACTTCAATCAGAACTTCTTGAATTTCAACAGAATCAGCCGATTTTCGTGCTACCAAACGGGCTCTATATCTAACGCATAGTATTCCAAATTTTCAATGAAACAAAAACATGTCAGCAATCTCTACCCGCCCGGAATGATTAAATTCCAATTCTATTTATCATCATAACTTCATGTAAAATGGAAAGATTTGAACTCTCTTCCAAAGTACAAGATGATAAAGCAATTGAAATTCAAGATAGTGAACTCACTTATTTGCCCTACTCTTTCTAAAAACGTAAATGCATGAAGAAAGTCACACACTGAGCAGTGAAACGAGCATACGGTATGATATAAACGAAGTTGGCAAAACGTGCAGGGAGTTTTCTGGCCCGAGTGCCAACTGTTTTTCCCTTTATGCCCTTGTCAGTTTCTATGGGTGTATCAGCATATCTCTATCAATCTTGTCACCACCAATTCGCTGGATTCAAATTACTTCGTACCCTAGCCGGCTCAGATATAGGAGATCGATTGTTTTAGACTTTTAGCAGCATATTCATTTTACCAGCATATTCGTGTCCTAAGTTCTTTCGATTTATTCCCTTTCAAAAAAAAAGTTCTTTCGATTTATTCAAACTGATTTTAGAATGACGCTTTTACATAGCAGGGTTTGGATGGCTTTTAAAAATGAGTAATATTGGAAACAAATGCTAAGTTTAGCAAAAAACAGGCCACATAATCTGGAACCTGGAGCAATGGTTGCTAGCAGGTCATAACGCCCTTTATGAATTATGACTTGTTTTTAAAAGTAAAGATGCTTAAATGACACTATTTTTAGTATATGGTCTTATGTGACCATTTGAAGACAATAGAAGGCCTGATTGAGAATAATCTTGCGAGACGGAGGGAATATATAAATAGATAATGCAGAGTAACAAAGTACAATAAGGATAACCAAAATCAAGACCATTGTTTAACATCGTGGAGTGATTGATCCAAGAGCGGGAACCAGACTTGTGGGCTATATATTCCCAATTCCCATTTGACAATTATTAGGTTTGTATAATTGTATCAAGACAAAGGCCTTTTAAATTAGGCTAAAGGGTCAAATAGGTACATGAAATAACTTAAAATGTTCAATTAACCCCTTATAAAGGAGTTTCTGCCCGGACGTCGCCAATTGGGGCGGTTTCCGGTGGAATTTTTTGATGAAATTTTTTGACCATCTTCTTCATTAAGTCTAGTTTACCCATACCAAATTTCAGCTAAAAATTCAACCGGGAAGGCAGTCGAATTATTTTCCGAAATGTACTGCACTGTTTAATTTTTCAGAAAATCATTCGACTGCCTTCCCGGTTGAATTTTTAGCTGAAATTTGGTCTGGGTACACTAGACTTAATGAAGAAGATGCTCAAAAAAATTCATCAAAAAATTCCACCGGGAACCGCCCCAATTGGCGACGTCCGGGCAGAAACTCCTATATAAGGGGCTAATTGAACACTTTAGGTTAGTTCATGTACCTATTTGACCCTTTAGCCTTTAAATTAACATTTGAATTATTATAAAGCTAAACTAGACAAATTGTGAGAAGCACGAGTATTTATCCCTGCTTATATAATACTCCCTCCGTTCTTTTTTATTAGTCCTCTTAGGGTTTGACACGAGTTTTAATACGTAGTAATAAAGTAGTAGGATAAGTATAGAGTGTGTAGGGTAAATAATAAAGTAAGAAAGATGGTATATTAAAAACAGTAAAGTGATGATAAAGTGGGAAAGAGAGTGTATTATGAAGAGTAAAGTGATGGTAAAGTAGGAAAGAGAAAGTAGTTTGTAAAAAGTAAGTGGGGTAAAAGTAATAATAGTGGAGTATTTTCTCAAAAACTTTCCTTAAAGGGAAATGAGGACAAATAAAAAAAACTTCCCAAAAAGGAAAAAAGGACTAAAGAAAAAGAACGGAGGGAGTAATAGGGTAATTCCGTAATTCTATCACAGCCTCCAAATTACTAATCACAACCACTAAATTAAATATTAATAAAATAAATTAATTCAATTTTCCAAATTACGCTTATATAGAAAAATAACATCACTGGAAGTTAAGGAGTTAGCTAAACCCAATTTATTCAGCCCCATACATCGATTACAAAACAGAGAAACTCCATTCAATCCACCAAAAGAAATTCTCCATTGAAATAAACTTGAAAGGAGGAGGAAAATAAAAAGATATTACTCCAAGTTTGAAAGATGAACGAAAAGAATACAGGGAATCAATTTCAAATAAGAGAATTCAACTGCTCCGCTCCTGGGTAAACAACTACAGTGGTTCCGAACAAAATCAATGAATCAAAAAGCTCAAAAAATTGATTTAATCCCATATAAAACTTCAAACAGCACCTTATTTATTTATTCTTTGGATCCATTGGGACTGACGGGGCTCGAACCCGCAGCTTCGCCTTAGCTTGACAGGGCGGTGCTCTGACCAATTGAACTACAATCCCCGTCAAATAAGGAATCCAGTCAAAATTTTTATTTTGTGACTTATCTATCAGTATAGTTCTGAGATATTTTTCAAGTCCTGGTTCTGTTTTCTTATTGGGATTTGCGAATGATTGGGCCGAGCTGGATTTGAACCAGCGTAGACATATTGCCAACGAATTTACAGTCCGTCCCCATTAACCACTTGGGCATCGACCCAGGAAAAACCAAATTACTACTCAACTTTGTAATGAATCCATTATAAGCTTCCTTTCAAAGTACCCTACCCCCAGGGGAATTCGAATCCCCGCTGCCTCCTTGAAAGAGAGATGTCCTAAACCACTAGACGATGGGGGCCCACTTGTTCAACCAACCTCATACTATGATGTGATAGTAGGAACTTTTTTTTATATAAGCTGACCGGCCTGGTTCTGTGTTAGGAACAATAATCGGATTATCTTACCGGAAGATAACCGGAATCCCTTCTACCTTTCCAATGTTCTACTACATCCGTCCCCTTTTTATTGGGACGGAAGAGAGTGACACGAGTTTTAAAAAAAGTGAGTTTGTGTGGTTGATATTAATTAATAAAGTAATAATAAAGTAAGAATGATTTTGAGCCATACAAACTTTACCGAATAAGGTATGAGACAATTAAATAGGGACATCCCAATATGATAAAATGAGACATTAAAAAAGGGACGGACGGAGTAGTTGGGTCGAAGAAGAAACAATGGAAGGAGGGACAGTAGTATCTAAGTATCTTCATTCACTTTTTATAGATCTAGGCATCATCAACTCCAATTCAATGAGCTTCAGGTAGTTTGAAGGCGGAAGGATTCTATGAGTGAAAGAGAGGCTGCGTGTTTGAACGCGTTGATTTAGACGGAAGCCTAAAATTGGAATCTTCACCGTTTGGAGACTTCTTTTTTTCGACTTATCAGGCTTATCAGCCAGCTTTTTCATCAAACACGTAACTTTTACTTTTGTGTGCTGAATTGTGTAATAAGCAGACAAAGTAAGGTTGGAGTTACTTTTTTGGCTGTATTGGCTGAAGTTACTGTAAAGGACTATTTTAGCTATTTTTACATGTAATTTTTTCTATAATTTATTAATAAAATATATTTTTAAAATATTTTTTTCTTGAATCAGCAGAATCAGCTAAAACAGCCACTTCAGCCAGAATTTCATAAATTTCAGCAGAATCAGCCAAAACAGCCGATTTTCGTGCTACCAAACGGGCTCTACGTTTTAATGTGTTGTGGCTGTGAATACTTGATGAGAGGCTACAAATAGAATTACTCATATGGGGGTGTTTGGATCTGATTCTTAAAACTGCTTCTGTTCCTTCAGGGAACAGAAACAGAAGCTGGAGTGTTTGAGTGAAAGTGCAGAAGTGATTCTGGTGCTCTAATTTACTCCCAGAATCAGTTTTTTTAGAAGTTGGGGGTGACCAGCTTCTGAAAACTGATTCTGATTCTGCTTCTGCTTTTAAAAAAGAAGCAGAAGCAGAATCAGTTCCAAACACCCCATAATAAGGGCCAATGACGTTATCATAGTTCTTTTACCGTCCATAACTGCTTTTTCTGTCCAAATACTTCTCAAACCCGTTAACAAAATAGCTATCCCTTTCATGGTGTCTGTTCATGAACATTCACCGTTTATTCAACCGCTAAACAGGCTTTGTTTGCAAGTGCATGTGTTTAAATAAAAGCACTTTTTGAAAAAAAGTGATTAGTAGTAAAAGTTGGTAGTGTTTGGTAAAATAAGTGCTTATTGTGTAATAGAAAAAGTAAAAAGTAGATTGTACACGAAAACCGAGAAAGTAAAAGTTGATAATGTTTGGTAAAATAAGTGCTTTTTTCTTTAAAAAAAAAAGCCACCGGCACTTTATCTAAGTGTTCTCAAACAAGCCCTAAACAACTTCCCATCTCAGTATAATTGGTATAATGGGAACAAAGTATTTGTACTCATCCGCTCTGTTACAGTTCCATTTCACAAACCAGGTATTCGTATATTACAAGTACTCCATTCCCTCAGAAATAATCTTATACGGTCGGTCATTAATGGATTTGCAACTACTTTTTTATCTTTTGAAATTTAAAAAAAAAATTGAGACAAATCAGTGCTGTTAGACGAATTTGCACGATAAAATTACATTTACTGAAACTGCACCTGCTTCAATTTCAACCTTCGTCATCAGCCTCCCCTCCGACTTGGTAAAATTCATCATAGTCACAAAGTGTTTGCCGAAACACCTAAGGGCCTATTTGGTAACGACTACAACGGTTGAATAGGCTGAAAAGACTTAAAAGGTTGAATGTGTTGAAGTGAAAATGTTTGGTAATATGCTGGCTGAAATGACTGATTGAGTGTAAAATTACTATAAAGGGTATTAGCTTGTTTATACGGAGTATGAAATATATGGGTGTGAATTTTAATTTGCTGGATTATAATTAGGTTAGTATAATTAAAACTGCTTGATTAATTATCACTTTGGATTTTTTTACACGTGTTTTCCTGAATATGCGACATTAGTATTAATAAAAAGATCACATACACTTAAATTACAATAAAACCAAACAAAAAGTACAGACAAGTATTTATTGGAGTTAACAAAATTTTACTTGAGTCCAAAAACAATAAAATATACTCGTAGACCACTACGTGAACAACCGGCTTTTGATCCGAAGCTTTGTTCTCAATTTTTGGCAACTGAAAACAGCGTATTTAAATTTAGAAGGGTGAAAGGAGTCTTTTTAATCTCTAACAGTACAATAATAAAAAACAGATGAAAAAGTAACCTTCGTGTAGATTTTTCAGCTGATCATAAAAATCAGCCCAAGTAGCTAATTCAGCAAGTGTTTGGGGATTTTTTTTTAACACATTCAGGCTTATAATTATAAGCCCACTTTGAGAGCTCCAAACGGCCTCTAAGTCGGTATGATCATTGTTTGTCACTTATTAAATCGAGTTTTTTTCAAAAATAATGGTAAACAATAAATTATTTACATAATTATGGTTTGGTTAAAAATAAAAAACCAAACTACTGTCAGAATAACTAGGGTTTGAAAGACGGATGAAAGCCGCCAACTGAGTACGGAACAATAGCAACAGATGGAGCAGTAAGCGTGTGAAGGCTGGACCCCCATTTTTTAAAACTCTTTTTTTAAAAAAAATTGATATAACTTTTGGATTTATAATCTGTTTTTTATAAAATATATATCAAAATTCATGATTTTTTATTATCTTTCATATGACACCAGTATTTCATACATAAAAATAAATTTGAAGGCACAATTCGTGTATGATTTTAGGTTTAAATTTTTTCTTAAGTGGATCAAGGTTCTAAAATTAAGATTTCACGATTCCATAGTACAAAAAGAAGATAAAGTGTAAAGGTGAGATTATTCTGAGATTACATAAAGGTGAGATTATTCTGGGATTACATAAAGGTGAAATTATTATGAGAAGACCAAAGAAAGGTGAGATTATTCTTGTCAATTTTTCCTATTAAATATAATGAAAAATTATGAAAGAGACTGAACCCATCAAAATAATAAAGTATTAAGATTTGTTTTTGTGGAAATCGAAATACTAATATTCTACATCCGTCCCTTTTATATTGGAACGGAAGAGGTTGACACGATTATTAAGAAAAGTGGGTTTGTGCGATTGATATTAATTGATAGAAAAAATGGCATTGATATAACAATGGAGGTTTCCATTTCCCAAAATATGGCTCTTATTTGTTTTTCCAAAAATGTGATTTAGCTGTCCACTCTTTGGCCTATCTTAGGGGTGGGCGCGGTCCGGTCGGTCCAATATTTGGCCGAACTCGTACCCGTACCGTTACTATTCAAACGGTTTGGTTCGGTTCGGTCTTAGACCTAAACCCGTTCGATACGGTTTCATTTTGAAACGGGCGGTACCATGCCATACCAATACCAAACAATGCCACTTTTTCCAAGTGTTTAAGAGACAATTGAAGTTTAGTCATCCTAAAAAAATCTACACAATTTATCAATTTTCATACTCATTCCATCCCAAATTAACATGCAATGTCAATATTTTTTGGTCAACCAATGTTAGAGTTAAATTCTCTTCATTGATAATTAATTCAATTTTTAATAATTAAAATAAACATATTCAGAAACTACATTGAAATTTCTTCAAAGTTGCAAGCTCCAAATTAAATATAATTAAAAATTGACATTTTAGTTAAGTGAATAAAATGAATCTGTTTTAAAAAAAAAAATTAATTTTGCAAATCAATTTGGGACGAAGGTAGTATTATATTACATAATTAATAAATTTCAGATAAATTATAGTAGTACAAATTTAAATGATTAAACCATACATCGGTACGATTCCAGACTTCCTTTGAACTAGCAAAGACGGTGAAAATGTAAAGGCACTAGTCAAAATAATGGTATAAATGTAAATTTAAATAATTAAATCATACTCCCTCCATCCCGCTATTAACTTCCTACTTTGACCTACACACATATTTAGGAAATAAATTTGACTTTACTGTTTCGACACTGTTTGACACTGTTTAGACACTGTTTGGCATTGTTTTGCACTGTTTGACACTGTTTTGATGTAGGATAACTTTCCATTTAGGGAAATGAGAAGATGATTTTGGGACGGTCCAAAAAGGAAAACAGGAAGTTAATAGCGGGACGGAGGGAGTACTTTGGTTCGGTTTGGTCCGGTTTCCGTTCTCATTTTATGAGAACCGGTCATGACATTGTTTAGAATCGGTAGGGTTTGGTTCGGGACAAAAAAATTGAGATCCGTTTCAAACCCCATTTTTCGGTCCGGTACCATATCGGTTCGGTTCGGTACCATGCCGGTTCGGTATTTTTGCCCACCCCTATCCTATCTTACTCTCGTAACACACTGCGGACTCTCCATCTCCTGCATCCTTTCTACAGATCTACCAGATGGAGCGGACACAAGTCACGCAACAAGCACCAACTTCCTCTCAGCCAATGGACGCACGCCACCGCCTTCGTCTTCATCTCTCTCAATGTGATTTAGCTGCCGCCGCCCCACCGCACTCCTGTCGCAGAGTAGTCGCAGACACCCCGCCGCCTCGCCGCCCCACCGTACTTCAGCCTCCAACGCCCGGCTGCCTCACTGCAACTCTTATTCTTCTCATTCTTCTTCGCCACTACTTATCCTACCAGTCATCGATGGCCGCGCCGCCCTGTTCCATTAGCCGCACAGCCGCACAGGTCGTGGATCTAACTCGCTCTCCAGATTTCTGCTCCGCCTTTCCGTATAAATGGTCTAGATCTATGATTTTGGTGGTCGTTAAAGCTAGGATGAGGGGCAGTGGTGCGGTTGGGGGCTTGGGTCAGAATCTGGGGTTGAGGTGCGAGGTCAGCTGGGTGGGCTAGCGGGGCAGATCTGGGCGTTTGGATGGGCTAGGGTTGGCCTGTGGGACTGGCTGGGTAGGGGCTGGCTGGGCAGAGCTGAGGTGCTATGGTACTGAGTGGGCGGATTTCACCGGCGACGGCATCACTATGGCGGTGTCACCGGATTAGTGACCGGAGTTGGGCGGATGTCACTGGATTAGTGACCGGAGTTGGGTGGGACAGTCACTATGGCGGTAGGGTAGTCACTTTGGCGGTGGGGTAGTCATTGTGGCCGGCGGGGTAGTCACTGTGGCTGGCGCAGTCATTATGGCCGGCCGGCGGTGGCTACAGTGACACGTCAACGGTGGTTACAGTGACAAGGGCGGCGGCTACAGTGACACATGCGGTGGCTACAGTGACACGAGCAGTGGCTACAGTGACATGGGCAGTGGTTGTAGTGACGGGGTGTGGCTACAGTGACACGGGCGGTGGTTGTACTGACATGAGTGGTGATTGTAGTTATAAAAAAACGAACACGCAGTGACATAAATTTTTTGCAGTTACATCATGTTTTCTAATTGCACATATATGACCTTCTTGGTCACTTTTTTGTCCCTTTTTAAAAGTGGTCACTTTTTGGGTAATTGGTTCAAAATTACTAATATCCAAGTAAAAACTCCTAATTGATAAAGTAAGAATAAAGTAAAAATGATTTAGAACCGCACAAACTTTAATAACTATGATATGAGACAATTTTAGGGGAAACATCTTCAAAAGGTAAAACGGGACAATATAAGGGGATGGGGGAGTAATAGTTATAGCAAAGTTGAAGAAAAGATTTTTTTCTTATATTTTGGGTCCCACCTAGCCTTCCGGCTTATTAGCCGATGTTGCTAACTTTTGTATTTCTAATTTTAAACGTAAGTCATTAATTGAGTTTGCATCTTTTCAAACCACTCAAATTGAATCAACAAAATAAATAACTATCACAAGCATTTTCTAGTGACATTTTTAGCAAATAAATAAAATTAAATGTCCCATAGTTCTAGCTTGAAGTTGTGCTATAGAATCATGAAATCTTAATTTTAGAAATAAGAAAATTGATCCACTCAAGAAAAATTTCAAACCTAAAATCGAATTGTGTCTTCATAATTATTTTTATTTTTATATATCCAATATAGGTCTCATATGAAAGATAATAAAAAGTTATAAATTTTGATATATTTTTTATAAAAATCAGATTGTAAATAAAAAAGTTATATAAATTTTAAAAAAAATTAAACTGGGGTCCCACTTTCACAAGCTTACTCCTTCCCATTTGTTGCTATTGTTCGGTACTTACAATTACATGCATAAGCCATGAGTTGGTGGCTTTCATTCATTTTTCTAACCTTAGTTACTCTAGCAGTAGTTTGGTATATATTTTTAACCAAACCATAATTATGTAAATAATTTATTATTTAGCATTAATTTTGAAAAAAACTCTAAATCTCTTAAATTTCAACAATAACTAAAATAAATTTTCTCTTACCCAATGTTTACCTTTAGTTTTGAATGCGTATTTGTAGATTTCACCTGATTATATTCTTCAAAAATCGGAACACACTAAACTCACGCTGCACTTAGAAGCTGTTCCGTTCGTCTTAATCTTATTACTTATTCCTTAATCTTATTTTATTCAGATCAGATCAGAAAGATTCAGATCAGATCAGAAATATTCAGATCAGATCAGATCAGCAACATTCAGATCAGTTCAGCAACATTCAGATCAGATCAGAAAGATTCAGATCAGATCAGAAAGATTCAGATCAGATCAGATCAGATCAGAAAGATTCAGATCAGATCAGATCAGATCAGAAAAATTCAGATCGGAAACATTCAGATCAGGTGAACGGAACAACTTCTTACTTGACTTGTTGACTACTACAGTACTGCACAAAGAAGTAAAGAAAATATAAAATGCCCATGCCCATGACCTCCCAGTACTACATTTTAATATTACAAACTCACGCTAACAAATCATTTGTATTATGAATATGTCCATATGAAAAAAAGTCATTTGATTTCTTATCAAATGCATAATTTATCGCTAATTTTACATGTTTAAACCGGCAACAATATATACTAGGAAGCTTCCTAATGTTGTTAATTACTCCCCCCGTATTTATTTAGGGTATGTTTGGCACAACTAGCTAAAAAGATATTTTTACGAGTTTTTTAATAACTGTCAAGTTTTAGTGACTGAAAAGATCTTAAAAAGAAAATGTGATAGCTGTTTGGTAAAAAATTGACTGTTTGATTTAGTTCGGTTTGATATACAAGTTGTAAGAACTAATTAATAATAATTAAAAGTCACGAGCTTTTCTCAGATGCTACACCTGGTAGCATCTCAAAAAAGATCTTTTAATTTTTCAAAAACTCTTAAAAATGTCATGCCAAACATACAACTAGAGTCTTTTAAGATCTTTTTAAAGAATAGAGAAGCTAGAAGTTAGAGTTTTTTGTGTGCCAAACAGAGCCTTACTTGTCTCACTTTCCGACATATAAAAAAATGACCCATTCTCTTTTCGGAAAGAAACCCATTTAAAAATCAACTTCAGCACAAAAAACCTCCTACTTTACATATAATTATCTTAAACTACATAAAAAAGCAAACGGGCCAAATAAATAGATATGGAGGGGTAATACTCATATTATTAAGAGTAACAGAACGTACAAGGTCCATGAGTTGGTAGGCCCGGTGCTCACATCTTGACTGTGTTTGTTTAGAGATAGTTTTGATCTTTTGAAGACCAAGTTCAAGGTCCATGAGTTGGCAGGCCCGGTGTCACATTTTATGGACCCGGGACAATACACATAAAGGATGTTTTTACTTGGATTTGCTGGTCTGGTTTGGTTTCTTTGTATTTTTATAACTATCCATGTCTAGTCTGGTCTGACCGGATCTGATGTGGTCTGGTATGGGACAAATTATAATCCAAGTAAAAACATCCAAAGTAGGCCTTACGACAAACATGTGAATATCTATAAATTTTATATTAATAAAACTATTTGTAAAATTAAGTAGTACAATTGTTACTTGTAATATGAAATATTGCATTGAGTTAGTGAAAGACGTGAAAGTTATACTATATCATTTATGGAGTAATGTTTTCATATTTCAAATCTTGTCGTGAGTCTTGTGACTAGAACAAAACAAATTGCAACCCCGTACGTTATATGATCCTTTTGCCGTCTAACGCTTCATTTGTCCTTCAAAATAACTGTCAACCCCGTCAATTGCACAAGTATTCGGTTGCTAGGCATCTCTTTGTTCATTCGGCAATTATTCAACCGTCTCCTTGTAGATCATATACTAGGGTCGGAGGAATGGAAGGTATTCTTCCTCATTTGGTCGGTTACGTTCCATTCTACAAGAAGAAGTGGAATCAGAGAACTTGCGGCGCCATATGAAAAACCTGCCGCGCCCAAAAAAATTACACTACCGCTATAACGTAAAGAGAATGTTTCATAGCGTTATAGGAAAGAGTTGACGCCATAGATAGAAGGAAGAAAAACATCAAGTGCGCTGAATTCGATGTCTGAATCTCTGTTCAGACTGTAATGTCATCAGGAGTATAATTGATAAAGAGTCCTGGAATGGGAGCATTTCATCTAGAGTGTTCTCCATTGCTGCTTGTGCATTTAATGAGCAATGGCTACAGTTCAACTTTGCTTTTCCTCAATGGTCATGGCGGAGATCGATGTCCAAACCTTCTTGGGGTTCCTTCCACTAGAATACACGGTTCTTCTTCTTCTTCTAAAACTAGATAACTACTAATCATATTAGCATGGTTAAAATGAATTCACTGTAACTGCATTTGCTTCTCCCTTAAATTCCACCTGCGATTTAGACATTGATCAACAGCCTTTACTTCACATTGACAAAAATTAAAAGTTCACAAACTGTTTGTTGAAGTGCCTAGGTGAACCAAAGTGTATCAATTATAAGAAATCTCTTTAATTTCAACAACTAAAGCATAATACCTTTTAAAAAAATGTTCCCCTTGAATTTTTGTTTGCTTGTTTGTAGACTACACCAAATTATATTCTCACACCACATTAAAATCAATGTACACTTCAGAACAAAGTAAATAGGGTGTCTCAAATGTTGTGAAAAATGTAAATCAAACGTTAACAGGGTGTGTCATATTTTAGGTTGCTGCCTTTCATGTCACTAGTATGTTACCCGTGCGATGCACGGGACAAAAAAGAATTACATATTCTTCCATACTACTCGTATTTAATTAAAAATTGTCTTCTTTTTTAGTTGGAACATTGATGAATTTCATACTATTCATATACTCTAATTTGACTACATTTTATTTATTAATTAAATTTTTGAAAAATAGTGATAAGTTCCACTTGTTTTAAAATTTCAAATTCTAAATTTTTTAATTTTTTACTAATAAGAAATGAATGATATTAATGAAACTTGACAAACTTCGTCTTTTAGTATGATATTAATGATCAATTTTCGTCTTTTACATACGTAGTACTATACTATTCCCTAAGAATACTTCGTCTTTTAGTATGCATTGTGTATATATAACATGTTACAGGAATATTAGATTGTATAAGTATATCATATAATATATTTGGATTTGTTATGAATCGTTTTGTGATGCTATATCTGATTTCCCATTTGCTACCAATATGAAAAATTTAGTAGGAATATGTGCTTCAGAAAAAACAGACTGAAATGACCAAATGAAAATTTTCATTGGTTAACACTTAATTACGGCATCTCCAAGTCACCATGAGTAAGAAACAGATCTAAAGAAACTAATTTCTGTATTTTGGGCTAGATTTTTTTTTACAGAAAGTAATACTGATTGATCGAACCAACAATTAGAACTTCGGCCCAATTAGAAATTAAACACCCCCTTGAATTAAAACCGGCGAGCATCTAAAGACCGAGACTGGATATGAATGCACCGATTTTTATCAGCTGCGACTACTTTGGTCTGATATTGCTATCTCTCGCCTGGTTTTGTTATCAGCCCGGCGGCGCTAGATCGATAGGATCACCATCTCTTGCATGTATCACAATATGCCGCACTCTTTTCTCCTTAATTAGATTTGTATGTGTAGTTAAAAATTGCATCTGAAAATCTGATGTAAATTTTTTTTTCCTATAATTCATTTATGATTAGGAATAGATACAGAGAGTGGAAAAAAATGAATTACTAATATACTCACTTGGCCTGCTACGCTATTCTTCTAGCCGCAAGTCGATGTTCTACTCAAGCCATACGTAATATACATGGCAATATTTAGTATTGGTATACGTAGTATATATAATTTCTAAGACGTGCTAACAAATCAACGTAACTTTCACTTACAGGTGCATTATGAAAGTTAGGTTTTTGTGAGTCATGAAGAACTTTTGATGCTGAATTTGCACCATATATAGTAATGAGGCGGTTGAATTTAAGATGGACGTGAAAGGTGGTGATCATGCTTTAATTTGTAGGCTGGGTAAACTGTCGAGTTGGTTTCTTCAGCCTTCTAGAACAAATTGGATGCTGAGTCATTTTTCACAATTTTTGCTGTGTCAAGCTTTGTGATACGCATATATACACTGTAACTGTTTTTTCTAATTGGAAGTGCCAAGTTTTTTGCCTAAATGTACGGCATTTCATATGGCATGAGATGTCACGATGACTTCATGAATTGCGCCCATGCCAGACGATTGTGTTTTTATATATATTAAGATTTCGGCACAAAGTAAATTTACTATGATATTTTTGGGTTGTTCTGCTTACATTCATTTGTTTTCAGCACCAAGGCAGTTTAAGCATACTCTTTTACTGTACTTTTTTCAGTTTTATCAACTTCAATTTTTTTCTACACTAACCATCCGCAGTCTAAATTTGCTTCATCAGAGACATTGCAAATTTTTAACACCACGATCTTGCATTTCCGTTGTTTTTTGTACTACACACTACTTTCTTAAGATTGTTGCTAATTGAACATAGGACCTTAATTTTACGGAGTATTTTTTTAGTTGAGTTGAACAAGCTATTGTTATTCATTTAAATACTGGTGGAATAAATATCTTTGATTATCAAATAGACTTCTTACTAACATTTTCACCACATTAGTAAAAAAACATACATAATTTGATTATTTGAACTCTTACTTTCACTATGAATTCATTTTGCAATAAAATTATCACAACTAAAATAAATTAAAAAAAACTATCCTAATTAAAATTTCTTCTACTTTGCACTCCACTACACACTAATACCTTGAAAGACAAACGAACTATACAAACATATTTTGAACTTTTAATACAAAGCAAAATACTGTCCAATCCACAAATTTAAAAAAAATTATAAAGTGTTATCAATCTTTAGGAACCATTTTGAACAAGCGTTATTATATTCAATTGCAACTCGGTTTAAGAAAAGTCAAATTTTTACATAAATTGTTTCCCTAACAAGTCCTAATTCCAAGTTCCAACGCTTTGAAAAGTATATACTCCGTATACAAGAATGCCTTAATTCATTTTCATAAATTAAAACTATCTAAAATGGAGCTTTAATTTTCTTTATTATTATTGTACTTACTCAATGTGTGTTTTTACAAAATTTTGAACTCCGATCCTATCCCCCTAAATAGCATGTCTTTGTGTTTTAGAAATCATACTTTTTTACCCACCACATTTTAAAATAAGCATATGCGTTAATTACAAAGGGTAATGTAGAGTGCATCTACTATATACACATTCTTACTCTAAAAAATTACATTAACCAAGTTGTCATACAAGATTTGCAAAACAACAAACAAATTGCCGCATATCTTCAACACAGTAAAAAAGTAAACCAAAACAAGGTACCCATAATAGTTAATAATTTCTTCAGACTTCCAAATTCAAAGTGTTTGCATTTATTTTGGGGGTTTTCGTGTTTTTAAGAACTAAGTTTCTCATATAGTTCAACTGTTAAAGCATGCTTTCTTGTTTATGGTCCTTTAAAACTGATTTTTGTCAACCCCTACTCACTACCACACCAAAGTGACTATTTACTCTTCATGCGTGATTAGACCCTTAGAGGTCTGCCATAAAACCTTCTTTAGAAACTTCAAAAAACTAAATGGATTTATTCAATACCATCAAATTCTAAGGGTAATGTCACTAAGGTCGCACCTACTAAAGTAATTACGTTCCCAGTAAATAACTTATCACATTTTACAGAATCCAAACCCAACATAGCTCATACCTGAATATATTAATGCTGCTATCAAGTAAGTCTACTAAATTGGTCTAACTAATCATATTTTCTCAATAGGGTGTGCGGACTTTCACATGTCATGTGTATCTGAGTACTACACAGTTCCCACAAAAGTTCCAAATGAGTTTCAGATTTATGATTGGGGTTTATCCCAACTCTTAAGATAATTTGGAGTTTCAATATGTAGAGGAGTGTTCCTCACTGAGTGTTATATTTCATTACTAATTTTATTTTCTCTACTATGTATAAATTGGATATATTTAAAAGAACGACTTCCTGCTTTACGAACTCAATTCCAAATTTTTTAAAGGTAAGTGTCAGATTGGTACTCGAAGTTGCATAAAAAGGGTCAAATAAGTCCTTATATAAGAGGTTATGTCCGGCCGTCGCCATTTGGGGCAGTTTCCGTTGGAATTTTTTGACGAATTTTTTTTAGCATCTTATTCATTAAGTCTAGTTTACTCATACCAAATTTGAGCTAAAAATTCAACCGGGAAGGCATTCAAATGAATTCTTGATGATAACTACGCAATTAAAAGCGCAGTTATCTTCAAGAATTCATTTGAATGCCTTTCCGATTGAAGTTTTAGCTGAAATTTGGTACGAGTAAACTAGACTTAATGAATAAGATGCTCAAAATATTTCATCAAAAAATTCCTCCGGGAACCGCCTCGAATGGCGACGGCCGGACAGTAAGGACTTATTTGACCCCTTTTTATGTAACTTATTTGACTCCAATATGACCCTTACCTCAAATTTTTTATCTTGCATAATAAGAAGGTATATTATCTATATTTGTGCTATTGGTGTGAATAATTTGGTTGTATGTGTTGCATAGAAGGTAGTTCTTGATGTGCCGAAGTAGTACTCATATAAACAAGATTCATTTATTCAAGAATTGTGTAATGTTATCTCATTATGTTCATGTGTTTGGATTTTGATTAGAAACTAAATACTCCATTCAATATTAGAAAGCATTTTTATTTGCATCTTTATCTTATTTGAATGAAAAATTAATTTCAGTGGTGTGACTGTAATTGTTTGGAAAATTAATTCAATAGATACTTTCTAATTTAAATCATTATTACCAAGCCTAAAGTTTTCTACATATTTCTCTTGAGCTGTGTTCTTTTGGACTAAAAATTACTTGTATGATCTTATTTAATCAACTCTAGGCCTCAGTTTTATGTTAAGAACCTAGACAACGCCAAACATTATTCATATTTGATACTTATAGCACTATTTTGTTTAGTTTTGCTAACAATGATTATGTGTTATAATAGAGTCACATTTGTCTAATTCTCTTCCGATCTCTTTGAAACTGGTCGCATCAGAGAGAAGAGACAAATATAAGCCTAAGAGAAAAAGACATATTAGTTAAGTTATATGCAATAGTTAACCTGAGCTGGAGTCTAATTACATTATGTTTAATTGAATGATGTATTGAGCCCATTAAATTATTCATTCCATCTGATACAAAAAAACAATTCAATCCATTTGTTGTTAATTTTACTTGCTAGTTACTTTTATATTTAAATAAAGGATGATGATTCGGATAGTTTTATTAGGATCTTGTGCTATCTTTCTAATGTTTGTTAATTATTGATCCACGACCTTATTAAAATGAAATTCATACGAAGTAAAAGATTATTAAAGTCCAATTTATTGACATTATTTATGTACACTATCCTGTATAAATTTATTTCCCTTACTTGACCGCTGAAGTTACATGTTTCGTCTATCACTCCACATGAATAGCAGGACTTCCGATTGGGCTTCAGAGCTCCTTCTCAAGTAGCTGCACTTGGATTTTGAAGGTATCTACACATAACTTAGAGTTCTCTTCATTAACTCTAACCTTAATAGACCTTAAATCAAGCTTAAAAGTGAATGAGTCTCCTCTGATGGATTTCATAACTAATAAAGTGTAGAATTATAGAGCTCCTTCTCAAGTAGTATTGCTTAAATGCCAATCATTCAAGAACTCTAAATCATTTAGGCAGACTCAAGAAATCCCATCTATTGGTTATTTGGTTTAATGTCAATTGAGTTCTAATATGGCTTTTAAAGCCCAATGACTTTGGACAAGCTGTCTTTGGACAAACATGGTGTAGTAGAAGAAGAAAAAAATACATAAGAAGGTCCCTAGATTGTTTTCATTTATTATTATCGTCACTTAGTCAATGTGTGTGTACAAAAAAAACTGACCCCCCCCCCAAAGCATGTCTTCATGTTTAGAAATCATACTATATATGGGGATAAAGCGGTAATTTAACCCACATTCATTATACATTATAAGTGGTAATTTAAATAGCATGTGCTATGTACAAACTCCACTCCATGCCTTCAGATCATTATGCATTATAAGTGGTAATTTAAATAGCATCTGCTATGTACAAACTCCACTCCATGCCTTCAGATGTGAACCAACGTCTCATACAAAAAGGTAACTGATAAGAATAGAAAAATAAAATCAACGGGGTAAACCGTTGCCCAGATAATCAACGATAAAAATAACGTTGCCCAGAGCCAAAAGGCTAAAACTAATTTTATTCCAAGATGAGCCAGAATAAATCCTAACAAGGGGTTTAAATACCCATCTACTAACTCTTAAAGTAGGAAACAAAATCCGGCCTAGAGATCCTAATCAACTCCAACTAGGAAACAGAATAATAAAGATCCTAATCAACTTCAAATAGGAAAGAAATAATAGAAATCCTAATTAACTCTTAATGGGAAGCAAATACTACGTATTACAAATCCTATTTAACCCCAAAAGGAAACAAATCAGGAAAAATAAAAAGAATAAATATTAATTAAACAGCCCGCAACAAGCCTACGGAGGTAGGCTCAAGCCCGTCTCGCCTTCGGTAAACCCACGGGGGCTTCTTCCCCTCTTCTTCCAAGCCCAAATTCTGCTTCATATCAGTAACTAAAACCATACTTATGATTGTTAAAAACTACTTTCGGTTTTCTTGGTTTTTAGAAGTTATTTTCTCTTATAGTTTAAAGATGATTGAAATAGGACATAATGTGTGATTTACTGAAGCATTACCAGTCTTTATGGAGCAACATGCATGTGGTAAGTATTTGGAACTTGAAATAGGATAAACTCTTGAAACATTTGGAACATATGCGTGACAATGTGCTACCAAGTTCCCCAGAAGCTAAGAGGAGCTCACTGTGGAGGAAAGCAATGAATCAGAATGCAAGAAATCACAGTTCCAAGACTTAATCACAAATTCAATGACCTCTATACACAAGGTATGATGTTGTGTGGAATCATAATGCATAATCATCTATGCATTGGAAAACATATAACTATGATGCATTATTATTTAAGATAATAATTATTATAAATAAGCAAGGTCATGTGTATGGCTTGGGTCTTGATTTTGTTTTATTTCTTACCACAGAGATATTAACATTAGGGTTGTGCCATTTTTCCCACGTCTCTTCACTATGAATTCTTCACAATCACTAAAGACAACTCCTTCCCTCTATTCTTTACAATCACTAAAGACAACTCCTTCCCTATATTCTTCATTTGATGTCTTTGTACAATTAAGGCGTGTCATATTTTCTGTCTCATTGAATTAGGAACATTTTTGCTAAAGTTGTATCTAACTGTTACCAAATGTTTGTTAAATATAGTATTAACTAATGTGTTAAGACAAAAATGAATGATACACCTGATGAATAATTAAATTGCAATGGAATAAAAGAACCCCTGAAAAGGTATCCTTTTTCCTTTGGAAACTTGAAAATCATATTCTTTCTTTTGAGGAAAAACTCAACCAAATTGATATTCTAGGGCCCTTTCAAATGCCCTTTGTGCCCTTTGTGCAAATCCTGTCTTCCATTCTCGCATGAAACACCTGACCATAGATTATCATTTCATTCGTGAACTTGTCCAAAATGGTATTCTTCGGGTTGCTCATGTCCGCTCTGAAGATCAAATAGCAGATTCTCTTACAAAACCACTACCTCGACGCCGCTTTCACAGCTTACATTCCAAGATTGGAGTTCTTCCCAGATCCTCCAACTTGCGGGGGCATGATAGAGATAATCCATAATAATTATTATATTAGTAAATTATCTCTTGTATTTTAAGATAAATACTCCGTATGTAAATCTTATCCTCAAGTTAGTTGCTATACTCTAGAGATCTCAATTGTACAAAGTATATATATACTATCTACCTCCATACGAGATGAATACAACACACCATTATTCTCTTCTAGTTTATTTTATTTTATTTTATTTTTGCAAAAGGGATTTTATTAATAAAAGGGAAAACAGTACAACACGATAAAGAGAGGAAAAAAAGGGGGAAAAAATTGAAAAGCATTACAAAAGGAAAAACAAAAGAAAATAAAAAATAATTAATCCCAAGGGTAGTCTCTGGATTGAGACCTTGTTCTCATACTATGCCGCCTTTTGTTCTTCTGAGTTTTTTTGTAAATTTTCAGCTGCGGGTTCAAGTTTTCAGTTGGCAGGCAGTTTTCCATGGTTATGAAATTGGCTTTGCGGCAAATTTCCTTGTTGAATTTGGACTTTCTAATTTCTTTTGGGTATGAAATAGGAGGGCGACGATCGCTTTCAGTAGCATGTCCCAAGAAGTCATCTGTAAAGATTGAATCGTCCGAATGATCAAAATCATCAGAGGCACATGAGTAAGCCTGGATTGGTGGCAACTGGAGTTGTTTCCCGGATGAGAAGACATGTTCATTATCGGTACCTATCGCATGGATTTGTTGATTTAAAATCAGTTTAGAGATAGAAGTGGGGTCCTCCGACTCTAACTTGCTCCCACATTGAAGAAAGATTGAGTCGTCCTGCACTGACTTTGAGAGCCCTACAAAATTAGCAAAAATATTGAGGAATTTTATTAGGCTCGAATTATTTGGTCTCATTGGTACTTGAATGGATCCTCCCTTGTGTTTAGCCATTTTCGCATAGTAGCCAACTCTGTTAATTTCCACAGATATTGTGATATCTCCAAATCGTCTTTTCTCCTCAAAATAGGACTGACCACGATTTCTGAGCTGAGCGATGAACGAAATGATTTGGGGAACTAGCTCAAGCCCGATGTGAATCTTGCGCAGAAGAGACCTTTTAAATTGAAAGAGGACCAAATCTCTGTTTTTCACTGCGAATTTAAAAGATTTAGTTTCAATTTTTACTGAATCAAACCCATATTCTCCAAAGAAGGAAAATTTTTCACCGCCTTCTCTCGTGACCGTTTCCATAATACAGCTTTGATTTTTGGTTCCAGAGGGGCCTGCCTCGTCAAAGGGGTGTTGTTTCCAATTAAAAAAAATATATTGATTTTAGACAGAAGTTTAGGGCCATCCATGTCCTGTACGCTGGTTTTGCCTTTGTCCGCAGTGTCCTTGAGTAGATCCGCCCATGTGAAGGATTGATGCATTCCAGCTGATGAAGTCCCCACGCCATCAGTGTCGACGACTGGCAAAACGGTGGACGCCCCCCTCGCTGTAACTGATGGAGCCCTCGACTTTGCGATTTCCCTGGTTGTGATTTCCGGCGTCCCTTGGTTATGAGTGTCGGCGATTGGCTGTCTAGCCACCGGCGAAGAGGTTGTTGGTCTTCGGTTGGAGCCGCCATAGTCATTGGTGTTCCCAAAGGTGCTATTGCCGTCGTTTCCTGAATTTGAGAGACGGACGTTTGGGTTTTTTCTCACATCCAAACGTTTGCGATAATCGTTGAAGGGATGAGTATCCGATTCAACTGTTTGCGATGGAAATTCAATTAAACTGTGATATCGATTGGAGTTGCCAGAAGCTCTGAGTTTTTCTGGAATGGTGTGTCGGTGCGCTGTGGAGAAGTGTTGAGGGCGGCCGGATTGGCACCGTTTCCTGTTGTTGACAACGCGCCAATCGTCTGCAGTTTCTGCTGTGGTGAGGCTGTTGAAGGAGTGGCGAAGTGGCCTAGCCTCTCTTCGCCGTACCAGGAAGTGACTCCCTGCCTCTAAGCCGTTCTTTGCCTTATTGGATTTGAAGTTGTTGTTATACCTGGGTTTGTGAAAGGGAGCTGCGTAATTGGTTGTTTGTTCTCCCTGTTTGCCGTGCCTGGGGTAGGATTCTTCAAACCAGCGCCTGCGTGATTGACTGTTGTAGCGGCATGAGCATGAATAAGGATAGCTAAAACCAGATTGTGTTCTTGGCGCTTCCTCTTCATATTTTGTGATTCTACCCCTGGATTGGGGCTGCGGAAGTGGTGAAAAATCCCTGTCTCTGGAGTAGAGTATGAACCTTTGTGTGTTGTATCGATTATCCTTGAATAAAGGTTGTGGATTCCGGCGGCTGAATGGCCGGAAATTCATTCTCTTCAGCAAAAAAGTTTGGAACCATTTTAAACTATAAGCCCAATGATTATTTTCTAGAAAAAATTGATTGTAATAATCCCAACTATTGGCGGTCCGCTTATAATAATCCCAACTATCGATTATTTCAGAATAATCCCAACTTTAGGTACCTTCCGCCAATAATAGTCCTTGTAAATAAATTCATGTAGTTTCTAAAGTGGATGAGAAGAGAAATAGCAAGTAATCCTAGGGGTGGGCAAAAATACCGAAATATCGGTATACCGCACTTACCGTACCGAAAAATACCGGAAAATACCGAAATATTGGTATACCGTCATTTTCGGTACGGTATCATACCGTACCGGTCTATTTCGGTACGGTAACGGTAAATGTTTTCAAATACCGCGGTATACCGGTATAATACCGTACCGACTCCCTACTCAACAATTACTTTTAATTCTAATACATTGTAGAAATCCATTACAATTTTGAAGCCCAAAATTAATACTTAAGTTGGTTACAAATACAAAAAATACAAAAATAAAGACCCAATTTCTCAAAGCCACTATAACCTTATAGTGGTACAAATGAGTAATGTTAAATGTAGGCTTCTACTATGCTAATCTTAAATGACTAATGAGTAATATACAAATGTCAAGAAACAACTCCATCTTGTTCCAAGAGCTTGCAAGTCGTGATGGCTGGACCGGTAAGTAGCTGATGAGTGAAGAGAGATACACTTATGTGACAAGTGTATCTACATAGGGATTCAGCGAGTCGAGACACACAACTTTGTCCGAAAGTCTTATTCAATTTTTAAAAAATTATAAAAATGACTAAATGCACAATATCATATTACGAATAAATGATTTTATATCCATGTTGTTTGAATAGTTTTATTTATTTTTGTTAGAGATCACTATTAATTTAATTATATCTATATTGTTCAAGTTATTTTAGGAGAATGTGTTACTTTATAATATGTGGTATGTTGAACTGCTTAAATATACTAATTATAATTATTGTTCAATATTGAATTGACATCAATATATTATTAATTGTATTTCGTAACATTTTAATAATATATTTAATAAGTCGCTAGTAATAACGATTTACTATATTTCATTAGTCTATGATAATTTTTTGTATTGGGAGACATGCACGGTAATTTACCGATACCGTACCGTTACCGAACCGAAACTTCGGTATACCGAAATGCGGTATACCGAAACTTCGGTAAGGTAAAGGTATGCAAATTTTGCATACCGAAAGTTTTGGTACGGCAAAGGTATGAGAAAAAATATAAGGTATACCGTATCGAACCACCCCTAAGTAATCCCTATAAATAATCCCAACTTTTAATTTTTACGCTTAATTTCTATTTAAAATTCACTTTTATATGAGGTAATATTTGATCATGGACCATTATTGGCGGACGGTCCATATAGTTGGGATTATACAAAAATAATCAATAGTTGGGATTATTATTAGCGGATCGGCAATAGTTGGGATTATTATTTTTAATTTTTCCTATTTTCTACCCAAAACTATGTAAGAGGCTGATACAACTATTTTAAAGGTAATATTGTTGATTTTAATTAAATCATTCTCAATATGGTTTGTTGGTATCTTTGGAAGATATGAAACAAGCATCTTTATGATTATAAAATGACCTATCTACCTGAGCCGATAAATGCTATAAAAACTAATGTATATTTTCCATTTATGATGCCAAACCTTTTACCTCTCACACCAACCAAATTCCTTTCAACATTCTCACTATCCCACCCAAAAAAAACCAACATTCCCTGCCTGAAGTCTTGGAACAAACCTCTTCCATCTTTCCAAAAGATAAACTTTGCTACTCGCTTCCTAAATACAACTCTTACTAGAAATGCAGATATATTCCGGGATGACCTTGGCAATTACACTAGGCATATGACCTTTCTGGCCAACACCAACGACATTAATCAAGCTACCTATGATGCTATCCTACAAAATGTTATCGACATCAAGAATATAAATACAAATATCTTGAGATAGAATATAAATACAAACATCAAGATAATGTTTGGTTAGCATCAAGGGAATGTCAGAACATTGTTGGGTATGTTAAATCGATGAATTACTTTTATGCCATTTAAATATTTTCTCTTAACGCAATAAATCTATTACAACATACATCTAAAGTGATTAAAATTAAAGAAAAATGAATATCTTAATATTAAATAAAATCTCATTCAAAAAAAATATTAAATAAAATAAAACCTAATTGAATTATTTTTAATTAAAATATGTTTAATTGTACAAAGTTGTAGATCCAATACAGAAATGAAAAAAAAAAAACTTTGTTCAAATAGTAATATAAATATATTTATTATCATCTCAAAATTAATATTTAAAAATGATCAAGTTAATCGTAAACGTTGTTTTCAAAATAAAGAAAAAATGACCAACTTTGCTATTAAATTTTGAAATCCACTCATCAAAACTTAAATAATCTATAACTCTTATAACATAAATACCTTAAAAAATTTAAATGATAAGAAAAAAAATTATGCAAATAACGAAATAGACATTGAATATAGTCAATACTCCGTCCGTCCCAC
>CAMAPF010001178.1:0-38133 GCA_945859915.1 Cuscuta epithymum | reverse complement strand
GATATGTAGTTGAAGTACTTGAAGTTTGAAGAGTAGGATGAACTTTGCTGTGTGTTGGGATTTGAGGATATGGATATTTTAATCTTCCCAACGTGAGCTTGTCTTGTTGATGATAGTTGAGTTTGAATCTCAAGAGAGCTTGAAGTAAGATGAACAAAAGTTGCAGCAAAAGTTGTTTTCCTGTTCTTCGGTGTGTAGCTTATATACTGGGGTTGTCTGCCCGTTGGAGGAGGAGACAACTGCATTGAATGCGCGTACACTTGACTTGACCTACTAATTTGGAAGCTTTCTATTTTTATAATATATCTTCCAGATATTTCGGTCAATCATTTGCAATCAATCCAAAGCGTATCAGGCTCATTTAATGAGCATTAAATACTTTCCTTGGACTGAAAATCTTTTAGCCGTTGATGAATTTCCCAGCCGTTGGAAGTAGCTTTGAAATTCTTCTAAGTGTTAGTCGGACTCTGATCGGAGTCTTCTGTTGCGTTGGATTCTGATGACTTTCTGAAGAGTAGTTCTGATGTAGCTTCAAATCGAGCTCTGGTGAGGGAACTCTGATGCTAGTCTGATGTTGAGTTCTGATGAAGCTATACATCGAACTCTGATGCTTCTCTGATGAGCAACTCTCATGACTTCCCGAGAGCAACTCTGAAAGCAGTTCTCATAGAGCAGCTCTGATCCGATCCATAAGAGAGCAACTCTGATCGTCGACTACACTAATACTTACAACAGAAAATTCTAATACATAAAATCTAATAGGGGTACTTTAATCTTCTAGTCTAATTATCCTAGCATCATCAAAATCTAATTACATTTATTCCTTACAATTTGAAACATTAATAAATTTGCTCATGGATATTTTACTATAGAGCCTGTGTGCTCATGAATAGCCCTGTGTGGCCCTTTTGTTTTAAACAATGTTTTCCGCTGCGTTATGAATTACTTATTATGTTTGTTTATGGATGTTATGTGTGTGAATGATATTCAAGACGCCTTGTATAATATGAATGTGTTGGACTGCGGTTGACTATTCGTATTGTACGGCGGGTTGTTGACGTGTCCGGGGAGGTCCAGGGCGTGACAATTAAGTTGGTATCAGAGCCTTAGTCCATAAACTTCATAATGAAGTCTCAAAATTCTCTTTTGAAAAGATTTTGAAAACCATGAGCATAGAAGTTTTGTACTTGGAGAACTTTTGGTACTTGGGTTGCAAGGTCTCTAATTGTTAAGATGGTACCCTTAGCAATTGGTATGGCGGTGACTCGAGCCAAAATGTGTCTTAAGTACCTATCCGTCAATTGACATTTGATACGAGTCTAACGACTCTTTCCAAATTTCTTTCAGAAATGGACCGTGGTGGCAGGATTACTAGGAGAAACCCGACTGGCCGTGTACCAGTGGAGACTGGACAGGGCAGTCGAAGGACCTCTAGGGCATCTAGAGGAGCTGGCCGTGGAGGCCGATCACAGACCGTGAGTGACGGTCATGTCGACACAGAAAGTGAAACCTACTGGTCCTATGAGGACTCAACCTATCGACCGGAAACAGAACCGGTTGAGACCCCTTACGAAGGGGATGATGATGATGTAAGTGATGAGGAGGAAAATGGCTCCTTAGCACGGATCGAAGCACTACTCCAACAATATCACCGTGAGCGTGAGGAGAGGAGGGAACGCCGAAGGCGCCGAGCTGGGCAACCTTCGGGCGGGGCTTCAAGGGGGAGAAGCCATGGAGACTCTAGGGCCCACATTGAACCACATGGGGGCCGGGGTGATGGAGGTCCAATCATAAGGATCTCCAAATACATCAAGGAGGCACGAGACTTGGGGTGCAAACCGTTCGATGGAACGGGTGACATCTCCATTTCGGCGCAATGGATTAAGAGGCTGAATGAGGCGGCCCCGGACATGCAACTCACCCCCGAATATAAACTAAGGGTTGCGGTGAGATTACTTGAAGGTATGGCGTCCAAGTGGTGGGATGGGACCAAAAGCAAATATGGTGAGACCGTCACTTGGGAGAATTTCCGACAGGAATTCTTTGCACAATACTACTCGGATTTCGAGGTGAACAAAAAGGTGAGGGAATACACCCTTCTAACCCAAGGGGGTAACATGACGGTGAGGGAACTCGAGTACAAGTTCAGGGACCTTGCCGATTACATACCGGAGTATGCTTGTGATGAGAACCGGATGGTGAATCACTTTTGGGATGCTCTAGACCTGGAGATACGTGATAGGGCAACACAATTGCCTAACATGACGTTCGCTCAAGTGGTCGACCAAGGGTTGAAAGGGGAGAAACAGTGGGAGGAGAGGAAGAAGAGAGACGCCGAAGAGGCGAAAAAGAGAAAATGGGAGAGTCATGGCTCCCAAGGTTCCAACAAAAAGGGGAACCACGGAGGAGGATCTTTCCGGGCACCACCGCCACCATCTAGGGGGAACCAAGGCCCAAGTGGGCAAGGCTCGAGGTCACAGGCCTCAGTGGTAACTCGTTGCAACAATTGCAAGAAGAACCACTCCGGTAAATGTCGCGACCCACCTAGATGTTTCCAATGCGGGGATGCCGGGCATTTGAAGGCGCATTGCCCACAATTGGGTGGGGCAAGGTCATCGGGACCAAGTAGTGGGGCCACGGGAACAAGAAACCAAGCCCGGGGTTCCCAATCAACTAGGGGGCATGGGGGAGCGAGCGCGAGCAACGCGCCATTGGTGAATCAAGAACGGACTCAAGCTAGAGTCTATGCGATGACGGAGGTGGATGCTCGAGCGAACCCGGATTCCGTTGCAGGTATTATCTCATTAAAGTGTGGTATCTTAGCCTTATTTAAGGTGTATAAGATTTAAGAGTTAAGGCCCGGTCACCGTAGGGGCAAAACCGGGCATTCCGACTCACGAAAACGAAGTATAACCAAATTACTCGCCCCGACCGGCGCCGGTCCGAGGCTAACCGGCGCCGGACATGCCTTGGAGAGCAGCCTGTTTCGGACCGGCCCTCCCCAACCGGCGCATAACCTGTGTGTTTTTCAGCCAACCGGCGCCGGACACTCACTAACCGGCGCCGGACATGCCCTGGGACGAGCCTGTGTCCGACCGGCTCTCTATAATCGGCGCTCCCGGCCTGCAAAACCACCCAACCGGCGCCGGACACCCACCAACCGGCGCCGGACCTTCGTTGGAAGCGGCCTGTGTGGAACCGGCCCATTTTAACCGGTGCAGCTAGGACGCTTGACCCAGACAACCGGCGCCGGTCAGGCCTGAACCGGCGCCGGTCCGAAGCTGTTTTTGTTCGAAATTTTTTTGTATCAAGCGGGACCCACCCTGTTTGAACGGTAAATGCACCCTAACCCTAAATAAAGTTTAGACATGTTAACAATGGTGTCTTACATGGCTTATAAATGTAGGAACATTAAAGATTAATGGAAAGGATGCACGAATCCTTATCGATACCGGAGCGCAACGTTCATTCGTGAGTGAGGCGTTACTATCAATCAATACCAATGACGCAAACTTAGTGGTGTCAACACCACTAGGGGATGACATTGAAAGAACCCGTTACTATCCATCTTGTGAGGTGGAAATCGGTGGCCAAACCTTGACGTGTGATTTTGTACCGCTGAGTATGATGGAGTTCGATGCAATCCTAGGGATGGATTGGCTAGAAAAGCATCATGCTAGGGTAGATTGCTACACAAAGGTTTTGGAACTCGAAGGCAATAATGGGGACACCCTACGCTTTGAGGGGGATCGAGGCAAATCGAACAGTTGTATCATATCCGCCGTGAGAGCGAGAAGTATGATGAGAAAGGGGTGTCACGCATATCTAGCATACGTGGTTGACAAAACCAAGGAGGAAACGAATATCGACGACGTGAGGGTGGTTTGTAAGTATCCGGATGTCTTCCCTAAAGACCTACCGGGGCTTCCACCTGATAGGGAGATTGAATTTGTGATCGAGGTCGAGCCTAGTACCAAACCAATCTCCATACCGCCATACCGTATGGGACCCGCTGAACTTAACGAGTTGAAAACCCAATTGCAAGAGCTTTTGGATAATGGCTTCATTAGACCCAGCCACTCCCCGTGGGGAGCACCAGTTCTCTTTGTGAAAAAGAAAGATGGGACTCTTCGAATGTGCATTGACTACCGCCAACTGAACAAGGTCACAATAAAAAATAGGTACCCTTTGCCTAGGATTGATGACTTCTTTGATCAACTACGAGGAGCAACCGTGTTTTCGAAGATTGACTTGAGGTCGGGATACCATCAATTGATGATTAAGGAAGATGACATACCAAAGAGTGCTTTCCGCACAAGGTATGGGCATTTTGAATTCCTTGTTATGTCGTTTGGGTTAACAAACGCCCCGGCGGCATTCATGGACTTGATGAACCGAGTATTTCATAAATACTTGGACCGATTCGTGATTGTGTTCATAGATGACATCTTGATTTACTCAAAGAATGAAGAAGAGCATGGAGAGCACTTGATACTTGTTCTTGAGACACTACGGTTGTAGCAACTCTATGCCAAATTTTCTAAATGTGAATTTTGGCTAAAGGAGATTGGCTTTCTCGGACATGTGGTTTCGGGATCGGGAATTGCTGTTGATGACAAGAAGATAGAAGCCATTACCGAATGGGAGAGGCCAAAGAACATCAAGGAAATTCGTAGTTTCCTTGGGTTGGCAGGCTACTACAGGAAGTTCGTGGAGAAGTTCTCCGTCTTGGCATCACCATTGACAAAGCTCACTCGTAAAGGAGCTAAGTTTTTATGGGATGACAAATGTGAGGAGGGGTTCATTGAACTAAAGAAGAGATTGACCGAGGCACCGGTACTTGCATTACCCAAACAAGGTATGGGGTACGATGTCTATATTGACGCGAGCATCCAAGGGTTTGGATGTGTGTTGATGCAGGAGGGGAGGGTAATTGCCTATGCTTCACGACAGTTGAAGAAGCATGAGGTAAATTACCCTACCCATGATCTAGAGTTGGGAGCAGTGGTGTTCGCACTGAAGATTTGGAGACATTATCTCTACGGAGAGACATGTCACATATATACGGATCATAAGAGCTTGAAATACGTGTTTACTCAGAAAGAGTTAAACATGAGACAGAGACGGTGGATGGAGTTGATAAAGGACTACCATCTAGTTATTGAGTACCATCCTGGTAAGGCAAACGTTGTAGCAGATGCCCTCAGTCGGAAGAGTTCGTCTGGGGCACTGCTGACTAGTTTGAGGGCACTGAGGGCCCAATTGGATGTATCTAGCGATGGTGCCTTATTGGCACGATTTGAGGTGAGACCGACCTTACTTGATGAGATCAAGAAGGGTCAAGAGACTGACGCAGAACTTATGAAGGTTCGGGAACGCATGCAAGCGGGACCGGTGGAGGATTTCAGGGAAAGAGATGATGGTCTCTTGTTATTTCATGACCGAGTGTGTGTACCGTCAGATGATGAGCTCCGTAAGTCCATCTTAGAGGAGGCCCATTCATCGGCTTATGCCATGCACCCAGGGGGCACGAAAATGTACCGAGATCTGAAAGAAAGTTACTGGTGGTCTGGAATGAAGAGGGAAATAGCCGAATACATCAGTCGATGCCTTACTTGTCAACAAGTTAAGGCAGAACATCAGCATCCAGTAGGCTTATTGCAACCACTCTCCATTCGTGAATGGAAGTGGGAACACGTGACTATGGATTTCGTGGTAGGCCACGGACAATCAGAAACTATGATGCAGTTTGGGTTGTTGTAGATAGGCTCACGAAGAGTGCACACTTCTTACCTATCAACACTACTTACCCACTTGAGAGGTTAGCCAAATTATATACGGATGAGATCGTGAGGCTACATGGGGTTCCAGTGACCATTGTATTCGACAGAGACCCACGATTCACATCACGTTTTTGGCCGAAATTTCAGGAGTCTATGGGAACGAGGTTGAAGTTCAGTACTGCTTTCCACCCACAGACGGATGGGCAGTCTGAAAGAGTCATACAGATCTTAGAGGACATGGTGAGGGCTTGTGCATTGGAGTTCCAAGGAAGTTGGGACAACCACTTAGCACTTGTGGAGTTTGCCTATAACAACAGTTATCAGGCAAGCATCGGCATGCCTCCATACGAGGCATTATATGAGAGGAGGTGTCGTACACCGTTATGCTGGGACGAGGTTGGCATGGCCAAACTCGAGGATATTGAGTTGGTTGAGGTCACCAAATCAAAGGTGAAGTTGATTCGAGAGAGACTCAAAGCGGCTCAGGATAGACAAAAGAGTTATGCAGATAAGCGTCGAAGAACCTTAGAGTTTAAGGTTGATGACGAGGTATTCTTGAAAGTTTCTCCTTGGAAAGGGATCATTCGATTCCAAACCCGAGGAAAACTTAACCCACGATATATAGGTCCATTCAGAATTATAGAGAGGATTGGGGCCGTAGCATATCGTCTACAGTTGACTCCTGAGTTAGAGAAGATACATAATGTGTTTCATGTATCCATGCTTAAAAAGTATGTGCATGATCCCTCTCACGTATTGGAAAAGCCGTCTGTGGAGGTACGTGAGGATTTGAACTACGCGGTGCAACCAATCAGGGTCACCGACAGGAAGGTGAAGAAATTGAGGAGTAAAGATGTCCCAATGGTGAAAGTCCTTTGGAAGAGCGATCGGGTCGAAGAAGAGACATGGGAGACAGAGGCTTTGATGAGGAAGCAGTATGCTTTCCTATTCGAGTAGAGCTGTGAATTTCGGGGACGAAATTCCTGTTAAGGCGGGGACACCCTCGTTGTGACACCGCACCCGAACGTCCTTATTGAAGAATGCAATTTAAGATTTAAAGCTATGTATTTCAAACAATTGATGTTTTACGTAGTGCATGTTTGAGTGTTGTACTGTTCAAACTCGTGTATTAATGTCGGGTTTTGCAAATACTTATTGGGGCCTTATTAATAAAATAGGAGCCCAACATTACTTAAATAATGTTACGTAACTTTTCTAGACAAGTTGAGGAAGGGCGGGCGGCCCAGACATTATTTAGGGCTCAACCCGCTAAAATAGCGAGTATTCGAAAATGGCGTCGTAGGCCCACTCGGGAGTGACCCACATGGCTAGTAGTCCAATAATATGAATGACAAATGTCAAAATAAGTGATTGGATTATTAGAGAAGAATACAAATGCCTATAGTCCCATCTTTGTCATTATTGAGCTAAATAATGGGAGTAGGACTTTTTCCTTCTATAATATCCATCAAGTAAATTATCGAGATGAGCCTACACATATTGGAGATCAATAATGTGATGTAGGAAGTTGACTTGTTCTAAATAAATTAGGATGAGTACAAAAAGACATCTTTTGACAAAAGATAAAACAATAGGACCCATCTTCCTATTTTTGGAAGTATTGGTAGGTGTTTTGGACCCCAAATTGATTGGGATCACTTGGGGAGCACCCCACACCTTCTTGGCACCTGCAAAATAAAGAGAATGAGTTAAAATCCTTGGTTGGGGCGGACAAAAAGAGAGGGGGGCTGAACAAGACATGTTTGTGAACCAAATGGACCCTCTCCCCATTTTTTGATTGAAGGTATTTTGCTCCATCATCCCACATGCCAACCCACTCCTATCCTTTGACTTTTGAGGATAAGTTAAGGCCAAGATAACACTTCCACAGCCCCCATTCGAACTCCCCAAGATAAGAGAGAAGAAGAGAGCCACACAACCTAAAAGACCAAGGAGAAAGCAAACTGCCCGCAGGTTTTCCTCCTGTGCAAGGGTTACTTGTTTGCTTCATATCTCGAGTTGTACACATCCAAATAAGGCGTATAATATACCAAAGGAAATCTCTCAAGACGCGGAATACGTGAAGGCCTGGTTTGCTTCAATCGGAGTAGAGGAAGGCTTCCAAATCGTCCGAGCAAAACACGACCTCGCAGAAACGGATTTACTCTTCGAAGTGAGTTTTGACTCCAAAACCTTTCCTTTCATTTCCCTAATGATATGATCGACTTGTGGAACTATTATACACTACTACAAGTGTATAATATGTCCTTGTAAAGTTATTTTATTGATGTAAAGGTTGGATACTAACCTAGAGCAACTTTGGAAAAACTAGGAATCGAGTTAGCCGGAAAACACCCATTCTAGGGGCTGTTTTCGTATCAACGATTTGGGGGTTGAACTAGCACTTTGAGGAGGCTGTTTAACACCCATTTCTAAACAAGGAATCAGTTCTCAAGCTTCCTTGGCCGAGGCTTTGGTCATTGGATTGAGAAGGAAGTGTTAAAGCTCATTTGAGGTGAGGATTGACATCTAATTGCTTACAACTTGTAGGTTAAGCATGAGATTACCTAAATGCCTAAATCATAATATTTTATGGATTATGATGATTATATAATGATGAAATATGGATATAGTTGCCAAAGAATGAAATTGGAAATGATTTGAGAACGTAGGAATAAAATGAGATTGAATGAGTTATAAATGAACTATTTTGTGAAATGGGCATTTTACTCATGTATGAATTATGTGGATACATAAATGAATGTTTATGTATTGAGATTGAAAACTTAAGTTGCTGCTACATAATTATAAATATGTAGAGGATTACAAATAGTGAACATATTTGTATGATAACAATAATCTTAATAGTATTGAAATACTAGTTAGTGATTATTAGAAATTGTTGATGGAATTGATCCTAGGGATTGGATTGTATGAAATGCACTTGAATACACCTCAAGTGTATATGATGACTTAGTATGAAACTAAGGTTAAGTGGTGGGAAGTCTTTGAGGATGACCCATGGTAGTTATTGATATGTCAATTCTAGGCATAGGGTTGCTTAAGAATTGGACCTTCATGCATGGTGATGTGATAGAGCCGAGCTCTAGGATGCATGGTAAGGTGGTAGACTTGTAGTCTATGTATTGAATAGCTAGAGCCGAGCTCTAGGGCTTGCGTGGTGATGTGATAGAGCCGAGCTCTAGAACGCAAGGTAAGGACATTGACCCGAGTGACATGAATTGTATGGTGATGTGGTAGAGCCGAGCTCTAGAATACAATGTCATGTGTTAGGGTTGGACTCTATGGGTTGTCGTGGCTTATGGTCACGGGGAATGGGAATGGTGATTTCTAAATGAACATGGGCCCACGGGCCGACTACTTGACTTTTACATAAAGTAAGTATATTTTCAAACGGGGTAACTTAGGGTTACAAATCATAATGTACTATCACCCTATTTGAGGGTCTTGTGTTTGAAATACTTGTTGTATATCTATTAGATGCCTGCCACACCAGTACTTTATAGCCGTATAGAGTACTGACCCCTTCGGGGGCGTCCCACCACCATTTCAGGTTGAGGCTAGAGCTCGCATCCTGTGCTCGTTGATCGAGTGATCCCTCGGAGAGGAGACTTGGTTCGTGCTTCCTCCATTCTATTTGAAACATTAATAAATTTGCTCATGGATATTTTACTATAGAGCCTGCGTGCTCATGAATAGCCCTGTGTGGCCCTTTTGTTTTAAACAATGTTTTCCGCTGCGTTATGAATTACTTATTATGTTTGTTTATGGATGTTATGTGTGTGAATGATATTCAAGACGCCTTGTATAATATGAATGTGTTGGACTGCGGTTGACTATTCGTATTGTACGGCGGGTTGTTGACGTGTCCGGGGAGGTCCGGGGAGTGACACTCGTCATTCGAACGGAAACCAACGACACCGTCATCCTCCGCACTTATGTTGACACTGGTAGCTCTGTCAACGTTATGTATCTCAGCACTTTCCGAGAACTTGAGCTTGATATGGGATCCCTTCGGCGGATCAAGACACCCCTCTCCGGATTTACCGGGGATAGCATTGATGACGAGGGCGTCATCTCTTTGATGGTTGAATTCGGCGATGGGTTCCACATGGCCAAGCTCGAAGTGGAATTCGTCATCGTCAACCTTGACTGCGCACACGATATCATCCTCGGCTGGCTGGCCCTCGAGGACCTAGAGGCCGTCATCTCCATGAGGCACCTTTGCGTCAAGTTCCCTACACCTAGCGGCATCGGATACTCAAGGGGGAATCAGAAGCTCTCCCGGGCTTGCTACCTTCAACTCACCAAGAAGGTTAGTAAAGTTGAACTCCGCGTCCGCGTTGATACTATCACAACAGCCTTGGAAGAGGAATAAGGCAGGCCGAGTGTTGAGCCTGCCGAAGAGACCGAAGATTTTGTATTCGATCCGGCCAAGTCGAAGAGAGTCTTGAAGATTGGAGCCAAGCTCCCCGAAGACTTGAAGAGCGGCATCACTGAAGCCCTCCGCGCCTACTCCATTGTTTTTGCATGGGGGCCGGAGGATATGTCGGGGATCCACCGAAGGGTCATAACTCACCGCCTGACGGTGGACCATTCGGCCAAACCAGTACACCAGAGAAGAAGGCCCCTCTCGGCCGAAAAAAGGGACTTTGTGAAGAAAGAAGTTGACATGCTTCTCTCCATCAAACATATCCGGGAGGTGAAATACCCTTCATGGTTGGCTAATGTGGTCCTTGCGCAAAAGCCACTCACCTTCCGTATGTGTGTTGACTACACAGATCTGAATAAAGCGTGCCCTATGGATCCTTTCCCTCTATCAAACATTGATCAACAGGTAGACGAGACCACAGGATGTGAAATCATGTCCTTCCTCGATGCCTTCCGAGGATACCACCAAATCTATATGCATGAGGAGGACGCGGAAAAGACAGCCTTGATGACACCCGAGGGCATCTTTTGTTATCTTGTGATGGCCTTCGGCATAAAGAATTCAGGCGCCACCTACACCTGTATGGTGGCCAAAGTCTTTCAAATCGTCCTATGGCGCACCATGGAGGCATATGTTGACGACATGATAGTCAAAAGCAAACAATCAACCACACACGCCGAGGACCTCCGGGAGATATTCGCCATCATGCAAAAGTTCAATCTTCGATTGAACCCTAAAAAGTGCACCTTCGGCGTACAAGGAGGGATGTTTTTTGGCTACATGATCAGCCGAAGGGGTATTGAGGCCAACCCCGAGAAAATCCAGGCCATCATCAATATGGAGCGCCCGCGCAACGTGAAAGAAGTTCAAAGGTTGACGGGTCGCTTAGCAGCCCTCAATCGCTTTCTTTCTAAATCAGCGGAGAAAGCCCTCCCCTTTCTTCCAGCTCATGAGGAAGACAGTGGGCTTTCAATGGACATCAGAATGCCAGGAGGCCTTCGATGAATTGAAGTGGTACTTATCTTCACCCCCCTGTGCTCAACAAACCCAAGGTGGGAGAGACCTTGTATCTTTACCTTGGTGTTAGTCCTGCTGCCATAAGCTCAGTGCTAATCTGGGAGGAAGACGGCATCCAACACGCCATCTTCTATGTCAGCAAAACCCTCAGGGAGGCAGAACTCGGATATTCCCCTATGGAGAAAACTGTGCTAGCCATCATTTGGACCGTCAAGAAATTGGGCCATTACTTCCAAGCCCATCCAGTCCAAGTACTCACACACCAACCCCTCAGTGCCCTTATGAGGAGCCCCACCAGTTCCTTAAGGATGGTAAAATGGGCCATCTTCTTCAATCAATACAATATAGACATTCGTCCGAGGCCTGCCATTAAGGGCCAAGCCCTGGCGGACTTCGTAACGGAGTGCACAGTAAGATCTGCAGTAGACGAGGAGCCCCCGGCACCTCTGGACGAGTGGTGGACTCTCTACACTGATGGCTCCTCTGCTACCAAAGCATGCGGGGGAGGGGTGGTCCTCATAACACCCGAAGGCTTCCGCGCCTACTATGCCATCCGCTTCTCCTTCAAAGTCTCCAACAACGAAGCGGAATATGAGGCCCTCCTCTGTGGCCTTCGGCTCGCAGCAAACTTGAAGGCCAAACAAATTCACGTCAAGTGCGACTCCAAGCTTGTCGTAGGCCAAATTTCAGGGGAATATGAGGCCAAGGAAGGAAGGATGAAGCAGTACAAAGAGGTGGCCAAGGAGTTGCTTAAGGTATTTGAGGCACACTCCCTCACTCAAATACCGAGGGCTCTAAACTATGAAGCACACATTCTATCGAAGCTCTCGGCCGAATCCCCAGAGCACCTCTCAAAGATAGCAAGGATCGAGGAACTCAGTCTCTCAAGCATCAAAGCGAGCCCCGTCATGGACATACACCTAAGGCCGGAGGACTGGATCTCCGACATCATCACCTTCATCACCACTGGGCAGCCCGAGGATGAGGCCCACACAAAATTAGCAAAGCTGAGGGCTCCCAGCTATACAATCGAAAAATGGAAGGCTCTACAAAAGATCCTACAACGACACCTTACTCCGGTGTCTTCATCAAGATGAGGTCGAGGTCGCAATGGAGGAAGTGCACAATGTCACTTGCTCAGCTCACTAGAGACCCTTCTCCATGTCCCGAAGGCTCATAGTTCAGGGCTATTTCTGGCCCACAATGGCCCGGGATTGTGCAAACCTTGCCTGAAGATGTGCCGCCTGCCAACACTTTCAGAAGGCCCCCGGAAGGCCAGCGGTTAACTACGCCCCCTTCAGCACAGTTATACCCTTCTCCAGATGGGGAATCGATCTTGTAGGCCCGCTGCCGAGGGGTACCTCCAACAACAGGTACATCATTGTGGACATTGATTATTTCATAAAGTGGGTTGAGGCGGAACCCCTCGCCAACATCACCGAGGCCAGATGTCGCCACTTTGTCCTCAAGAACATCCTCACAAGGTTTGGCGTCCCCCAACAAATCATCTCCGACAATGGGACTCGGTTTGAGACAGCCCCCTTCTGTGCCCTCTTAGAGGCATGGGGCATCAAACACACATTCTCTTCAGTTGCCTACCCTCAGGGCAACGGACAAGTGGAGAACGCCAACCGAACTTTGCTGTAGGGTTTAAAAAAGAAGCTGGAAGCCGAAGGAGGAGGCTAGGTAGAAGAACTTCACAACAAACTATGGACCTACCGCACCACCCCTAGGCGAGCAACAGGCGAAACACTCTTCTCTCTATGCTATGGATTCGAAGCCAAGGCTCCTACTGAGGTAACTCTATGTAATACTTAAGAAAGTTGATATTGGATTTTAGTTTATGCTTCAGGACGAAGCATCTTTTAAGAGGGATAGAATTGAATGTGACACTCGGAAAAAAATGAATTAGACATTTTTATTAACAACTAATCTTTTACAAAAGTGACATTTTTATAATAATTAGGTTGATTGAATAAAACTTTGACTGAAGTAAAATAAAATTGACGTTTTGTAACGGGTGATAATTACATATGACTTAAATAATAAAGGTGACATTTTGAGATGTTTTATTCCAAAAGTGTCGATTAATAAGTGTACGATTATACACTAAATTCCACACCTAAAACCAAATAAATAGGGAGTACTAAATAAGAAAAGGCTGACTTTTCAAACCTAATACTAATATTACTTATACTCGACGCACCCTTTATAAACCAGGAATGGAAAGACCAATAAATGAATTCTTCAGGATGGACCTTGGGCTTTTGAGAATAGTTTGCTGGTGGTTCGTAAGCTCGAGGTGTCTGATAACCAAAAAACGGTGCCTCTGTCTCATGAGTTCTTCTGGGTGCAAGTTTATGACGTGCCAGAGTGCTTATTCACAGAGAAGACTGCCAAGGTAATTGGCAACCATATCGGTGTTTTCCATCTTGGTGATCAAAATAATTTTAAAGGGGGGTGGAAGGAATTTATGAGAATCAGGGTGTTATTAGATGTTAATATGCCCCTTAAAAGATGCATGACACTTAAAGGAGGAGCATAGAGTTATATGGTGTACTTTAAATAAGAAACCACTTCCTCATTTCTGCTTTATATGTGGTTTAATGGGTCATGTTGACCGATTATGCCCCAAACGCTTTTCTGGTTATACGGAAGGGCAGGAAAAGGCTTATGGGGCATGGCTACGAGCTGGGAGTCGTCGTAATATGGGCAGTAGAGCGAGTAGATGGTTAGTTGATGGGGAGGGCAATTTTCTGTCCGAAACTAGCAGGGGCAGGTTTGGAGAGCAGGCAACTTCATCTCAGGGGTATGCTCCTCGGAATACAGAGAGTGCTGCAGGGATTCCTGCACAGGAAGTTGGAGGTTTGGGTCTGGTGGTGTGGCAGGAAGGGGTTGTTGGTCAGTCTGGTACATCACAAAAGAAAAGAAAAGTTAATCAGGCCGATGGGGTTGACATGCACTTTGTCGTGATGTGCACTCAAAATAATAATACAATACGACACTAATACGTAGTATGGTGTAGTAAGTTTCGTATCCACAGGGAAAGGAATACTCTTCTTTTTATATAAATAAATGAGTAATAACAAGGGGGTTTTTTATGTTTGGTTGATGAACTTAAATTATCTTTAAACACGAAGATGAACGAGTTATGTGGTTTAATTAATGAGAAGGAGACTTGGCTTTGCTTTTATCCACTTAATGAAATGTTCGTCGATCCCGGTTATATCTTTAACTATCTTCCTCTCGAATACTCAATCGAGGAGTATATCTAGTTCATCGAGGGTAGTTATTAATAACGAGATGCGTTCATTAATAAAACTTACTATCGAGTCAATATAGAACAAGCGCCGTATATTAACTTGATAGTAGCAATAAACTTAAGATGAAAACGATTGAGATTGATAACCTCAACACAAGCGGTTTATTGGTTTAATCAATATAATTAATTCCTCTTAGTTTATTAATCATGAGAAGCATGCATTAATCAACCCAAGTTTACTACCATTGAAAGAACCGAATTAATAACAAGCGTATTAACCGATTGATTCTAGTAATAATTAATATATGAAACAAAACTAATTGATCCTTTAAGTAGTGTTCAAGATATTAATATGGAATATGAATAGGAAGTAATTAATATTCAAGGAAGAAGATTAAAGAAAATAACTCACAACTTACAAATCATTAAGCTTCAAAGTAGCAAAACCAAGATGGAAGAGTTTAGCTCCTCATTTGGAGACTAAACATGAAGAAAATATAAAGAAATAACTTGTCTAAACTGAGCTTAGAAGTATATAGGAATTGGTGGTCTAATTGTGAAGGAAAGGGGGTGTATTTATAGGCTTTTGGGACATGCAGTTCGGGTACTCGATCGAGTATGGGAGTGTACTCGGTCGAGTATGTGTAAAATGGTGACTTTTGAGCGATACTCGACCGAAGTCAGGTTGAAATTTATATGTATACCCGATCGAGTATGTCGGTGTACTCGATCGGGTATGACAATAGAACGTGGCCAAAACTTTCCTTGCATGTTCCTTTGTTCCTAGATCGGATTCTTGAAAATCAGTATTGGTACTCGATCGAGTATAAGGTGTACTCGACCGAGTACAGGTCAAAATCAGGAACTTTCTTTCTTTTTGTCTTGTACTCTTGCACTTTCCTTCCCCAATGATCATTTGATTGATCTTGGACCTGTTTAAGCTCAGAATCAACCTAATCTAAACAATTTACAAGAATTTAACAAACTAAACTATTACACCAAAAGTGCGTAATTTCCGAAATATTAAACAACCAAAACTAACTAAAAATGTAAATAAACACAAGGAAATTACAAGTGTATCAACTCCCCCACACATAGTCTTTTACTCGGCCTCGAGTAAAGTAAAGTGTTTCAAACAGTTCAAGATCATTCCATGAGAGCAAGAGAGAAAGGAACTAAGATCACCAAGAAAAAAAATGAGTTTACAAACATAATGTCTTGGGTTTATGATCTTCTATGCTCCATCTTCTTGCCTCTTTTTTTTTTCTTCTTCTCTTCTTTCTCTTCCTCCTCTTCTTCCTCAAGATCAAATGAGTTCCTGCACACAACAAATATTCCTCTCATATCTCTCATTTTGCCTAGGAGCCTTTTCAGGTTTTCACCCTAGCATCTCTTTGAGTTTTTCCATCCTCCCTAACTCACTCATTTTTTGTAAGCTATTTTTGCTTAGATTGCCCATTTTTGGGTTTTCAACTTAACTAGCATTTCCTTTTTTATTTCATTTTTTTTGTGTTTACAAAGAGTATAAGAAAATTCATGCATAGTAAAGGGTAGAAAATAACATTGCATACCATGAGGAGTCTCCCCCCTTCTCAGTCCAAGCACTGTCCCTAGTGCCCGCCTTCTCCGCCGTAGAAGCTGCCTCCAAATCCGCCTCCAAAGCTCCCGTCGCCCATGTGAGTATCTTCCTCATCCCCGCCATCAAAACCTCCACCCCCGGAGCTAGATCCTCCAAAATTTCCCCATTGAGTGGGGTCATACTAAGAGGGGGGCGGGGGCGGGTGAGCCATGGTATGGAATTGGCCTTGATGAGCCATGTAAGAGTACATAGGTCCATAGAACCTACGTTGATCCTCTTCATACCGTCGGTTGTCTTCGGCCCGTTGCTCCTCGAGTCTTTGAAATCCCGCCCTTTGTTCCTCCCGATATTTGCCAACTTCATTGGTAACTTTGTTGAACCCTTCAAGCAGTTGTTGGAAATAATCGGGAGGTGGGAGCGCTTGGTTCGGTTCGGGCATGTGGTGAAGTGCATCCTCGGGTTCTTGTGGCGCGGGTTGGTGTTCTTGGTCAGGTTGGTCTTCGGGAAGATCTTGGGCTTGAGGTTCTTGGAGATTTGGTGGGAGGGCGTGTGGGAATAGGTGTAATACCCGAGATTAATATAAGAGGATTAATAGTACTACTCATACCAACAGAGGTGCATCTCCTTTTACGGGAGCTCATCCGCCAAGAACTCCAAAGTTAAGCGTGCTTGCACGGGAGCAGTATTGGGATGGGTGACCCCCTGGGAAGTTTCTCAGGGCGCGCATGAGTGAGGACAAAGTGCGCGGTAAAGGCTTGTGGTGGTTTGTGAGGACAGTACTATTGGTCCGGAGTAACTACCTCGGGTCCCACGGGGCCGGGGTGTTACAAATGGTATCAGAGCAACCCTGCGACAGTGTACTGCTCCGTTGGATATCGGGCAGACACTTAGCAGGGGAAAAGATTCTGGGATTTGATTGAGATTGGTTTAAGGGCGCAACGAGGACGTTGCGATCCTAAGTGGGGGTGATTGTAATACCCGAGATTAATATAAGAGGATTAATAGTACTACTCATACCAACAGAGGTGCATCTCTTTTTACGGGAGCTCATCCGCCAAGAACTCCAAAGTTAAGCGTGCTTGCACGGGAGCAGTATTGGGATGGGTGACCCCCTGGGAAGTTTCTCAGGGCGCGCATGAGTGAGGACAAAGTGCGCGGTAAAGGCTTGTGGTGGTTTGTGAGGACAGTACTATTGGTCCGGAGTAACTACCTCGGGTCCCACGGGGCCGGGGTGTTACAATAGGAAATGAGGCACGTCGAACTCTGGTCTGTAGATGATTTTGGGGGTGTCTGGGTTCGGCATGAGGAAGTATTGGACCGGTTGGACGTGTATGATCCAGTTGTACATGTGTTTCGGTCGGTCCCCAATATACACCGTATGAGAAAAAGAGGTGCATCCCGAGCGGCCTAACCAACCTATGTCCATCAAACAATAGTCGGGTATAGGAGAGTTATCCGTATACCCGAACTTACCGGCCAAGTGCATAATCACCCCTCCCAAAACAATGGCTCCTTTGGCTACGCTTTCTTTTTTCAGATGTGCCCACATGAGATTGCACAGATTAAAGTCTACGTGACGACGGAATAGGGCCACGGACATCAAACAAACGTCCCCGATTCTAGTGTGATGGTTGTTGGGACGGCCAAGCAAGCAATTGGCTAAGAATTTCAAGAACAACCGGAGGACGGGGTGTTGGACATGACTAATATACATTTGGGAGGAACTAAATTTCACTTCCCCGGTCATCTTTGTCCATAGGGTGTGCCCAAAAATGGTATTATCCGAGATGGCTCTCTCGTAGGGCACGGGGATGCCAAAATGTTCAGCAAACTCGAGTTTCGTTATTGAATAGTTTCGGTTAAACAGACGAAACTCGAATCTATCATCCCTAAAATCCGCCTCATCACTTTCAAACTTCATCGAACTCATGAATTCGTAGATAATTCGATCATTAGAATTGTATTTCATATTGAAAATACGGTCCATGTCTAATGCATGAAAGAATTTTCTACAACTCTTATAGACTCCTAATTCACGGAGAGCATCGTGGCATAGAAAACGGGAAGGTTTTACTTGCCTTTTTATTGTTGAGAGGAGTCTAGCTCGGTGATCGTTGTCGGCGGGAATGAGGTCCTCGAAGCCCGGAATTGGTGCCATGTTGTTTGAGCTCTCTCCCCTACTCTTCCTTGGTGCCATTGTGGATGATTTTGAGCTTGAAATCCAAAAATTCGAATGGGGGGTAGGGTTTTTTTGGATTTGTTGGATATTTGGGGAAAAGGGAATTTTTGGGTATAGATATGGAGAGGAGAGTGAGGGGAGTATTTTGGTGGTGAAATGGAATGATTTGGTGAAGAATTGAGTGAGATATGGTAGTGAGAAGGTGTGAAAATGGAGTTTTGGGGGAGAGGGGTTCGAAGTTGGGGTGTATTTTGGAGAAGATGAAGTGGGTTGGGGTGTTTTGGGGGTATAAATCGCAGGGGTACCCGATCGAGTATCCCTGTATACTCAATCGGGTACCGGAGGCAGGGGGACAGAAAAGTGGTTTCTCCGTTTATACTCGACCGAGTATGGAGGGGTACTCGATCGGGTATAGGAGGCAGGGGTTTATTGCTGTTGTTTTTCCACAAATACTCGACCGAATATGATATGTACTCGATCGGGCCTCAGAGACAGGCTTTCGATGGAGTTGATTTTCCAGACATACTCGACCGGGTAAAGTACAATACCCGATCGAGTATACCTGTATCTTTGAAAATTGGTCTGCACCTCGATCGAGTATGGAAACCGGGTCCCCTTTTTTTACCCATACCCGACCGAGTATTACAGAGCACTCGATCGGGTATGTCCCCAGATATACTTTTTTTTTTCATTATGTTTTTTTTACACACGCACACATAATGAAATAAGCTGAAAAGAAAACATACCTTGCTTGGGTTGCCTCCCAAGAAGCGCCTAATTTAACGTCGCGGCACGACGCCATGGTATAGTTCATCCTTCATAGATTGGATCGAAGAGATCCATGCATTCAACGCTTTCTTTTGAGAAGCCTTCAAGGAACGGTTTGAGTTGATGTCCGTTAACCTTGAGGATTTTGCCGGTGTCGAGGCTCTTTATTTCAACTGCTCCGTGGGGGTAGACTTTGACCACCTCGAATGGTCCTTCCCATCGTGATCTCAGTTTACCGGGGAAAAGACGAAGGCGTGAGAGAAAGAGGACTTTGTCTCCGATTTGGAAGTCCTTTCTCATTATCATTTTATCATGCCATACCTTTGTCTTTTCCTTGTAGATGGCGGCGTTCTCATAGGACTCAAGTCGAAGTTCCTCTAGCTCTTGGAGTTGTAGCTTCCTTTGCATCCCCGCTTGCTCCATGTCAAGATTGAATGTTTTTACCGCCCAATAAGACTTATGTTCGAGTTCGGACCGGGAGATGGCAAGCCTTCCCGAACACAAGTCTATAGGGGGACATTCCAATTGGTGTTTTGAAAGCGGTTCTATATGCCCACAAGGCATCATCTATCCGAAGACTCCCATCTTTACGGTTAGGGTTCACCATCTTTTGGAGTATAGACTTCAACTCCCTGTTCGAGACCTCGGCTTGGCCGTTTGTTTGCGGGTGATAGGCGGTGGAGAGCTTGTGGGTGACACCATATTTCTTCAACAAGGCACTCACAGTTTTGTTGTGGAAGTGAGTGCCCCTATCACTTATCAAAATGCGCGGGACTCCAAACCTTGAGAAGATGCGGGTTTTGATGAAGTCTGCCACTACTTTGGCATCATCAGTCTTGGTGGCTTTTGCTTCCACCCATTTCGAAACATAGTCCACTGCCAAAAGAATGTATAGATTTCCATGGGAGTTAGGAAAAGGTCCCATGAAATCTATTCCCCATACATCAAAGATTTCTACGTAGAGCATTGGTACTTGTGGCATCTCATGCTTTCGAGATATGTTGCCCATGTGTTGGCAGTTGTCACAAGATTGACAAAAGATATGGGCATCCCAAAATAAGCTCGGCCACCAAAAACCGCATTCAAGTACCTTCATGGAAGTTCGCTTGCCTCCAAAGTGTCCACCGCATGCATGGGAGTGGCAAAAGGCAAGGATGGATGCAATCTCCGTTTCAGGAATGCACCTTCTAATGACTTGATCTTTGCAATGTTTCCATAAGTATGGTTCATCCCATACGTATTGTTTTGCATCGTGTTGGAGTTTCTCTCTTTGAGCTTTAGAGAAGCTTGGTGGAATCCTGTTTAGAACAAGGATATTAACAATATGAGCGTACCAAGGACGAATTTCCTTAAGAGAGAAAAGAGTCTCATCGGGAAATTCCCCCCGGATATCATCTTTGATATGATCACTTCCTTCATCAAGGACTAAACGGCTCAAGTGATCGGCCACCAAGTTCTCCATGCCCTTCTTGTCCTTGATCTCAACATCAAATTCGCTCAAGAGTAGTATCCACCGAATCAACCTTGGTTTGGCCTCCTTTTTTGTCATCAAAAACCTAAGAGCCGCATGATCGGTGTAAATGATCACTTTGGTTCCAAGTAAGTATGACCTGAATTTTTCAAGTGCATAGACGACGGCCAACATTTCTTTTTCGGTGGTGGAGTAGTTTCTTTGTGCATCGTTGAGTGTGGTGGATGCATAGTAGATCACGTGGGAAGCTCTTCCCACCTTTTGGCCCAAAACGGCCCCGACCGCATAGTCACTAGCATCACACATGATCTCAAAAGGAAGAGACCAATCGGGTGCTTGAATGATAGGAGCAGTCACTAGTTTTTCCTTCAAAGTTTTGAAGGCCTTCTTGCAATCCTCGGAAAAAATGAACTCCACCTCCTTTTGCAAAAGAGTGCACAAAGGAGATGCAATCTTTGAGAAGTCTTTGATGAATCTCCTGTAAAAACCTGCATGTCCAAGGAATGATCGTATCTTCCTAACGGTGGTAGGATAAGGGAGTGATTGGATGACTTCAACCTTGGCCTTGTCAACCTCTATCCCTTTGGATGAGATCACATGCCCTAGAACAATTCCTTCTTCCACCATGAAGTGGCATTTTTCAGAATTCAAAACAAGGTTTGATTCTAAACAACTTTTGAGCACAAGAGATAGATGATATAAGCATGAATCAAATGAGTCTCCATGGATTGTGAAGTCATCCATAAAAACCTCCATAAAAAGCTCAACATACTCAGAGAATATGCTCATCATACATCTTTGAAATGTGGCCGGTGCATTGCAAAGTCCAAATGGCATGCATCGATATGCAAAGGTGCCAAAAGGACAAGTGAAAGTGGTCTTTTCTTGATCTTCAGGGGCTATGGGCACTTGAAAGTACCCGGAATAGCCATCAAGGAAACAATAGAATTTATGCCCCGCAAGTCTCTCAAGCATTTGATCAATGAAGGGTAAAGGAAAGAAATCCTTTCTAGTTACCGCGTTGAGGCGACGGTAATCTATGCATACCCTCCATCCATTTTGGATTCGGGTGGGCATGAGTTCTCCATCTTTGTTCTCCACCACCATGACTCCGGTCTTCTTGGGAACAACTTGGGTTGGACTAACCCACTTGCTATCGGAGATGGGGAAAATTATCCCCATTTGGAGTAGTTTGATGACTTCCTTTTTGACCACCTCCATCATAGGTGGGTTCAATCTACGTTGCGGTTGCCGTACCGGCTTTGCGTCATCCTCCATCAAAATGCGGTGCATGCATGTAGATGGACTAATGCCTTTGATGTCGGCTATAGTCCATCCGATTGCACGTTTCTGCTCTTTAAGCACCGCAATCAACTTCTCCTCTTGATCTCCGGTCAATTTGTTTGAGATTATGACCGGCAAGGTTTCTTTTTCTCCCAAGAACACATATTTCAAGTGTTTTGGGAGTGGCTTTATCTCAACATCGGGGGCCTGCACAATAGAAGGTAAAGGCTTCTCTTCGGGGATGGTTAGTGGAAATGCTCTTGACCCCGGTGGCATGAGTGGAAGTTGGAAGTGATTATCCAATTCCACCATCATGGCTTGTGTTGGTCCCGTTAAATATGGTAATCAGTCTAGAGGGGGGGGGGGGGTGAATAGACTGATTGATTTTTCAAAATTTTCTCTAAGTCCAAAATGACTTATCAGAGAAGGTCTGATTCTGGTGACAGAGAAAGGCTGGTTCTGATATCAGAACTGGCCTTGGCAGCGGATTCTGATCTGTCCGGGTAGCCTCAGAAACACTAAGGCAGATGCCTTTCTGATAACTCTGAAAACAAGATCTGCTGAACACAGATTCCAAGTCTTAGAGTTAATCAGTTAATATCCTAAGCGCAGAAATAAAGAAAAATGCAGTAAAGTAAATGACACCGGATATTTTTATAGTGGTTCAAGGAACAACTCGTTCCTCTAGTCCACTGTTCCACTAGCTTTGAAGTAGATCGGTTACAAAGCTTAGTTCCTAGCACTTAAGAAGTTCTCCACGCCTTCTTCAAGCCTAGCTGCCACCCAGGATGCAGTTCCACGTCCCGATGGCTGGTCCTTTCACTCAGCTTCCCGGAAGTATTACCACTTCACTACTGCAGTTACTTGGACGCCCTTCTTTTCAGAAGATCCTTTGAAAAACAGAGTTTTTCCTCCAACTAGCTTCGTCACAAATGATGTTTGAAGAAGTTCTTGAAGAGTTGAAGAACAGGATGAACTTTGCTCGTTAGTTGGGGATGAAAGATTTGGAGTTTGAATCTTCCCAACGTAAGCTTGTCTTGTTGAAGGTTGTAGAGTTTGAATCTCAAGAGAGCTTGAATGATGATTTGCAAGAGTTGTAGCAAAGTTATTTTCCTGATCTTCAGAGAGTAGCTTATATACTGGGGTTGTCTGCCCGTTGGAGGAGGAGACAACTGCATTAAATGCGCGTACAGTTGACTTGACCGCCGTTTTGGAAGGTTTCTATTTTTATAATATATCTTCCCGGATTCCTTGGTCAATTATTTGCAATCAATCCTTCAGCGTATCAGGCTCATTTAATGTGCATTAAGTGCTTTCCTTTCATGCACAGTCTTCTAGCCGTTGGATGTTTTTACCCGTTGAATTCATAGCTGTTGGATGTTGCTTGAAATCTTCTAAGTGTTCGTCGGGCTCTGATCAGGCTCTTCTGATGTGTTGGATTCTGATGGCCTTCTGATGAGTTGAGTTCTGAAGACTTTCTGATCTCTGACTGAACTCTGATTCTGACTCTGATAGGTCCGCTGATGAGTACTTCTGATCTGTAGTTCTCATCGGTTATCAGATGTCCAGGTTTATCAGCAACTCTTATGATGCAATTCTGATGGACTTCTGCTAAGAGAACTCTGATGGAGCAGTTCTCATAGAGCAAGTCTGGTCGAGCAGTTCTGATGCACTTCTGATCTGATCCAAAACTGAGCAACTCTGATCGTCGACTACACTAATACTTACAACTGAAAATTCTAATACATAAAATCTAATTTGGGGTACTCTAACTTTCCAATCCTATAGCATCATCAAAATCTAATTACATTTATTCCTTACAATTTCCCCCTTTTTGATGATGCCAAAACCCTTAAACTATTTCCAGAGAAGTGCCTTTCACCATAAAGAAAATAAGTTAAAAATGAACTTTCATTTAAGGTCTTGGTGGGCACTTGGCATAGGAGGATAGCAAGAGTAAGATACAATATAATCAAATAAATAAGATAAGAAAAAAAACATAAGATATCAGAGCATAGATAATCAGAATGCAATAGAGAAATAATTTGAAATTGCCATGCAAATTAGAGGCAAGCTGGTTATCTTATTAAGGAAGAGTATTTAAAGCAACAATGGGATAGAGTTTAGAAATCTTCCTCTTCTAGTTGAGCTTCCTTTGCTTCAATTTCCTTCAGGTCAGCATTGACCCTAGCTCTGATTGTAGCAAGATTCCTGGGATTCTGATATTCTGACCAGGCAGGAGCAAGCTGACAGTCTAGATAATTTCTGATGGCTTCTGAAAAGTCCTTGCCAGGGATCACTTTCATTCGCCACCAGTCTTCTGCTTCTTGCATAGAACCACCATGATTAATAATTATCAGCCCATCTGTATCAAGGATGAGGTTCTCTTGTTGTGTGGGGGTCATATGCTTCTTCATTTCTCTGAATTGAGCAGCATCAGGTTTAGCCAAGTCACTGTTGAGCCATTGGGCCAAAGTGAAGGTGGAGGCTGTCTTCTTTCCTTTCTTGGACCGAGGAGGGGGAGGTCTTTGAATACCAGCAGCTAGCCTCTTTTGCCTTGCTCTTTCAAAGTACCTAGCAGGGTTAATGGCTCTGGAGCTTGGACCTTCTGCTTCTCTGGGAGGTGGGACAGGTTCTCTGCTATCTTCCCCCTTTTTGGCATCAACAAGATCACCAAGTAGGAGTCCAATCTTCGAGAATTCTGTAGCATTGTTCTCTTTTATAGCATCAAGGGTACCTGGTAGAGTTTGAGTTACAGAAGCCAGCCCTTCTATCAGCTCCTTTTGCTTGCCCACAGCCGATTGAATATCCTTGGTAGTAGCTTCAAGGAGAGTCAACTTGTGATCTCTGTCCTTTCCACTGTTTATCAATTTGATGTCAAATTCCTTCAAGGTTTTGCAGATGTCCTCCACATCTGTGAGTTGCTCAGCATGCTTATCAGAGGACCATTGAAGATCATCCACAGCATCAGACAGGTCTTGAATGGCCTTGTCTTGAGCAGAGAGAGTCTGAGATTGTGAGAACAGGACTGTGTGCAGACTGGCAACCTCAGAAGCTATGTTGTCAACCTTTTCATTGGATGTCTTCATGTAGCTGAAGAATGTGGTCGACAGTTGTGAGAGGGCGTTGGAGATTTTCTCAAGTCCCGACTCAATGTTGTACTGTACCAAATCCAGATGAGCATCATGCTTCTGATTTAGGACAAGTAGCTTGTTCAGACCAGCCACCATTTGATCTCCAAAGTCCTCTGCTGATTCCACAAATTCCTGGAAGGGAATGAGGACAGCTTTGGGTGGTTCTGGCTGAGGTACTTGATTGACCTGCGGTGGATGTTGAGGTTGATCAGGAGATGGAGGAGGTGTAGGGGTCTTCCTTTTTGCAGACTGAAGATCACCAGCCATTGAGGCTGTGAGAAACCCATCATTATCTTCAGTTGAGGAAAGAATCCTTACAACTGGCTCTCTCTTTTGTGCTGAGGCAGCAGAATGCTGAGGAGATGGAGGTTTGGATGAGGGCTTCTGCTGAGGAGAGGCAGATTTGGATTTCTGATGGTGGGAGCTCTGATGAGGTGAGGTTTGAGGGGTAGGGGTTCTCTGATGTTGTGATGGAGGAGGAGGTGAGGGTGATCTGCTTCTGATGGGGGTTATCTGATGGCAGGGTGAGGGTTGTTTTGGTGTGGAGGATTTCTTGGGAGTTGGAGAAGGGATTTGCTGAGGTTGAGGAGGAGATGGGGGTGGAGTTGTGGTTGGTGTGACTGGTTTGGGTGAAGGAGATTTGGGGGGTGATGGTAGGGGGGTAGGAGAGTTAGGAAGTACCTCAAGAACTGTTTCCGCAACTGGAGATTCTCTCCATTCTCTGATCAGGTTCTTCATGGCCAGAGATAGGTCATTGGCAGTGGAGGGTTCACCCTCTGCACCTGGAAGGGGTTTCATCTTTATCAAAGACTCCCTCCTTTTCTTTTCCATCAGCCAGGCATCAAAGATGGGAACCTCACTCTCTGATAGAGGTTTGACATGCTCTTCTGAAGTCGAAGCAGTCATCTTCTCTTTTCCCTTGATGCTGTCCTTCTTCTTCTCCAAGATAGAATGTAAAAAATGAAGATCAAAGCATAGAGATACATCATCTGTACCTGCCCATTTGAGAACTTCTTCTTCCTCAGTTTCAAAAGTGGCAGCTTGGGCAAGAATTTGCTGCAGAGGTCCCATTCTCCACTTCCTCCATGTGAGTACCCTTTGAAACTGTCTGTCCAGAGCAGTAGAAGGGTTTAACGGTTCTGGTGGAGGCATGATGACTGGCAGATCAGGTGCAGATAAAGGGTGGACCTCTGATTCAGGTTCCCCCTGAGCATCAGAGATCACCAGAGCAGCAGCCAACTCTGGTGCAGGTTCCCCCTGAGGTTCTGATTCCTTGGGGGGAGAGTTGGTCTCCTTCTTCTTCTTCAGGGTTCTGATAGGAGATTTTGAGCTATCAGAATCACTCTGAATGATTGCTTTTCTTCTCCTCTTCTGTCTAATCTTCTTGACAGGAGCCTCTGCTGGTGCATCCTTTTCTGATGTGTCACCCTCTGATGCAGGTTTCTCTGGGGTGGTGATAGGCTTCTTCTGAATCTTCTTCTTCTTCTTCTCCTTGGGTTGTCCATCATCAACCGCAGCTATAGTGACTGGTTTCTCCCTTAATTGCTCTTGCTTGTTGGTTTTCTTCAATTCTGCAGCAATAGCTACATGCACCTTGGGAGATGAGGTGAGGAAGATGGTTTTGGAATGATCAGCTGTTGATGGATTTCTGAGAACCACTCCTTGACTAGCAATAGCCTTGGAGAGAAGAAGACCATGGCCCATCTTTGTGGAGAATAGACCTGTTTTCTTGTCTTTCTTTTCCACTGTTTCAGTGAGGGATTTGTACAGAACCTTCCCCCAATTGATGTTCATCCCATGATGGACTGCATAGAGGGCCTTTGAGTTGACGTTGTTCATCTGGTCAGTAGAGCTTGTTTTGCACCACAGACATCGGTGCATTATGCTTATCAAGCGCTCAAAGTCCTTCTTGAGCAGGTTCTTCTTCATGTAGAGTTTATCTACTCCGGTTGCATCATCCCGGCAGTAGGTGTCCACAAATGTCTCCACAGAGACTTCGACTGATTCCAAGTCGATGAGAGTGGGGGTGTCAATGTCCTGAGAATCGAGTTCGATGCCGAAGAACTCATTGAGAGAGTCAGCATCGATTTTCAGGTCCTTTCCCTGAACCTGGGAGTGGATGGCATTGTCAGAGATGTGGGCGTTGAGATAGAACTCGGCCACATCCAAATTGCTGAAGTGCTCGTAGGGATGAGCCACTATCTTGGTCAGTTGCGAGTCATTCATCCCGGCAATGACCGCTTTCATCACTTTAGAATTTTCTGCCAGTAGCGGCAATGAGGACATATCCACTTTCATTCCGGTGGCTATGTTGCTTACTAGGGTCTTAGCTTCAGCCTCTGAGAGATCGGAAATGTTGATGAACTTCATTTTTAGGTTCTTGGAGAGGTTTGAGAGGTTTGAAGGTTGGAGATTTTAGCAAGATAAAAGCTTGAAGACGAGGAATAAAATTGCAGTAGCGATTTAGGTTTTCAGAAGGAGTATATATGAATTTGGGTAAGTGGACGTTTGATATAATTTGCGGTTTCGAGGTCGCATTTAATGGAATGCGGGCGGAAAGCCGTTTTCCAAAAATGGTAATAACTACCGGGGGTAAAATAGTAACTTCCGGTTTATTGAACAGTCTCGCCCGAAATTTAGAAAATTTTTCTAAGTCCACAGCCACTCTGATAAGTATTAGCCCTTGTATCAGAGATAGAGGTGTTCTGATATGAGGACCTCTAATGAATACCAAGTCTGATCCTTCCTGCAACTCTGACTTTTGCAAGTCTGATCCTTGCAATTCTGATTCAAGCTTCTGATGAATAAGAGCTTCGGGTATCAGAGATGGGGTGTTCTGATGAGTCCCCATCTGATACTTCTGCAACTCTGATTCAAGTATCTCTGGGAAGATCATCCATCATTCCCAATTCTTCTCTCAACTTGTTAAACCTTGCCTCTGAGAGAGGTTTGGTTAAGATATCTGCAAGCTGGTCTTCAGTTGGAACATGCTCAATTGAGATGTGCTTCTTCTCCACATGATCTCTGATGAAGTGATGTCTGATCTCGATATGCTTTGTCCTTGAATGCAGCACAGGATTCTGAGTGATGGCAATAGCACTGGTATTGTCACACAGCAGCTTGATTTCCTTTGCTTGCATTCCATAGTCTTTGAGTTGTTGCTTCATCCAGAGTAATTGAGCACAGCAACTTCCAGCAGCAATATACTCAGCTTCAGCAGTGCTAGTTGAGATTGAATTCTGCTTCTTGCTAAACCAGGAGACAAGTCTCCCACCTAGCAATTGACAGTGACCAGAAGTACTCTTCCTGTCCAATCTGCAACCTGCAAAATCTGAATCAGAATAACCAATTAGTTCAAAATTACCTCCCTTGGGATACCATAGTCCTGCGTTTGGATTTCCTTTGATATATCTGATAATCTTCTTAGCAGCAACTAGATGGCTCTCCTTGGGCTTTGATTGATATCTGGCACAGATTCCTACTGCAAAAGCTATGTCTGGTCTGCTTGCAGTCAGATAGAGGAGAGATCCAATGATTCCTCTATAAGTTGTTGCATCAACATCTTTGCCTTCATCATCTGGTCCAATGCCTTGAGATGCATTCATTGGAATCTTGACTGAAGATTTTCCATCTACTCCAAACTTCTTGATGAGATCTCTGGTGTACTTTCCTTGGTTGATAAAGATGCCTTCTGGTACTTGTTTGACTTGCAAACCAAGAAAGTAACTGAGTTCTCCCATCATGCTCATTTCAAACTTCTTCTGCATAACTTGAGAAAATTTCTTGCATAATTCTGGATTAGTGCTTCCAAATATAATATCATCAACATAAATTTGCACTAACAGAATATGATTAGCAACAGAAATTTGAAATAGAGTTTTGTCAACCTTTCCTTTAGTAAACCCATGGTTCACTAAGAATAGGGACAATGTGTCATACCAAGCTCTGGGAGCTTGCTTAAGACCATAGAGGGCCTTTCTGAGCTTGTAGACACAAGAAGATTGAGTAGGAATGACAAAACCTGGAGGTTGTTCAACATAGACTTCCTCTTCAAGTTCTCCATTCAGAAATGCACTCTTGACATCCATCTGGTAGACTTTGATGTCATTGTAGGCAGCATAGGCTAGGAATATCCTGATTGCTTCTAGTCTTGCTACAGGTGCAAAGGTTTCATCAAAATCTATGCCTTCTTCTTGACAGTATCCCTTTGCTACAAGCCTTGCTTTATTCCTTACAATGTTGCCTTCTTCATCTGCTTTGTTCTTGAATACCCACTTGGTTCCAATGACATTCTGATGCTTTGGTCTGGGAACAAGTTTCCACACTTCATTCCTTTCAAACTGTGTCAGCTCTTCTTGCATTGCATTGATCCAATCTGAATCTTCTAGAGCTTCTTCCACACACATTGGTTCCATCTGGGATATGCAGCAGGTGAACATGGCTTCTCTTCTAGATGCAGATCTGGTCCTAACACCACTGGTGACTTGACCAATTACTTGATTAGGAGGATGATCTCTTAACCAAGTTAGATCAGGTTCTGTCAGTTGCTGTCTAGGCAACTCTGATGTTTCATCTTCTGATTCTTCATCTTCATCTTTGTCTATCAGAATTGGATTGGCAGGAGGGGTTGAGAATATAGGATTGTTGATGGCCTCTTCTGATGGTTCTGAAGCCTTGTCTCCAAGATTGATCTTCTGCAGGGTCTCTGATAGTTCTTCTGCAGAGGTGCTGTCATCAAACTTGACATGAATGGATTCTTCAACTTGTATAGTTCTCCTGTTGAGTACTCTATAGGCTTTGCTTGAGCTTGAATAGCCTAAGAATACACCTTCATCAGCTTTTTCTTGAAATACCTTCAGATTATCCTTTCCATTGTTTAGAATGTAGCACTTGCATCCAAACACATGGAAATAGCTGATATTTGGCTTCCTTCCTTTCCACAGCTCGTAGGGGGTCTTCTGATGATTCTTGTGGATCATGCTTCTGTTCTGGGTGTAGCATGCAGTGTTGATTGCTTCAGCCCAGTATCTGATGGGTAATCCTGATTCAGCAATCATAGTCCTTGCAGCTTCCTTCAGTGTTCTGTTCCTTCTTTCTGCAACACCATTTTGTTGGGGTGTTCTGGCAGCAGAAAGTTGATGGAAGGTGCCATTCTGATCACAGAAGTCCTTGATCACTTTGTTGACAAATTCAGTTCCTCTGTCAGATCTGATTGTTCTGACCTTCATATTCTTCTCAGTTTGAAGTTGCTTTAACAGAGATGGCAACTTCTGAAGAGTTTCATTTTTCTTGGTTAGGAACACAGTCCATGTGTATCTTGAGTAGTCATCAACCATAACAAGAGTGTATCTTTTTCCACCAACACTGGGAGTTTCAACTGGTCCAAATAAATCCATGTGAATCAGATTTAAGGGACAAGTAGAAAGATCTCCAGCTATGGGTTTGAATGAGGTCTTCACTTGTTTGCCTTTCTGACAAGCACTGCAGAGGGTCTCCTTCTTGTAGACAATGTCAGGCAGACCATCTACAATGTGTTCCCTTGCCAGTTTGTTGATGGTTTTGAAATTCAGATGGCTAAGCTTCTTGTGCCAGTCCCAGCTTAGCTTTGAATTGTCCTTTGCTATCAGGCAGGTTCCATCTTTTGCTGTTTGCCAGTCAACAACATAGATGTTCTTCCTTCTCTTGGCTGTGAGAACTACTTCTTTGGTTGTCTCATGCTTGACATAGCATAAGGTCTTGGTGAATTCAACTGTGTAGCCTTTGTCACAGAATTGGCTAGCACTCAGCAAGTTGAACTTCAGACCTTTGACATAAGAGACATCTTCAATGATTATCTGGTTCTTGATCAGCTTCCCTCTTCCCTTTGTTTGACCATCCTTGTCATTTCCACCGAAAGTGACTCTGGGTCCATTGATTTTCTGGAACTCTGATAGGCAACTCTTGTCACCTGTCATGTGCCTGGAGCATCCACTGTCAATATACCATTCTTGTTCTGTGATGGCTCCAGCACACAGTTCCTGCAAGATTAAAAGGAAGATTTAGGTACCCAAGCAATGTTGGGTCCTGGGGGGTAATGCAGTCTTGGTAGTTGGTACCATTTTGGTCTCATCAACTGAAACCTTGGTGGATGGTACCCATTATCCACCTGATAGTCGTAGTAAACAGATGTATGATTCACTTTGGGCAGATGCTTGTGAGGATCATGCTTTCTGTTTGCATACTTTTGCATAGCCTTCTTTGTTGGAAAGAAGTCCCATATGCTATCAAGATTAGAGGAGCGCTTAACTTTAGGCTTCTGAGGTTGACCAGACAACCTCTTCTGCCTATAGTTAATCTTTTCTTGATATCTGCCTTTCTGATAGCAGTTTCTGATACCATTGTCATGAGATTGTCTGATTGGATTAGGCCTTTGATTATTATTTTTCTGAAAACTCTTCCTTTTGTTTGAGTTCCTGCCAGGTTCATTAGTTTTCAAACTGTGTTTTGATTTGGCCTTTAGAGTTTGTTTCTCTGGTGTGACCTTCTCTTGAACAACTTTAGTACCAGAAGTACTAGCATGGCAAATGGGGCTCAGAGTCTGTGGCACTATGACCTTTTTAGCCTTAACAACTTTGGTGCTAGGCCTTACAGAAGGCTCACCAGATTCTGGTTCAACATATCCAAGACCAGAGGTAAAGTTATGAGAGTCTCCAATATTCTTCATGGAAGATTGCATCTTCAGAAGACTATTATATTTACTCTCAAGTCCTTCAATATCTCTTATTCTTTTAAGAAGAGACTCATTTTCAGCCTTCAGTCTATCTCTTTCCTCAGTTAAGAGATTAAGTTTGCACTCAGTCTCTTTCCTTAGATCAGAGATATCAACTTTCAGCCTACTGTTCTCATCTTTAACAAAGGAATAAGTGGCTTGGATAGTTTGGAACTCTTCCCAAAATGATGACATTGGATCATCATTTAAGGCTGTGCCTACCGAAGAAGAAATAGAGTCAGAAGTGGAGCATACCTCATCATCAGATTGTGCCATGAGGCAAAGGTCTTCAGTTTCTGCATCCAAGCAGCAGAAAGCTTCATCAGAGTCAGAGTCTGAACTGGACTCTGATTCAGAGAGTGGATCTCTCTCAGCTTGCTCTGAGACGAATGCTCTTCTTCTTCTGTGTTGATCTTCAGGCTTCTTTTCTTCTTCATGTCCTTGTTTCTTGGACACTCTTGGATAGGGGCAGTTTGCTTTGAAGTGCCCAGGCTGTCTGCAGTTGTAGCAGAGGTACTCTCCATTGCTTTCAGAAGGTTTGGTCTTCTGATGAGGTCTTCTGATGGAAGATGGACTCCTTCCATCTTTCTTCATAAATTTTCTGAATTTTCTGGCAAAGGCAGCCATATATTCATCAGATAGAAGAGTTGAAGGATCAAAGTTTGTAGCCTTAGAAGTGCTGGCAGTAAGGGCAGTTGTGGTTCTTTCATCTGGCACTTCTTCTTTCTCTTCAACCATCTCGAACTCATAAGCTTTGAGATCTGAGATCAATCTCTCTGTGGGGTAGGTCTTGATGTTCTTGCTTTCTTGGACTGCAATCACCTTCATCTTCCAAGCTGAAGGCAGTCCCCTGAGAATCTTCATGTTGACCTCTTTGATGGTGAGCTCCTTTCCAAGCTCAGAAATTTCACTGATTAGAATCAGCAGTCTCTCATGCATTTTAGCAATGCATTCTTCTGGTAGAAGTTTGAAGTCATCAAACTTCTTCATAGCAATGGTCAACTTGTTATCTCTTTCTTGCTCATCTCCTGCTCCAATCTCATCCAGCTTATCCCAGATTTCCTTAGCAGTCCTGCACTTCTTTATTCTATTGAAATATCTTTCATCAATAGCTTTGTAAAGAATGTCCTTGGCAATGTTGTCAAGGTTATACTGTCTTTTCTCTTCCTTGGTCCACTCAGACCTCGCCTTCTCAATCATCTGGGGCTGAGTGTTATCAGTAGAGTGAGCAGGATTGACCTTCATGAACTGAATAAAGGGGCCATTCTCCAAAACTTCCCACATTTCATCATGTAGGGCACATAGATGTGCCTTCATTCTGATCTTCCAATCATCATATTTCTGATCTGTGAACATTAGATGCTTTGCAAGAGAGTTATCCATAATAACAACTAAATAGAGGCAAGAACAAGTGGATCTTTGTTCAGAGAGTAACCTAAAAGATTACAAGAACAAGGAGGCTCTGATACCACTTTTTGGTCCCGTTAAATATGGTAATCAGTCTAGAGGGGGGGGGGGGGTGAATAGACTGATTGATTTTTCAAAATTTTCTCTAAGTCCAAAATGACTTATCAGAGAAGGTCTGATTCTGGTGACAGAGAAAGGCTGGTTCTGATATCAGAACTGGCCTTGGCAGCGGATTCTGATCTGTCCGGGTAGCCTCAGAAACACTAAGGCAGATGCCTTTCTGATAACTCTGAAAACAAGATCTGCTGAACACAGATTCCAAGTCTTAGAGTTAATCAGTTAATATCCTAAGCGCAGAAATAAAGAAAAATGCAGTAAAGTAAATGACACCGGATATTTTTATAGTGGTTCAAGGAACAACTCGTTCCTCTAGTCCACTGTTCCACTAGCTTTGAAGTAGATCGGTTACAAAGCTTAGTTCCTAGCACTTAAGAAGTTCTCCACGCCTTCTTCAAGCCTAGCTGCCACCCAGGATGCAGTTCCACGTCCCGATGGCTGGTCCTTTCACTCAGCTTCCCGGAAGTATTACCACTTCACTACTGCAGTTACTTGGACGCCCTTCTTTTCAGAAGATCCTTTGAAAAACAGAGTTTTTCCTCCAACTAGCTTCGTCACAAATGATGTTTGAAGAAGTTCTTGAAGAGTTGAAGAACAGGATGAACTTTGCTCGTTAGTTGGGGATGAAAGATTTGGAGTTTGAATCTTCCCAACGTAAGCTTGTCTTGTTGAAGGTTGTAGAGTTTGAATCTCAAGAGAGCTTGAATGATGATTTGCAAGAGTTGTAGCAAAGTTATTTTCCTGATCTTCAGAGAGTAGCTTATATACTAGGGTTGTCTGCCCGTTGGAGGAGGAGACAACTGCATTAAATGCGCGTACAGTTGACTTGACCGCCGTTTTGGAAGGTTTCTATTTTTATAATATATCTTCCCGGATTCCTTGGTCAATTATTTGCAATCAATCCTTCAGCGTATCAGGCTCATTTAATGTGCATTAAGTGCTTTCCTTTCATGCACAGTCTTCTAGCCGTTGGATGTTTTTACCCGTTGAATTCATAGCTGTTGGATGTTGCTTGAAATCTTCTAAGTGTTCGTCGGGCTCTGATCAGGCTCTTCTGATGTGTTGGATTCTGATGGCCTTCTGATGAGTTGAGTTCTGAAGACTTTCTGATCTCTGACTGAACTCTGATTCTGACTCTGATAGGTCCGCTGATGAGTACTTCTGATCTGTAGTTCTCATCGGTTATCAGATGTCCAGGTTTATCAGCAACTCTTATGATGCAATTCTGATGGACTTCTGCTAAGAGAACTCTGATGGAGCAGTTCTCATAGAGCAAGTCTGGTCGAGCAGTTCTGATGCACTTCTGATCTGATCCAAAACTGAGCAACTCTGATCGTCGACTACACTAATACTTACAACTGAAAATTCTAATACATAAAATCTAATTTGGGGGTACTCTAACTTTCCAATCCTATAGCATCATCAAAATCTAATTACATTTATTCCTTACAGCTTGCATGTTGGGAGTCAAGGCAAGTTCTAAAGAATTTTCCCCGAAATCATTTTCAATCACGCTCAATAATTCGTCCTCTCCATTTATTTCAAAAGTATCTTGTACAAGGGGATCAATAATATCAATGGCAAATAGAGAATGATTTTCATTTGGGTATTTCATTGAGTCATAAATGTTGAGTTCAACTTTATCTCCATCAAATTCCATTGTTAAAGATCCGCTAAAAACATCAATTTTAGCTCTAGCGGTCTTTAGAAATGGCCTTCCTAAAAGGATAGGAACCGCATTCTTATCATTTTCCATTTGCAAAACATAAAAGTCGGCGGGAAAGATCAAATTGTCTACCATAACTAGTACGTCTTCGACAATACCCTTAGGGTAGGCATTCGATCTATCCGCAAGTTGGATAACCACTCTGGTTTTGTTTAAAGGGCCAAGCTCAAGTGATTTATACAAAGAATAAGGAATAACATTGATTGATGCTCCTAAATCTAGCATGGCCTTTGAAAACGTGGTGCCGCCCAACTTACAAGGTATAGTGAACATCCCGGGGTCATTGTATTTCTTTGGAAGTTTCTTTTGAAAAACCGCGGAAACACGTTCACTAACTTGGACTTTTTGTTTTCCATTGAGTCTGTTTTCTTTTTATTGTACAAAGCTCTTTGAAAAATTTTGCAAATCTAGGAACACCTTTTATTAAGTTAAGGAGGGGAATATTTACCTCACATTTGGAGAAGGTCTCATAGATATCTTTGTCTTTCTCCACCCTCCGTGTTTCCCTTAGAGCTTCGGGAAACGGGGCTTCAACTTCTTGGATGGCCGGTGGTGGAGTCGGTATGTGAACCTCCTCCTCTTCCGGTTGAGCTTTATCCACAAGCTCCTCTTCTTCTTCCTCGCCAATGTGGCTTTTGGCTTTCTCCTTGGCAATCACCAACTCTTTGCCACTCCTCAATGTCACCGCATGGGCTTGTTGCCTAGGATTCGGCTCCGTTTGAGATGGAAGCTTTGTTGAATCCTTGGCTTCAAGCCTACTCACCGCACTTGAGATTTGGCTCATTTGATTCTCAAGGTTTTGGATGCTTGATTTTGTCTCATGTTGGAATTGAACCATGTTGTGTTGCATGGTTGAGACATTTGAGGTGAGTGCTCGGATCATGTCTTCGGTGGACATAGTTGAGACTTGGCCTTGGGGTTTAGAGTACGGTTGCTTTTGAGGAAATTGGTTTTGTGGAGGGTTATTTTGTGGTGGGTTTCCTTGCGGATTCCCATATCTCAAATTGGGGTGATCTCTAAACCCGGGATGATAAGTATTGCCATAGGAGTCGTACCTTTTTTGATTTGGGAACCCCAAAGCGTTGACTTGCTCGGAGTTGTCTTCTTGTAGCGTCGGGCATGCATCGGTGGGGTGGCCTTGTTGTGTACAAATGCCATAGACCTTAACTTCTTGGGTTTTGGAATTTAAAAGAAAATCCTTAACCAAAGAAGTCAAGCCGACAACTTGACTTTCTAGTGACGATGTTGATTCTGCCGCCATAACTCTTTTTGTTGATGACCGCCCGTTGTGATATCTACAATTCTCGGCCAACTCCGAGATAAGATTCATAGCTTGAGAAGGGGTTTTGTTGACGATTCCTCCTCCACATGCGGCGTTGATCATTCGTCTATCATCATTGCAAAGACCATCATAAAAGTATAGAATGAGGTCTTGCTCCGAGTAGCCGTGGTATGGACAGCTTGCGCAAAGTTTCTTGAATCGTTCCCAATATTCGTAGAACGATTCATCATCATTTTGCTCCATATTGCTGATTTGCTTTTTGAGAGATGAGGAGACAGAGGCGGGATAGTACCTTTCAAGGAAAGCTTTTTTCATTGCCGCCCATGTGTCTATACTTCCCGAAGGAAGATAGAATAGCCAATCCTTTGCGGTGTCCTTGAGTGAGAATGGGAAAGCCCGCAATTTGATTTGCTCCTCGATGACTCCATTAGGACACATGCTTGTGCATACAACATGGAACTCCGAGAGGTGTTTATTTGGATCCTCCCCTCTTAGGCCAAGGAAGGACGGCAAAAGATGAATGAGCCCAGATTTCAGCTCAAATGTATTACCCTCGTTGAGTGTAGGGAAGGTAATACATAACGGTTGTTGATTCAAGTTCGGAGCTGTGAGCTCCCTCAACGTTCTTGTTTCTTGAGCCATAGTGATTGGCTCTTCAGATTCGCTATAATTTGAGCTAGCGTTTGAGGATTCCTCCGAGGGTGTGTGCGGAAATAAATTTCTCAACCTCTCGAAGGCTTGTTCTATTTCGGGGTTTGCTTGATAAGTGATTTCGTTTATGGAACGATATCGGACCATATACTTCACAAAGCTCAGAAATAGAAAAATAAGAACTCTTTATATTTTTAGTTAATTATATTTTTTTTTTATTTTTCTTTGAAATAAAATAAGAAAAAAAATAATTGCCTTTCCCCGGCAACGACGCCAAATTTGACGTGCACTTTGTCGTGATGTGCACTCAAAATAATAATACAATACGACACTAATACGTAGTATGGTGTAGTAAGGTTCGTATCCACAGGGAAAGGAATACTCTTCTTTTTATATAAATAAATGAGTAATAACAAGGGGGGGTTTTATGTTTGGTTGATGAACTTAAATTATCTTTAAACACGAAGATGAACGAGTTATGTGGTTTAATTAATGAGAAGGAGACTTGGCTTTGCTTTTATCCACTTAATGAAATGTTCGTCGATCCCGGTTATATCTTTAACTATCTTCCTCTCGAATACTCAATCGAGGAGTATATCTAGTTCATCGAGGGTAGTTATTAATAACGAGATGCGTTCATTAATAAAACTTACTATCGAGTCAATATAGAACAAGCGCCGTATATTAACTTGATAGTAGCAATAAACTTAAGATGAAAACGATTGAGATTGATAACCTCAACACAAGCGGTTTATTGGTTTAATCAATATAATTAATTCCTCTTAGTTTATTAATCATGAGAAGCATGCATTAATCAACCCAAGTTTACTACCATTGAAAGAACCGAATTAATAACAAGCGTATTAACCGATTGATTCTAGTAATAATTAATATATGAAACAAAACTAATTGATCCTTTAAGTAGTGTTCAAGATATTAATATGGAATATGAATAGGAAGTAATTAATATTCAAGGAAGAAGATTAAAGAAAATAACTCACAACTTACAAATCATTAAGCTTCAAAGTAGCAAAACCAAGATGGAAGAGTTTAGCTCCTCATTTGGAGACTAAACATGAAGAAAATATAAAGAAATAACTTGTCTAAACTGAGCTTAGAAGTATATAGGAATTGGTGGTCTAATTGTGAAGGAAAGGGGGTGTATTTATAGGCTTTTGGGACATGCAGTTCGGGTATTCGATCGAGTATGGGAGTGTACTCGGTCGAGTATGTGTAAAATGGTGACTTTTGAGCGATACTCGACCGAAGTTA
>CAMAPF010001177.1:0-99894 GCA_945859915.1 Cuscuta epithymum | reverse complement strand
TTCATGGAGCAAAACTCTATAGAGTTTTGATGAATAGAAATGATGGACAAAAATGAGACTAGATAACTTTTAGTGATTATAATCATATTCAAAGTTACTATGATGTAGTCACTATGATATAAACTTTGAATACAATTATAATCATATTCAAAGTTACTATGATGTAGTCACTATGATATAAACTTTGAATACAATTATAAACTTTTAGTGATTATAATCATATTCAAAGTTACTATGATGTAGTCACTATGATATAAACTTTGAATACAATTATAATCACTAAAAGTTACTAAATCGTATTTTTTTCATTAACCATTTATTAGTAATATTTTAGGAAAAATGTCTAATCCATTACTATGATTTCATTATCGTTGAAGGCTAATTTTGGAGAGTGTATAAAATCAAATAAGCGTAAAAATACAAATTAGCATTATATGACGAGAGCACTAATATAAATTACTACATATACGACATACAAAGTAAGAAATATGTATTACATATTACAGTGTATTACATTTGAGTATATGACACTACAAAAAAATTATGGGATTGACACAAATTTGACACAAATTTATCAATGATTTCATGCCAAATAGCTTGTGTGAAAGTATTTTTGACACAAACTTGACATATCCCTGCCAAATTCTCTATGAACTTTGGTAGCCAAAAAACCCTATCAATCTCATGTTTTTTTGTAGTGTGACTTCGTTATACTACGTATAACATTGTAAATATTGTTTAAATCAATTGATTATGTTGAAATTTATGAAGTCTTGGTTCAAGTGGCTGGATTGGGCGATTATGCTGAATTATGATAAAATTATTAGTATTTAATATATATTTTATTAACAAAGTAAAGAAAAAATCATTGAAAAATAGTTAAAATGACTTTCTACAATAACTTCAGCCAATCAAGTCCGAAAAGTAACTTCAATTCTACTTATTTTAATTATTACACAACTCAGCGTACAAAGTCCAAAGTTACTTAATGATTTCATGAAAAAGTAAACTGATAAGCCGAAAATTATGAACATAAATAGGGCTCCATATTTGTTGCTCTGTATTTACTTAACGCTTAATAACAATCAGATTAAGGTGGATCCGTCCCCAGTTCACCGCGGTATCAGAGTATTAATAAATTCACATATGGATGACGGAGACTACCCTCAACAGGTATGGAGTAATAATATATTTATACATTAATACAATAATATATCAATTATAGTATTATTAATATCTTATATATATAAATAGTATGGTTGAATATAAAGATAGTATGGGTTGAAATTAAATATTTTATTTTCCCTCCCAAAAAATGATATTTTTGAAGTATTTAATGAACTCTTAATTTTAACTAATGTGTATATAAATACTAATTGAACTTAACATAAAGAATAATCATTAAAAAATACCAACTAATTAACGTTTTTATACATACATAATTAATTTCATATATAATATACGTAGTACTTAACAAAGATCAATATTATATGTAATATATAGGTATTCATATTTAATTTTTTACATCATATTTTTTGAACGATGCTTTTAAGTATTACCACGTCTATATGGTATGGAAGTGACCTTAATAAAACTACATAGGGGATGAATAAGAAAAATGGATATAGGGTTGGTTTGCAACTCCTTTTAAAAAAGCACTTCTCAGCTTTTGGCTTTAAAAAGTACTTATTTTCCCAAACGTTACAACTTTTATTTTTCTCGGCTTCCGCGTCAAAAGTGTTTTTACTTTTTCTATTACACAAAAAGTACTTATTTTATCAAACACTACCCACTTTTACTTTTCAAAATCATTTTTTTCTAAAACACTATCAACTTTTATTTAATCACTTATCCCCATTTTATTAAAAAAAACACTTTTTTAAAAGCAAAAACTGTTGCAAACAGACTCATAATAACAACAAACAAAAAGTGCTTATAGAAAATAATACGTTTCTTTTTACTATACTTTGACTATTCATATCCCCGTTTCATTTCTATACTTTGAATTTATCTCATTACAAATTTTCATAATCGGATTTTTAATATTTTTTACTAATAGAAGTTAAATTTAATGAAGGCCATAGTTATGCATTGGTAAGGATATTAATGGTATTTTCTTGATTAATTCCAAATAAATTTCGAGTTTATTTGCTGTCCAAAACCATTCCAACACATCAACCACAATAAAGTAATATTTAGTCTTTATAATTAGGTAAATTAGAGAACATTTTGGGAAATACCAAAAGTAAAGGGAAACGAATTTTTTTAAATATAAATATATCACAAAACATTTATTGTTATCATATTAATTCTTAAGTAACATAAAAACTAAATAATGTTCATTTGTGTTTTTTGTAATGATTGGAGCATCTCTTACATTTGTAGATATGTTTTTTTAACACAATTAACTTTATATCATGTGTTCAAAGTTTTAATTAAAAATATTTACACACTAATGGTCAAATAAATTTTTATGGGCAAATTCATTCATGCAACACACTAGTAGATTGATAATTACAATAATACGTAAGGGATTCGGTTCAATTTGGAAATGTCAATATATAGTCAAGGACTCCAGGTGCCTAATGAATTTTAAAGTCCACAGAAAGTTACATTTTTACTTGTATATTTGATGGACAATGAAAGTATGTAGTTATGTGTCTCACACTCTCACTACGTGCATATGAGCATATTTTTTAATACATGTCATCATTCGTAATTTATTTAAATCCAAACTAAAAGAAAAACTTATACTTCGTATAATTTTTCTGTGAAAGTCACTACGTAGTATTTTAGAAATGATTTAATATATAATGTCCATTAAATGTCGATCAAGAGATTATATTGTGAACATCTAATTATCATACCATCATCAATGAAACAAATGTACATATCTCAATACATGTCCATCTTATCTTAATGAAATAATATGGATCATTGATTGGATAATTTTGTGTACTAATTGAACAAAAATCTGAATTTCAGGAAATTTCTGGAGTATTTATGAAGCACTGCACATTAAACTATGCATCCTATCGGAATATATTTCCCATATGGGCACTTGGACAATATCGCAACAATTTTGTATTTCCCTAATCATCATTTGTTCACTGCATCATGAATAGATTGTAACAAACAATCGTATTACACATACATTATATGTACTCTTATGAAAAGAACTGTTCTTTTTAGTGGATAAAAAGAATTATTCTAATTTGTAGAGTATTAAAATTTAATATAGTGTTAAAGCATATATTTTGCCAGAGAGAAATCATTCGAATATTAATCATCCAAGAAAACCACTATATCATACGATCCATAGTCCAGTCATCTATTGTACAATAATATCTTACAAAGGACAAAGGCATATATAATACAAAGATTCCCTAAAAACTAATAATGTGGTTAATTAACTCCCACCAAGGAAATATCATACGTGAATGAAAAGAATATACATGCAAGGATGACACAAAGGAGGAAGAGATGACACTATAATTCCAGAGTTTTATGTCATAATCAAAGATGTCTTCTTGTGGTGGGGGAGAAGGATCCAACGTGGGTGAAGGATGCTCCAAGACTAATTTACTATACCTAGATGTGTGGAATGAAAATATTTCTTCAAAAAGAGACATCTCTGGAAGTGAAATATTCATTTGTTTCAATATCAAATAAATTTCATCCTTTTTACCAAAAGAGTAACCAATAAAAACATACCTAGTATTTGCTATTGTGACTAGCAAATTTATCTGCTTTTAATTAGCATTTTGGTTATAAGCGAAAAATGACATCCAAAAACACATGAAATCTTATACGTAGTAGTAAGGAAATCACCATATAAAATTTCAAAAGGTGTTTTATGTTGAAACAATGCAGAGGGTGCGTGTTTAATCCAGGGGTGGAGACAGGGAGGGGCTGGAGGGGGCCCCGGCCCCTGCAAGGAAAAAAATTCTTAAGTATATATTATGTATAAATACGTTTAATCTATAGAAAATATGTTGATATTTAAACTTTGGCCCATGCAAAGTAAAATTTTCAAGAACCGGCCCCTTTAACTATAAACTTCTGGCTCCGCCACGGGTTTAATCATCTGAGCAACGGTAAGAACACATTCTCCCAAGAAAGATAAAAGCAAATATCATCAAAAATACCCAAGCAACATTAAGAATATCTTGATGTTTTCTTTTCACCCGTCCATTTTGTTTAGGCGTACAAGCAAAACATTGAATAACCATAAATTATGTAATGGTCAAACACGTCCAGCTTTGATCGTAATCGTTTGTTGGCCATTAAAAAGACCAAAAATTTGAGCATGTATTTCATGAATATGAGAAGCATGATAAATTTCTAACAACATGATTAGAATCTCTAGTATCAACTAGATTTTCACCCGTGCTTCGCACGGGATGCTCTTAGAATATAATGTTTTTAATTTGATTGAAATTTCATAGTTTGATCTGGAGTGACCTGATTTAGTTTAGTCTAGTCTATTTAAGTCTGGTATAAATTGAATTGGTTTGGTGTGATAAATGTCTTAACTTTGTATATTTTATGAATGTCTAAGCTAATAAGATACAACATTGGTTTGATCTGGTCTGATCTAGATTCTTCGCCGGTGTGTTGCACTAATTGAATTAATTCATAACATAAAGAAATGTTATGATATATAGATAAAACAACATACATACGTTTTTTACAAAAGTAAATGAAAATAAAAACTACTCCCTCCGTCCCGAAAACAACTTCCCGGTTGGACTTTCACACACTTTTAAGAAATAAATTTGACTTTACTGTAGAGTGCACTGTTCTGCACTGTTTAAACACTGTTTGGCACTGTTTAAACACTGTTTGGCACTGTTTAAACATTGTTTGGCACTGTTTATCACTTTTTTGATGTAGATAATTTGCCAAATAAGGAAAGTATTGAAGTGTGAAGTTAATTTTGGGACATCCATTTAAGGAAAGTGGGAAGTTGTTTTCGGGACGGAGGGAGTACAAATTAATATACACATCCTCGAAAACAACATTTAATGTCTTGATTGATTTCCCATATTATCACATATAATAAACTTCAACCTTGAAGAGGAGGAAACTCTTGACACCACGACGTATGACTGGTTAATCTGGTTAGTCTTCAGCTCCGCGTAACTAAATATCTAAGCAGAAATGTGAATGACAACTTCAAGTCTTCTAAGTCATATTTAGTCAAGCTAATATAAGTTTTGGAATAAGATATTTGTTTCCTACATTTTAAAATTTTATAATATAATATGAGTGAAGTTTACATCCCACACAGAAAAGTCATATATGTAAGATCATATTAATATATATAAATGATATAAAAATATCACAATATTAGTGGTATAATATTACAACATGTACAATTAATATTCAAGTAAATCCACGCTAACTTTAAAATTGTGCATCTCCACCGACCCATGAGTAAATTAAAAATAGCATCCCTTGCTGTCTATTGAGGATATTTTTACTTGGACTGTAATTTGTCCGAGACCAGACCAGACCAGACCAGTTCAGACCAGACCAGACCAGACTTGGATAGTTATAAAAATACAAAGAAACCAGACCAGACCAGTTCAGACCAGACCAGACCAGCAAATTACACTCAAAGTAAAAACATCCTGATTGTTTGGTGTTGTTTCAGCCCTGATTACTCCAGGCTCCCCAGCCCCCTCCCCCAGATCCAGAGTAAAAAAAAGGCTATATACCAAAGTGCTTGGAAAGTTAGTTTGATGCTTGTTTATTTGGATTTTAGTATCAAAATTCGTTTGATGCTTGTTTATTTGGGGTTTCGCATCAAAAGTCGTTTGATGCTGGTTTATTTGGGTTTGAGCATCAAAATTTGTTTAATAATAATGGGCGTGTTTGGCATTCAGCAGTTAGCGGATAGCGGGTTGTTAACACCTGATTCGGTCAGCGGGTTTGACTAGCGGAATGAATTGGCGGGTTGTCAAAAGATGTTTGGTAATTTAGCTATTTGGCCATAAAATTAGTAGATAACGTCATTTTTCGAAACGCCAACTCAAAACTCTCCTATTAGGAGCGTTTTCAATTTGACGTTTTCGTCCAAAAACGCTGGTGTCGAACAACTATTTACCAAACAACGTTTTCACTTATTGAAAACGCTAAAGTGGTCAAACCGTCATTTTTCGACTAAAACACCGTTTACCAAACACCCCCAATTTAAAGGATATTTTTGTCAATTTAAGTGAAAACACTTGTATTACCAACACTTCATTTTTTAACCAAACACTTTAATTACTAATAGCTCCCAAAACTTCATCCAAACAGGCCATAACGAGCCTGGAGTGGAAAACAATCCACTGCCCGTCTGCCCCTTCCATTCTCATCACTGTTTCAATGGCGTCTTCTGAAGCTTACCCCAAACAAGCCTCTGACGAAATCCGAACTGATGTTCTCTCTGCCGCTCGATTGTCTTGCTACAAGGTAATTCCAAAAAGGTAATTTCTCTTTCCCTTTCCCATTTTTTCCACACGTAATTCCTTATATATTTTCATCCATGGGTTCCCAAAAGGCACGCGACGCATTCTATTCATGCCTGGGGAAAGAATCTGGCAAGAAAGCTACTGAACTCGCGACTGTAGGCCTGTTGTACCCAGCGGAGTGCAAGAAATCCAGAAAAGAATTTGTGAACCAATGCCGACCAAGTTGGGTTAGTTCTTCAATTCGAGAAACTATTGATCCTTACTGTTTTCAATGGATGGGATTTATGGAGTCAGTGATGTCATAGTGATGTTGCTCTGTGTGTGCAGGTGAAACACTTTGATAGGCAGTATTGTGTTAAGAAGAGGGTTCAAAGGCTTTTGGATGATGATGAGTCAAAGAGCGGCCCGTTGGTACTCCCACAGCCTTATACATTCAAGCCCCCTTCTTCAAGCTAATATCACTAGTATGGATGTGTGTTATCCTGGAATAGTTTTTTTAAATTTTTGAATAGGACCATAATAATTATGTACATCACTTCCTGTAGGAGCACATATATTATCAAGCAATTAGATTTCACTTGTTGATGCTTCATTAAAATCATCAGAATTCTATTTCAAAGCAGAATGCCCTACTTTTTGTAGGGAGCATTTACTTTTTCTTTGTCTATAGTGTAGTTCTTTTGGGACTAAAGCTTGAGTGTTGTTGTTGTGTCTAGAGTAGTTCTTTCCTTAGGGTTTACCTGTTGTTTGTAACTTTCCAAAGGTTGCGTCATTGTCATCAGTGAACTATTCGCTGGGATTTAGACTTTAGAGCGTCATACTTAAGGACCTTAAGGTAAAAGGAAATGAATGTTAATTGGTGGGCTTTTCTTGCCTTGAGCAGCTTTAATGTTCAAGTAAGATCAGGAGAATGCAGTTGCCTAGATTGGTGGGGGAATGTTTATGTGGAAATATACTTCTTTTGGCACTAATGGATAGTTTGGAGTTTAGTGTCTCTGCTCTAGGTTACATTTATCCCACTGAAGAATAAAAGTAGATGTAATTTTGAAGACCACTTGGGCTTGACTGTGAAAACTCTTCTTAAGATGCAACATTTATGCTGTTTACACTTTCTACAAAGATTAATTCATTCTATTCTATTTAGAGGTGAATTGAGGACACCTTTTTCATATGACATTTCTGATTATACACATTTTCAATTTCTTTTTTGTATTGTTTTTACATTTTTGTGAAGTATTCTTTTCCATTTCCTTTGCGGTCTTGTATTACATCTTTTCTTCTTTCTTTTCAAGTAACTGGTGCTATTATGCACAAACTCTTTGACATTACAACAGTTTCAAGAGTTGGTTCTTGATTCATCATGACTATTGTTGGTTTAAATACTTTGCCTTGTACGATGTGAACCCGGTAATATTGCTAAATGATTCAACTTAGAGTATTGTGTTTCTATCTAGTTAAACTCGTTGCTGTAACCTTAGCAGTTGTGTTTAATCAATTACATGAGTGCCTTTTCCCATATACTGTAAGTAAAGAATCGAAATATACGAAGGATCTAAACAAACTACTATAGTTGTTGTTGTTGTTGTTTTTGAAAAACGGAAATATTTTTATTGAGAAAGATAAAAGATGACATGCTCTAATGAAGGAAATAGGTGCAATCGGGGAACCCCACCCCCCCCACCCCCAAGCTATTGAAGAAGAAAAAGAGGAAAAAAATACGAGAGAGAACACCAATATTGAGGACCATGATTCAAGCAGCCAGCTAGTTCTGAGAAACAAGTTTCTTTTTTAAAGCCGGACGATCACTCCTAAGGATTTTATGTTTGAACTTTGGAGGATTCAAGTTCCAGGAAGAATCAAGTAGTCGTTCCAAAAGTTCTTGGTCTGAAATCTGAAAGAGGCCTCCTGATAGGTATACATTCGATTTCTTTGTCAGAATCCGAGCCTGGTTTAGATGGCATGTCAACAGCCCCCTCATTCTCTGGAAGATGAAAGTCTGTAGCAATAACCTGTAAAGGATTTTCTTCAATAAATTCTGAAACATTAGCAGAAATTGTATTCTCCATAACATGAGCAGAAGATTCAATATTCTTCAAATCCTACATAAATAATAAAAATGAAATGGATGGTGACTCAAAAGGCATAGAGCCAATGCGAGTAAGTCCAGAGATTTCTGGAAATATTTCTCTAAAATCATTCTAATCTTCTCTTGATATTCAGAAAGTATCACTGCCCAAATCCTTAAGTACCCTCTGAAGCTCCGTATCAAAGTGTTGAAAGCCTTCCTTTTTCCAACCTTCAGGGATGATAATAGTTGTCGTGCCCCGACCTGTCAACTCCATGAATCGAATAAAACCCCCAAAATGATTTTTCTCAAACGAGATTTCAAGTTTATGAGAGCCCTCATATCGTGTAAACTACTGTAGTCGTTGATAACCATATATTCTATTTAGAAGTGACACATTTTGAACTTTTGGTTGTGCTAAAAATTTCTAGCATCATCTTTTGGGCATGATGCTTTAAGACTCAGGCATGTGATATACTGATATGTAGTGTTTCCGCTCCTATTTGTCATCATTTGAACTTTTGACCTTTACTCAGTTAAACTTGATTCACTTCCCATCATTTTCTTCTACCTCAAGTCATGTACACGCTAAATTAACATTTAATGCACCATGAGTCTACTCCCCTGGTTGTAGTTTGCATGATTGAAAATATGTTTCCAATATCTATCCGTTACTCATCCGTTATAGTTTGCATGAGTCTACTCCCCTGTGTCTAGTGTTAGTATTATGTCCTACCACTTTCTTGGTATGAATGACATTGTGAAAAAGTGAGAAGTTATTACAAGCTTTTAAGCTTTTTTATAAGGATGTTAATATAACTGTGCTGTCTTCTCAAGGTGATTAGGTTATTGGGTAATTGGAAATGTAGGATCAGTATGCATGCTCAGGGACTCGGGGTATCATTCAGTGTTTGGAAGTAGTATATTTCAAGCAAACTCGGTCTTATGCCCTCCCACTGTGTATCTTTTCTTATTAATAAATAGGTAGGGTGTTCCCCGACCCTTACTCCATCCTCGGATGGTTTGCGCTGGGTTTAAAAAAAAATCAAGCAACCTTTTACCATTATCTTCTTCACTACACTTGCCACAATCTTAGTGGCTGGTGTATTTTTTAAAGGGAATGGTGGGACAATTTGTATCTTTCTAACAAACAGAATACTGGTTAGATAGCTTTAGAAGTTTAGAATATGCGTGAGAAAACTGTTGCTCTTTTTTGTTTTTGTTATTTTAGTATTGCATGGAAAGGCTGGGCCTTTCGTTTTGGGCTGGGACTGACTTCATTCTATCCAGGATTCCAGGATGGTATTATGTAATCAATATAAGGGCATCTTAAGTAGTTAAGTGTAATAGAACTATATCTGGTTGGATGAGAGGGGGTCAGGGGGATGTGTATAAGTACAGAGATATGAATTCATATGGGAGACACTTGAGTTCTTTTTTGTTTATTTCCCCTCATGGCTTCAAGATGTTACGAGCCTGGTTGTTATTATAACTTATAAGACCTCATTTTGGAATTTGGAAATTAAGTGGTAAAAAACAAATAACTTACATTTTATTATTGAAATGCAAGTCATCCTGGACTAGCTTTTGCTTCACGATAAAATTTTGACAAAATCATACTCCGTAATATGTTTGAGATTTTGATAAGATAAAAATAAAGTATGTATTGCCACCAAGGCACCAATGTAATCCCAAATGGGTTTAAGAATCTAAAAAAAAAATCATGTGGCTGCCTGGCTGGTAGGATTGCTAGATTTAATACGTATGAGATTTAATACTATTGAGGTACTTGCCATTATGAATGAAGGGCCTGAAGGCGATCCTGGGAAGACGACCTGACTTCCCATTGAAGTTCATGAAAAACATGTACTCCATAATAAATAATCTGGGGTGCAAGGAGTCGGCATGATTTTGCAATATACCATACCAGAACCACATAGAGAGAATGTTGAATGCATAGAAGATGGACTGCAACGTTATAATAAATCGGCGATAATACAAAAAAATGCATGATTGCATTGTATTCTTAACAAATCATTGGTAAGCAATTGGCATAGCTAATCTGATGTACTTATTCGCCTGTGTATATAGGTTTTCGTCTCTCAGCAAATGCTGCAAGCCCTTCTAGCCGATCTTTTGTGTTCAATAGTTGCTCATAGCAATCCTCCTCCAATGCCAGAGCTGATTCCAAATCCAACTCATATCCTTTATCAATTGCATGTTTTGCCATCTTTAATGCAAGCGGTCCCTGTCATAAGAGATATCAAGGTCAATACAAGGTCACCTAGGTATACACAAGAACCAAATGCCTAAACACCTATTGAAAAGGATAAGGGAAGCAATGGAGTGAATTATTGGGATTTGTTAGTTTGGCATCTTGAATGTATAAGAGAGTTAGTGAATTGAAAGTAAGGGTTTTTAACTCATTCAATGAAAATATACAACTCCAACCTTCTGGTTTATACTTCGAGCAATTTCAAGTGCCTTTAGATGAGCTTCGCCAGAAGGAACACAATCATTGACCAGTCCTGAACAAAACGGTCTTTTTTAATACTGGATATTCAAAAAAGACAAAAATACCAGAACTATGGCATGCCCACCCAGTGATAAGGCTTCCTTCCCATTAATCTTTCGTCCAGTAAATATGAGATCCTTTGCGATTGATTTTCCAACCAATCTAGGAAGCCGCTGTGACCCACCAGCTCTGCAAATGGTCAAGGCAAATATGACATATTCAGCATGACATCCTCTAGTTCTGAGCATCTCATAATTTGAAATTTTGAACATCATTATCGTTACCCCAGTGCCACAAAGGCTCCCACCTACGGTAGGGTAAGGGGGGGTTGGATGTACGCAGTCTTACCCCTGTACTAAAGCACAGAGAGACTGTTTCCAGATGATCCATAGTGAAAATCGCGTCCAAAATTGCATAGGCTGACTGCTGCTTCATAACAAAGAAGCGCAAACAGCTTAGTGAACCATTTTGCTTTAATCCATCATATTCTCAAGCCATTTTGCACATTGCCACATTTACATTCTGAAAAATCACTAGACACATACCCGGGTATGATTGCAAGTCCAGTTTCCGGCAAGCCCAAAACTGTATCTTCCCCTGTTAACATTCAATAAAATGATTTCAGGATGTAAGCAAATCTGAAAGCTAATTGTCATTGCTATAGGAGTCCAGGAAAAAAAACTCACCGCAAATGCGAAGATCACAACATAATGCCATTTCTAGTCCTCCACCTAAAGCTACACCATCAATCGCAGCAATAGTCGGAATACAAACTGCCTAGATAGTGAGATGAAAATTTAGACACATAATATAACTTCGAATTAAAAAAATTGCAGGTCTTCTCCACTTGCGCCCCAACGAACAAATGAATAGTAAGACAACAAAATAAAACATGAAACAAAACTGCAGTAACACCAACATATAAAGAATTATAAATAATTAGCAAGAAACAGCATTATTGCAAACAGACCTCCAGAGTAGAGAATGTTTTCCGAAGAGTGTTCACAAACTCCCTGACCTCTAATGGAGCCATTGTCTTTCTCTCCTACATACATGGTTAGAATATAAAAGACTCTATCAATCTTATCATCTGACCAGTTGCTTAATAATAAGCATCAAATAGCAGCATATAAGAATTGATAAATGTGATGCACCTTCATAATATTGCAATCTTATTTGCTGGCTAACATGGGATAAGGGACTGAGGCTAGAATCACCAGTTGATGATGTACCATTTTTTAAGAGTATTGATGTGAGCACACTAAGTTTTGAAAAAAAATTATGCAAGGTAGAATTACTGAATTAGCGAAATAGTTTATTGTACTTTGTTATTTTGTTTATATAGCACTTCTTACTTTTAACTCCTATAATCCTATTGCTAGTTTTTATTATTGAAAAAGGCACACGTGTACATTTGTTGTGATAAAAAAACACTATTGGTCATTTTCTTTAAGATTTGAAGTGCTTTTCAAGACTCAAAACTTAGGTGCTAAATATGCCACTGAGGATCACAGGATTCACAGTCCTAGAGTAGGTTTTCATGGAGCTGTAAACCTTGTATAAAGGAGATGCCATGGAGTCATTTAAGAAGCTGCTTCTTATGCTAAACAATAGAAGGTGGATTTTGAATAACATACTTCGTGTATAAAAAAATAACATGATGAGCAATTGCCAAACCCAAAAGGATTCCTTTAAGACTTGTCATAAGTTGTGCATAAACAAACATCAATGACACAGGTTTCAAATCAACTCCACGAGCTCAGGTTATTGTAGAAAAAGTAGGCTGCAATGCAAAAATACGCCATGAAGCTAAAATATTTAACTTTTCTAGCATGGTTGCAGGCTTGTTGTCTTCTTTAACTATCATAGCATTTCCTCATTCTAGCAATAGGTTGGGAAATGAGGGGGAAAAGAGTCAGCCTTTTAATAAAATGAATAAACAAGAGTCAGCCTTTTATTTTAGGACTTGTGAAGAAATTACCTTCAAATCAGCACCAGCACAAAACACTTTCGGAACGGAGCTGCAGATCATTAAAACATTAGCCAAACGTTCTTTAGTTATTCTATCTAACACATGCTGTAATTCTCTTAGCATATCCTTCCCGATCGCATTCTTTCTGCCCGGTCTATCCAACTTAAGCTCCAAAATTCCTATCAATTAACAGCCCTAAATTACTAATTTAGACGTAAATCACAGTTCAGTGGTTCATCTCCATCAGTGAGATTACAATTTGCGTAATTCCATAGTTTTGATATGTATAGATAAACAAATAAAATACTCCGTGGGTATTAAATTCCAGGGTTCCTGCGTTTACCAGAATCAGATTCGGAGTGTTGTTCTAACTTTATGGATTCGGATGTTGATGTCTCTAAAATGAGAGTCCGCCTGCTCTGGAATCCCCATCTTTGAACTCGGGAATGGGAATTCAAAGACCTAAGGCGAGAGATTAGCTGAGAGGAAATGTAGGGTTTTGATTCCGTCGATAATGTTAGCTCGAGTGACTTGGCTATGGAGCGAAGAACGACGACCATAATTGAATTCTCCAGTTATCAACTCAGTAGTAGACATTCAAATTCAAGTTAACATCTTTATTGGTTTCTCCAAGTCTTCAGGATCTGTTTTAAAAATCAAGTTGTTATTGGCATGAGAGTTTTGTATATTACTATTTTTTATCTTCTTATTTGAATTATTTTATAGAGTTTTGGTAAGTTTTTTTTCACGATGTCAAAGAGACCGTCTAGATGTTGACATTGCATTTGACATTGCAGGGAAAAACATACTAAAATTGTATAAAATCATTCAAATAAGGAGAGAGATAATTTATTTATTAATGTTTATGTGACTATCTCTCGTGTCACATGTGCACCGTGCACATTCTAGCATTGGAGATGGTGTATTAAAATTATGATATAAATGTAATCATGATAAGAGGATCCATTGATACTCTACTCCAATGGGGAAGTGAAACATGTGCAATATAAAAATCATGATTAAAAAATCAACAGGCAAAGAGATGGAGATGAGACCCAGGGTCTCAAACTAGACCTTCTACTTGACACATAGGATGGACCTCATCCATTTCTTTTTGTATTGGAAAGTGCAATTGCTCACAAATGGTCCATTTGGTCATGGTTGAGCATCGGTCGGGTTCGGGTCGGGCGGGTTGGTAAACCCAAGACCCTGTCGGGTTTCGGATGGGTAAATTGGATATCCTACCCTATCTTTTTTTTCTTTTATAATTTCGGGTTTTCTTGAAATTCGGGTTGGGCGGGTTCGGATCGGGTTTCGGGTTTAGTCGGTTTAATATTTATAACAGTAATAAATAAATAAAAATGAAATTGCAGCACATTATTTGATTAACATACAAAATCCGAATACATACAAAAAAAGCAGATTAACATACCAATTTTTTTTTTGACAGAACATTTTAAAATGCAGATTCAGTTGCCACAGAATATGATAGAAGTGTGCACAAATTACATCCAAAGTTCCAAGTATGCAAAAATAATGCATCCAATTATCCTTACATCCAAAGTTCCAAGTATGCAAATTACACAAAGTTCCAACTTCCAAAGTTCCAAGTATGCAAAAATAATGCATCCAATTATCCAAATGTCCAATTTCCATTTCTCAGAATCTCAACCAACCCACTCAGTTGCTTTACTTGCTTGAACTCTTGAAGTTCCACACCTCCATAGCTATTTTCCACACTTAAGTTTCCACCTGCATACAAATATAAATTAATGAACACATTGAATTGATTGAAACTTAAAAGCAATACACAAGGAGGACTCAAGGATAAGTTAATGAAATAAATAAGGAGGATCAGTGGCTCAGAATGCTTGTTATCCTTCACAAGGAATACAGGGGCAACTGCTTCAATTTCAGTTACAACTTACATGTTATGAACTGAAAGAGCATTACCAACCCTAAACCATACATTCAGTAATGTGTGGAAGCTTCATCATAGCCAATGAAAATTAATATAAATGATAGAGTCAAGGATTAATAGGATAAAGAGACACTTACTCAAAACCTGGAAATCAGATCAAGTGACAAGGCCCAAGGGTCCAGGGACAGTTCACAGTTGGCAGCATGTGCATTGTTTCCATAATGACAGAATCATACTCATTCAAATGTAACAAGCACACAATACATTATACATGCATATAGGGGTTCACAAGTACAACAAAAAAAGACATGTCAGCTACATTAGTACACAGTTCATGCAATATATTTAACAATTTAAGTATTACACATGGATACTGGATATAACATATACAGATAACAAATATACTTAACAGCTTCCAAAGTCACCAACATTTGCAATTCAGTGGACAACTTACACTTACCATTTTATGAAGTGAAACTCTGAAAGAGCAAGGGAAATAGGGGGCATCTGCTAAGGCTGACATTTCATAAAGCTCAGAATGCTTATTATCATTCACAAGGGAAATAGGGGGCATCTGCTACAATTTCATATACAACTTACAATTTTATGTACTGAAAGAGCAATACCAACCCTAAACCCTATATGCAGTAATGAGTGGAAGCTTCATCATAGCCAATGCCAAATAATAGAGCCAAGTACTCATGTTCAAACACATTGACATGGGAAATAAAGCACATAATTACAAAAATGTACAATAAATAAAAGAAATATGTACACTTATTGGCACAATAGAGGCTCCAGTAGGAGCAGAAGCTCCACCACCAACATTTCCATCCATGATTTCTGTAAGAAAGAAACACATTGTTAGAATTTAGATGCTTCAGAAATCAGAATAAGTAAATAAAAATACATAAATCTAATACCTTTTTCCAGCCTTTCAACATCATCAATGTTTTCTTCAACTGAGACAGGCTGGTGAGCCTTTCTCAACCAATCTTGTGCACAAATAAGGGCTTCCACAATTTTACAACTTAATGAACTCCTAAAACAGTCCAAAACCCTCCCACTTGTACTGAAAGTGGACTCAGAAGCAACTGTTGAAATGGGAACACCAAGTACATCCCTAGCCATTCTAGAAAGTATAGGAAACCTTTCACTATTTAACTTCCACCATCTAAGAATATCAAAGTCCTGATCTTCCTCAATAATGGACTCAGCTAAATAAATTTCAAGTTCAGATTTCTTAACTCCTAACTGACCACTCTCAAGCTTCTTCTTTTTAAGATCAGCCTTAAACCTGGACACAGGCCTACTTTCAGAATTACCAGAATCCATAGATGCTCCAGAAATAAAAGTTGAATTCTGACTTCCACCAACACATTCAGAATAACTTGACACATAATCAACAAATAACTCAGTTAGACCAGACTTCACTTTCAGAAAGAATTCAGCACCTTTTTTTTCACCATATAAAGCATTCAGCTGAAATGGCATATACTCAAACTTGTCCCTAGGATCTAAGACATTTGCATAAAAGATAAGAAAGTTCATCTTCTCAGGATCACCCCAGTACTTATTTAATTTTGATTTCATAGTAGTCCCCATTGCACTGACAGAAGCAGTTGGAGAGGCAACCATATCTTTTAGGACAAGGAACAAGTCAGAGATTTCAGAAAAAAAGGTATTGGAAGTTACATAGAGTGAGCCTGAAATTCTAAGTGTCATTTCATAAAAACTTTGGAGAATGGTCACAAAAGATTCAACAGCAATCCAGTCTAAAACATCAGGAGTGTCATTACCCAAATCAGTACTAAATGCAGTTTCATTCTCCTCATAGGCTTCAAATACTTTCTCATTAGAAATAGCAGATTTCAGCATCAGGTAAGTGGAATTCCACCTAGTTGGAACATCCAGGTGCAGACCACACTTGGCTTCCACTCCTATCAAATCAGATAAATCTTTGAACTTTTGAAGCCTAGCAGGTGAGTTCCTAACATACTTAACAGCTTCCCTTACTCTCATTATAGAAGTGTCTGCATCTTTAAGACCATCTTGTACTGCTAAGTTCAAGATGTGTGCAATGCAACGCATATGAACATACTTTACTTTGACAGAAGAAGCACCCCAGGATATTAATTTTTTCTTAAAAAAACCAACAGCTGTATCATTACTACTAGCATTATCAACAGTCACAGTAAAAATACTTTTCAGACCCCAATCAAGTAAGCAATTCTCTAGGGCTTTAGCAAGGTACTCCCCCTTGTGAGAGGTGACAGGGACAAATGAAATAATTTTTTTATGGAGCTTCCACTGATCATCTATGAAGTGAGCAGTAATGCACATGTAATTTATCCTCTGAATAGAGGTCCATGTATCAGTAGTTATACTAACTCTCTGAGTGTGTTCCCTAAAATTCCTTTTCAGAGTCATTTTTTCATCAAGGTATATTTGATAAATGTCTCTAGCAATTGTCCATCTAGAAGGAATTTGAAACCTAGGACAGGCTGCAGCCACAAAATTCCTGAAACCCTGTCTGTCTACAAAGCTAAAAGGAAGCTCATCAATGATTAGCATTACACCTAGAGCTCTCCTAATAGCTTCTTGATCAAACACCCAAGTTCCTAGGACCCCAATATTTGCAGAGGGTTCACCTATCTGTGCAGGGACAGGCTGAAAGGTTAATAGGGCCTGTCTAGTGTCTTTAGCATGAGGGTTTTTCAGGCAACTAAGCATGTGATTTCTGATGGAGGAAGTTCCATGTTTCTTAGAGTGGCACCAGTATATTTTTGCACAGTATATGCACCTGCCTTTAATAACCACACCCTTTTCATCTTTAATTTGGACAAAGTGCTCCCATATCTTAGATCTTGGTTCTACAACTTTTCTCTTTTGTCCAGAAACAGAAGGTGGTGCAGTCTGATCATTGCCATTGATAATGTTAGGCTCAGGAGTTTGACCTTCCACCAGTGTTTCTTGACTCAGAGGAGGTTGAGATCCAGATGTAGAGTCCATCTAATGAGCATGACCACACAGTAACACATGATAATTTAATACTTAGCTTCCACATAGACACATAGTTATTATCTCATAGATAATATGTAAGTCTGGAACAATCAGCAAGCTGATTTACAGAAGGATAAAAGCACTTTGCTTTTTCACTTCTCTACAGACTCTGAAGAAACCAGTTCACTCTTTGTACTCGTTTGAGTAGTAGAGTACAAAAAGGCTTCTTCACAAAAGTAAGAATGCAGTTAATCAGTTATGTACAACAGATAACATTACAAGTAAGCCACACATGATAGTTCATATGATCATATCTCACAGTTATGTACACTAAGCTTCCATAATTCCACATACCACAGTCATACTGAGCTTCCACTATTCCACATAGTTCATATGATCATATCTCACAGATAATAATCATAACATGTGTATGAAACAATCAGCAAGTGAATGTCAAAACTCATGTATATACAGGTCTTAACTCATCACTCATGTATAACAAGTCAGAAGTCAGAACCACATCTCCACGGAAGAAACATATGAATAGGCAACACATGAATATCAGACTGGAAACACATGAAACATATGAATAGGCAACACATGATGATTGATGACATGAATATCTGCCAACACATGAATATATACATTCCACAGTCAGAACCAGTGAACCACATCTCCACACCAAGCTTCCACATTTCAAAGTATACAGGTCTAAACTCAGAAATCAAGTATACAGCCATACAGGTCTAAACTCAAGTATACAAGTCCGAACCACATCTCCACAGTAGGCAACACATGAATATCAGGCTACATATAATATTATAATATAGCTTCCACAGTTCGACATTCATATTTCAATTATCAAATAAACAGGGACATGCGACTCAGAAATCAGATCTGTACATGACTGAACTCAGAAATCAAGTGTGAAGATCTCAACATGCAACTTTGAGAAATATATTCGAACATGAGAAAATGTTTAAGTATTTTATACCTCACGGCTCAAACAACAAAGATCGGGAATCGGTCTCAAGTGTCAACTACTCACAGAATCACTGAGTCACACAAGTGACACAACCAACACGCTCGGCTAGAAGGAGATGATTAGATGAATGCTTCCACTAGGTTGAAGATGACAGCCCCACAGCGACAGTCCTTGGCGGCCGACGAAGAGAGAAGTCAGAGTGTAAGTTAGGGTTAGCCACTTAGAGAGAGTCAGAGAGAATTGAGAGATAGAGATTAGAGAGTGTAAGTTAGGGTTAACCGGAGTGGCGGAGAAGGGAAATAGGGGATAAGGGAAATAAGGCTGGGTTAATGGGTTATGGGTAATATGTTAATGGGTATGGGCTATTGGGCTTGTGGGTAGTGGGCTTAGGCTATATCGGGTTTTCGGGCGGGTCGGGTAGGCTTTAGGAGCACCCTACCCGTTATTAGTCGGCCCAAATTTAACGGGCCTGTAACACCCCACCCGGATCGATCCCGCCGACCCGAGCGCTTTGTTACCGGGCCGAAATCAAAACTGATTTAATTAAAGACTTATTATAATGGACTGTATTTAACCAAAAGCATAACTTTATTAAACATACATAATGCTAACATCGTAAGATTTTTTAACTGCAGCGGAAGTTTTTATCAAAATAACCATTCAGAGTTTATTTCAAAATACACATTCCATACTTTAAAGGACCCCAAAATACAGCATATGCATATGAGTCCTATGCCTCCCTCCATCCCAATGCTTCAGGTTGATCTTGGACTTGACCTACGGGTAGGAAAAACAAACAACTACCCGCTCAGCAATGTGCTGAGTGGTACGGTAATAACACATAACATATTGAAGCATATAACGGCATATTATAATTAGCATGTGATCATTCAAACGAATAACCATACCTGAGTGAACTGGATGAACTTTCATGTATTTCAGAATATTCATATACATAACAAAACAAGTTCAGATTTCCGATTATCAGATAATTCTTTTTTTTTTCTTTTAAAATGTATCATTAATCAGACAGATCATCATATAATTCATTTTTCTTTTAAAATGTATCATTAATCAGGCAGATTAATTTAGCCTTAAACTCAAGAAACTGGACCTAGCGGAATACTAACGGTAAGGAATACAGTCTCGAGTCTGTACCCACATTACCCAGAAAGGATATGGAAACGTAATCGCCGGAGCTACACGTACCAATCCCTGACAGAAGCTAGCTGATCAGAAAGGACGAGATCACCGAAGAGATCCGATCCTTAACAGAAGAGTAATAGTGTTCTAAAAAGATTTCAGGAGTGTACGAAGTACACTAAACAGGAGAACACTAATTCCTCTAAAACAGAATTTCAGGAGTGTACGTAGTACACTAAACAGAACAGAAGTATTCACGTCAGAGTGCCAGACCGAGAGCAAGGCTTTTCAGAAAATATAACTTTAATATTTAATTATTACTCACGTATAGTAAGTAAAATAAAATTAAAGTATTAATTCTACTGAAGTCATTTAGAAAATATATGTTCGTAAACTTACATAAGCAAGCAACTCATATACATACTTTACGCCTGTTTTCCAGAAATACATTTTAAGAATTCCTATACTTCATATACACACGTAACATGGAGAACATATACTACGTATCATATATATTAATTATATATATAATATCAGTTAATCAATTAATTTTTAATCGAAAGTATATATTTTATACTTACGTTAAGCCTTAGATTGTGCATGCATGTTAATAGTATATTATTGTTAAACACTTACATATATATTATAAGTTTATATATACACATGTGCACTAATATGCAGGTTGTACTATTCGTATATATATGCATGGATATGAGCTAATGCATACATGCAGGTTATAAAGCTAAGGTACTAACCTTATGTTTTACTTTTGTCATTTACGTAGATACCGCAGGTTTATTTATATTAAACATATCATCTAGGCTACGGTTTATTGGTTTTCATTCAGATAATTTTAACAAGCTATATTACGATTGATTGAGAATAATAATTCTATAGATTCAAAGAATAAAGTCTTAAAACAAATAAGATATCTCTAGTTCATACAATGTTCATTATCCCCATAACATAACAGGAAATGGGGACAGAAATTAACATAATAATATTCAAATTAATCTAAACGGGGGCGGGAACGTACTGACCTTTTATGTACTATATTGATTCGAAATTCTTTTCCCAGCTAGCTCGTTCCTTTCTTGCTCAATTGTGAGTAAAATCCTTCCTATCTTAAATTACTAAAGCGTTGGCCGAATTGTGTGTTTTGTGTGAACAAGGAACAATTCTGATCACATATATATAGTGTCTAAGTGTCACTGTCCTTGAAATTGCTAGGAGATGGACGTGGCTTTTATTCTACGTGTGTAATACAAGAAGCTCCACTTCATAGCTATTCTGAATTTATGTGGAATAAGCGAAGCTTTGGTCATTAGGAGTCTAAGCTTCAAGATAAATCCAAGTCTGCCACCTATGTTCATTCTCCTACACGTATATACATATAAACAAGTGTATTGTTTATTTAGTTCCAGCCAGGGGCGGAGCCAGAAAAATGACTCAGCGGGGTCGAAATCAAATTTACATAGAATCAAAACGGTAGATTATTTTTAGACAATACCCGAATTGAATGTAGCTTAGATAAATGATAGTTTAAATGAAACTAATAGAGTATATGTAGTTAATATACTTCGTATATGTCACATATATTATAAACTTGTTTTATACGGGTTGAGTTGAGTACCTCAAATGAGATCCATTGTCTTACCCTAGTACTCTATGGTTCTCTTCGATCTTACTCGGTTTAGAATAAAGATTTCATACTAGAAAAGAATCATTTATTGAGTAGGCACTCGTACTAGTAAGATATGTTGTCTTTGCTCTGTCCCTAAGTCATGTCACGTAAGTAACGAGTGAATTACATGCTATTTTGTGAATATAATTAATATTACGCATCACAATTCTACTAATTTCAAACTTAAATAGTGCCGATTTTGCAGAAGTCATAACTTTTTACTCGTAATGACTTACGAGAGTCATAATATATCAAATCGAAGATATTTCAGAGTTCTACGCTCTTAAATTTTCAGTGGGGTCGGCTGACCACCCTGACCCCCTAGTAACTCCGCCCCTGGTTCCAGCACATCATATGACTCACCTAAAAACTTAACTTACTCATCATTTTTAGAAAGGTTTTTTTTCATTTTAATTTAAAGAGATAATATACACTACCTAAATACGACCTTAGAATTTATTTAAAAGTAAGAAGTAAATTTTAAGCTATTTTAAGAATTTAATTTCTAACTTCTCACGTTACTTTAATTTATTACTAATACGTGAAAATAGGTTGGATATTAATTTCAAAGTTAAACAAGATTAATGATTAATTAAAGATAATCTTTGAGATTATATTTTTATGTAACTTAACAACTAGACCGGATTTTGGGGCGTTACAGGGCCAGCGGGTCGGGTTTCGTTGGCGGGTCGGGTCAACCGACCCATTCACACAAAATCGGTTATACCCGATCGGGTTTTTCGGGTAGGGTCGGTTTTGCTCACCCCTACATTTGGTGAGGCGGATGGATTTTTTTTGGCAATCCACCTCCCCATTGGAGGTGCTCTTATCGTTTATGGTCTCCGGGTATGTCCCATCACCCATGGAAACGCTAATATTATGAGGAAATTCAAAATGGAAAAAGACTGGTTTTATTCAAAAAATTGTTGTTTGAAGAGTTTTCAAAAGATTTTGTGTAGAATTTTCGAAATGGAAACACATTCTTTCCAAAAAGTTCCTCTGCTAGATAGGTCTACAGAGCCATGAAGGTATTTTGCAATTGCAGGTTCCATTCCAGTTTCAAGAACTTTTTCATTAATGCGCAATAAGATTTGCAGGATCTATTGCATTATTTAATTTAATTTTAGATGTTTGCATATTTATGAGTGATTAATCCTTACTAATGTGTAAAAAAAGTTTATGAGTGATTTTAATGCAGAAGATATAAGATAATTGGGGATAAAAAGCGGATTCTTCCTAGCGTTTTGTTTATGGTTTTCTTGCTCCTGGTCGATAGTTTGCACCGTTTAGTATGATTAAACTACTATGGTATTAAGAACTTTTTCAAGTTGGGTCATGGTTCCATTGGGCCTGTACAAATGATCTGCCCACGGTCCGCCCACTGATTTATACAAAGTCGTGCTATCTTCGAAGATGAAACTTGTTACATTTCAAAGATTGTGAAAACATATTCCTTTTCTTCCTGACACACAAAGTTGTTAATCATAAAGACAAAAAATAAGGCATAAATTCCGGCTATTACTTTCTATACAAGACAACTTTATGAGCTAAAGAGGGTATTTTGTTAAATAAGATATAAAAAAGATTTTTTTAATTATCCTACGGGTCACAAACATACCTAAACCTCTGACTTTTATTAAGAGCTATTGCACATGATAGAGAGAGTTAGAGATTTGGTTGATTTTCATTATCTCAAAATGGATTTTCTACTAATGATAGCGACTATTCAATTTGTAGGAGAAACTTTGTGCCTAATTTCAAATGGTCGCTATTCAAATATTCTCTTATTCATTGAATGGTCGCTGTGATGAGTAGAAAATCTATTTTGGAATATTGAAAATCAATCAAATCTTGATCATTGAATAATCGTTATGATGAGTAGAAAATATTCTCTTTCATATGCAATAAGTCTTCAAAAACGGTAGGGGTGTTAAGTACGTTTGTCACCCGTAAACTAATAGCAAAAATCCTTCTTACATATCTTTCGAAAAATGCCCCTTTTAATTCATAAAGCCATCTTATAAGTAATATTAAAAATAACAGCCAGAATTTACGTCAGGAAGAAAAAGTATACGTTTTCCCAATCGTTGAAATGTAAAAAGTTTTATGTTTGAATATAGAACACCTTTGTGTATATCGATGGGCGGACCATCCATTTGTACAGGCCCTGTGGGACCATTTGCATGACTTTGTAGAGTCGTTGTGAAATTAAATATGTTTCTACTAAGAAAATTTTTTCAATTTCAAATTAATGCCACATGTTTATTCATTTAAACATTTTAAAGTTATAAAAATAGTCAACAATAGTTAAATTCAAATAATTTTCTCAACCAAAATGTCATTAACTCAATCATACTTCCAAAAAATGGCACATCACTAATAAATTTCCTCGTAATCTTTGAATGAGAATGCCCTATAAAGAGATTCGAGATTGGGCTAAATAGAAATAAAATTAATATTATTTCCTAATTGCAAATATATTTTCTCTCTAAATAAGACTAAATACAATCATCCCAAAATCACAGTATCGTAATGAGATTACACTACTAGTTTTTTAATGACTGATAATCACTTAATACGACATTGACATTTCAGAGTGACATACTTAACTTTTATTAATGCATAAAATAGTATTCTTATCAATGCATTTTCATCTTCATTTTCAGAATCAATAGTTAATTGATATTTTAACTTAATAACTCTCTCTCTCTCTCTCTCTCACACACACACATTGTAATTGGATATTACTCCATAGAGTAAAATAATAATTAGCTAAATTGGATAGTCTGAATAAATGTTTAAATTAATATATGAAATAGGGGTGTTGCTTATCCATACCTTCACAAGTTTGAGTTACATTTCTAAAACCTCAACAGTACAATTATGATTCTTGCTTTATCAATCTCCTCTTGCTTCTACACACAAATCGCCAATAATGGTCAATGAGTGAGGAACTCCTAACTTATTGTCTAAAAAAATTATCAAATCGCCATGATCAAGCCAACTAAAAATGAATATGAAAAATGGACAAAAGAATAAACTATATAATCAATTCGAGGTGATCTTGACTTATGTATGAGATGTTGCAATTGTATGGAGGCTGTGAGTGATTACACGGTTTAAAATGATTATCAAATGATAGACTAATGGTGTGTATAAAATACCATTTTAGGGGCAGCAACTTAAGTTTCAATCTAAAGTTGTGTTGAGGTTTATTCCTTTGGGTTTCGTAGGATTCGTAATGGGCTAAGAGTATTAAATGGTATAAGCAAATGGTAATAAAAGAGAAAGATAGTAAGTGAGCTGAGTTTTTATTAAATGACTAAAGAAAAATTACAGCACACCCTACTGGATCCTAGCCGATCGTCTACTATGAGCTGAGAATACAAAGGAATAATTGTTATGCTAGTGAGTACAAGTTGCCAACCCCTAACTATAAAATAAATATTGTTATTTATATTATCATGGGGTAGATGGTAGTGATGATGTGGAAGATCATGAGTGACTAGCTTCCCAACCACCAAATTTATTGTATTAAATGTGTTTCCCACCAAAATCTTGTTTTCCCACCAATTGCCTTGGACGATCATAACCCGATAACCTCAACTAGGATCTAAGCAAATACAAGACCATGGAGGCCGTTCGACCATGCCGAGTGTTTCCATTGAGCCCCTTACACGGGTGTCTATCCCTAACTAGACAAGGATGGAAACGACAAGTGTCGTGCCTGTTGGACGATCATCGGATGAGCCTTGTGGGTTATCAGACTTGATCCCTTCCTTATTGTGGCTTATTGGGCCGCTCCCATGCATGTTGGGCCAATTATCCTATTAGGTTGATTAATCACATAACTAAAATCTTATATTTCTTCTTAGTTGCCTTTGCATAATAATTCTATTACAAATTTTACTACTACTGTTATATTTATTTAATATGATCATTTTTTGCATTTATTTTGTACTATGTACTATATATCATATATAGTGGTGTAACATAAACAATACACCATTGTAATTTCATATTTATCTTTCCAAAATGACGTCCATATATTTATAAATAATATGTACGTTGAATATTGATAGAGATATTTCATAAAAATATATAAAGTTTTGAATCTTAAATTAAATGAGAAAATAAAAGAAAAAGAATTTATTGAACAATATCTATATTTTGCTCGTCAACTGGCTAATGTTCAAATTATTCGATAAGTATTTGAATGTTTAATAAAAGTATTGTTGAATAATGAAATCAAACACAATTATAAAGGAAATATCGAGTTGAGTTCAACAATGATTTGACATTGATTGATATGACTATTTTTCACGATTACGTGTTACTTGAAAACATGTCACGACATAATGGCTCCGAAAAGGGTTTTGTCAAGGATTTGACATTGATTAGCATGTCCTTGTCAAATCTGAGCCAAACTATATGCAAGAATGATTTTGCTACGAAAAATGTAGCACAAAGTCGTATAAAAATGTGTCAATTCGTGATAAATTACTCACAGACTCATTATTTTTCAATGCTATATAATAAAATTTGGATTTTTAAAATAAGATTATTGGAATGTTTTTAATTAGACTGAATATTTTTTTTGTCTAGTCTAGTCTGGTAGATGTCTAGTATATGTGTATTATATATATATGAAGTAGTCTAGTTTGATTTGATCAATTTAAGTTTAATATGGTCTGATCAGGTCTAGCATTGTACTCCGTATGAGATTGAAAAAGTCTAAGTAAAAACATCCTAACATGAAGTTTTGTTGAAGGAAGGAATGGTAAGCTTGAATTGTACTAAACCGAAATCAAATCATTGATAACGAGTTCAGGAATGATTTCACCTTTTGTTAGAAACCATGAAGGTGTGATCCAGTTCTGATTCAAATTATGTTTCTTTGTACAAAGCTTAAAATTATTGTCTACAATTATCTTATTGGGTTGAAAAGTAGACCTATAATCTATACATGTGAATCGCTTGAAATCAAAATTGATCAATCTATTTGCGGTATGTTAAAAAATAATTTCTTCGGGCTACAAAAAAACAGAATCGGCCAGTGCCAAACCCAGCCCAACCCGTTCCTCCCTTGCTATCGCGCGCCCCTTGAGAAAATTTCTGGATGCGCCACTGTATTTAATATTCCACAAACATCGCAGTAATTACTTCTAGTATTATAGATTTGCAATTTTAGTTCCGTAACTTTATGTTGTTTCCATTATTCACCTCATAGCTTTAGACACTTGCAAATTTGATCATGTAATTAATAAATCTTGGCAATTTAGGGGCTTTCCCTCTGAAAAGTATATTTTCCGACAAAAAATATAACGGAAAGTTAGAAAAGATGCCGCCGGTGTCAGGTTTTTGGCTGAAAGTTACAAGATTAAAATTGTAAATATCCCATTAAAATTGTATTTCAAAGTTTGTTATTATTTTTACTCTTGTTATCAAGGACAATTTCTAACAAAAGGAACAAACACAAAAAGAAAATAGAGTATATATATATATAGAGAGAGAGAGAGAATATATATATATATATATACACAAAAATGATCCTGTCCGAACGTTCAGACAGGATCCTCCGTCCGAACATCCCCGTTTGGGGCCTTTCCCGGTGAAATTTTTTGAGCATGTTCCTCATCAAGTCTAGTTTGTCCATACCAAATTTCAGCTCAAAATTCGATCGGGAAGGCATTCAAATCATTTTTTGAAGTGTACTGCGTTTTTGTATGTATATTTTGATGCAGTCAACTTCAAAAAATCATTTGAATGCCTTCCTTATCGAAATTTGAGCTGAAATTTGGTATGAACAAACTAGACTTGATGAGTAACATGCTCAAAAAATTTCATCAAAACATTCCACCGGGAAGGGCCCCAAATGGGGATGTTCGGACGGTGTTCGGATCAGGAATGTTCGGACCTGAACATTCCTCTCTATATATATTTAGGTTAATGTGAGAACTTAATCTTAGAAGAGGAAAAAAGAATGTATATCAACCATTGGATCATCTCATAATTATTACGCGTGACTAATCTTCCTAGAGGTTAGAAGGGTCATTGTTTTTCTTTCCATCTTAGATCCCATTCCGTCATGATAATTTCTTTCCTTCCTAAAATTAAGGATTTAGTTAATATTATTATTTTCTTTGTTTCTTTCTTGATATCTTAACCATTTGTGCGGTTGTACCACCCACCAATCAAGTGATTAATTTGCTCCCTTTTTCCATCTACAATTATTTTGCTCCGTTTAGCTTATTATTGCATAAAGGTGCTTTCGGTAAAATATTTGAGTGCATCGTGAAGCAAGAAATGTGCATATAAATTGTATGATAAAAATTCATTTAACATTTGCTGGAAAAGTGATCAATGGCTCACATGCAAATGAACGAGTTAGATTGTCATATTAAAAGTGCAAATCAATATAAATAAAAGTGCACGTAGAGAAGTTTAACACACTTCGACCAAAAGTATGGCTAGTTTTACCAAAAAGTGCAGAAATATATATCAAATAAAAGTATTCTATAAAAGTATTTGAATTTTATAGAACAATCGTAGATCAACTACAAAATGTGTACCTCAATGTTAGAAGTGCACAATAACTCAAATGAAGTGCATAATAGAATGATCACATAAAACATATTTTTAAACATTAAACATATGTAAATATATATTGCACGTTAAATACATTTTGGTGCATAATAAATTTTTCTATAATGTATATATATCTCATTTCTCCATGCACGTTTACCTTTTTTTGGTGCACTTTAAATTTATTTGGGTGCATACTAAATTTATCAAAAATGCATAATAATATCTGAATGCACTTTCATATTAAATTTTAGTGTACGAAGTCAATACTCATTGTGGGAAGTACTAATTTGAAGGGAAAAAACAAGGTAACGTAGTTATTAGAGGGAGTTACTCCTTATTAATTATTATCCTAATTTATAGGATTCCTTTCCTATTATAATGCTACGTGTGTTGAACCTATCTAAATGCAATTTACAATAGTGATCCTCATTTAGTATTGAGTTGAACACCTTCAATATCTACGAACTTAATGATCCGAAAAAATGCAAACCGGGCAACATTTTCAAAGAAATTTATAATAATGGGAAAGTTCCCGAAATAGGACTAAAACAGTTTGAAAATTCCAAAATAGGACTGTCATGTTTTTATTCCGAAAATATGAGTAATTACTGTCAAGTTTGGAAAATACTGCCATGTTTGAAGTCTGGTACTGCCAAAACATGACAGTAATTAGTCCTATTTTGGGAATAAAAATATGGCAGTCCTATTTTGAAATTTTCAAACCTTTTTAGTCCTATTTCGGGTAATATTCTCTTACAAAAACACATGTTTGAACTTCGAACAATTACACAAAGAACACCATGCACATATTAACCAATGATTAAATAATATAAGAGCTTATAATTAAAAGTGCCCATTTTAAGAGATTCTTATTTTATTTCTAAAAAAAGGAATTCTTATTCTAAGACGAATTCTCATTTTAATATCATTGATATTAATTTAATACTTGATTACTCCTTAATTAAATTGTAAGTTTACACTTTACCATTAATTGTAGTCATTAATGTTATAAAAGACGCAAGGCGTGCGAAAGCAGCATGACTAAGCGTCACACCTAGGCCGGGGCCGGGGCCGGGGCACAAGTGTGAAAATGCGTTTTGATTTTTATACTTTCTTTTAATTTTTGTAGACATATTTTTAAGTATTCAAGTCGATTATTAAATAATACCTTACAAAAACATCAAGTTTTTAATTTCCAAGAGAATAGATTTAGAGAGTCCCAAATATGACAAATATAAATTTAACTATTATACAACAACTAGAATTTGAAAAAATAGTTAAATGATAAGTTGATATTAATAATAAAAATAATGATGATCATGGTGACCATGATGATGGAATAATAATAATAATAGTAATAGTAATAGTAACAACAACAACAACAACAACAACAAGCTAAGGTTGTTTTTCAAAAATATTACTTATATAAAACAGGTGTATAATCATATGACTAAATTTGCCATAAGTATGATATCATGATCACTTGAGTCATAATATTTAATACTACATCTGTCCCAAAACATTCTTCCCACTTGCCTTTTTGTGATGTCCCAAAAAATTATTCTCATTTCCTTTTTCGGAAAGATTTGTGTGGCTACCATTCATTTACATTTTTCTTGCTCAACCACAATCATACATTTCCACTTTATTCTCACTTTCTTAAACTCCGCTCCAAGTCAAACCGAGAAGAATTTTTCAGGACAGAGGGAGTACAAGTTATTGTGACTAAAGATACGATTATAGTCACTACACATATTCTGCGTATATAATGTCACATTTTTATAAACACTATTTAAATTGATAATAAATTTATAATTATTTCTTATATAATACTTATTCAATATTGTGTAGCGCATTGGGAATAATTATATAATATGAAGCAAACATCAATTCGCCAACATGACTTGTTGATGACCTCGAAGGGCATAAAAATCCAAAGAAATATTCAGTAGCATTTATTATATAAGAAATTGTTCCAAGTAGGATTAAAACATGGATATAGTGTATAAATCGGAGCATTTTTATTTATTCCAAAGTAGAAAACATCCCTAATTACGAGTGCATGAATTATATTTTAAGGACAAACAATTGGGATCTTCTTTGTGTACTTTGACTATGCTTGAGTTGTATTTATGGAATGTTTTCTTTATTATAAGCATTGATTTTTGTGTCTTCATCTCCTATTTAGTCTTCATCTCCTATTCATTTATCATTTTATCTACACCAATTTGGGAGAAGAATTCATTAGCGCCATTGTTCTATAAATATAAGTCTCCACCCGTTTCAATGGTCATACAATTTCTATATGTAGGCTTTTACTCTTAAAAAAGAGGTAAGTAACTGATCAAAACAATAAGCCAGCTGGTATATTGAATCTCCTTTTTCCACTCAGAATAATTTTGCGAGGCTTTTATAGACGCTTCACTCATATATATTTGTATGAATAGGATTAATTGGTATGAATGATATCAAATTGAAGGTATTTCAATTATTAGCTTTTAATTGGTGAATCAACGTGAATGTTTCATTGTTAGCTTGTACTTATTTCGTCCTATGACAATGTTGTGGATGTGCTGCAGTTCAAGAAGTGGGGGGCAAACTCGCATTATTCGGCAAAAAGTTATCGGAAACACACGGCTTTCTTAACGGACCCTGGAGGTGTCAACGGCGGAAAGACCCTGAGCTAAAGACTAAGGCATGAATTTCATAATGCTGGAGTTCACCTTATCACCTATGCGACTAAGGTAAGACTAATTTAGCTTACAACGTTTCACGGATATAATTACAAAAATATGACCAAAATAAAGATGATTTACAATAATATGACTAGTTACTAGAGTAGTAATGAAATCATAGTAATTCATGTTCAAGTTTTGAACTTAAGTTACCACAACACTACGTTGTAGTAATGAATAGTCATATTTATGTAAATAAGTTTTAATTTAGTAATATTCTTGTAAAAAAACGTTTCACGATGTTCATTTCAAGTTCTAGCTTACAACTATGCAAAACACAGTCAAACCCATGCACCTAATTTCAAGTTCACTGATGTAGTTTATTATAACCTTTATTAATTAACAACAAAAGTCAAGATATTCCATATTCTACCCTTTTTCCCAATCATCTCCTGATAGAGTGAGAAATACAATAATAAAAATGGAAAATAAATAAGAACGAAAGGATAGGAAGGAATACAAAATTGTCTAGGGATGAAAATAAAGAAATAAAAAAATTAGGGGGAAAAAGAAAAAATGAAACATGAGATCATTTTGAGCAAATTTGTGAAAGGTAGGATTATTTATGTAAGATTTTCAAAGAAAGAATAAAAAAACATGGTATAACAGATCATCAATGATGAAAACGGTTAGCAACACAAGAGGGGGGGTGAATTGTGTGTGTGGAACCGTGGCAGTTTTTCGCCCAGTTCTAGTGCGGGGTGAAGGGTATTGCGAAATAGTAAAGGGCACAAGGATTTAACGAGGAAAAATCCCTTGGCTCAAAGGGATTAAAAAACCTCGACCTCCCTCGGAGGAATTTTAACAACTTCACTAAAAAGCCTTTGAATGATTACAAGGGAAACTCTCCTAGTCTACCCTTGAGCCACCCCAACTCTATCCTCTCTAGGAAGAGTTACGCTTCTCTACCTTGCGGGTAGAGAGCCTCTCAGCTTTACAACAAAGCTCTCACAACACACGTTACCCAACCCGAGGAAGCTACACTTAGCTAATCCTCAATAACCCAATTACAATATAGGAAGAGAATAAGAACTTTGTCTAGAACTCCGGGAGCAGTTTCAGGTGCCTTGAACTTTGTATTTCTCTCGAGTATCTCTCTTGATATTTTCTCGGTCAAGCACACACTGCTTCTTCTTCTTGATCTCGATTATATAGTCTACTAGGAATGGATCCGTTGAGACACTTCTTTCCTTGAATGGTTGAGGAACTTGCCTTGAAATTATTCAAAATGCTTTCCTTTTATTTAAGGATCTTCTAGCTCTTGATTATGATGGTCCTTGGTCAACCATATATATATGGGAGCAGGAGGATACATGCATATCATGAGCAAGTCAAAAAGGTATAGAGCATATTATGTGATCAACCATTTAGTAACAATTCCACAAAGATATATATCAATACATATCAAGGGAAGTAATTTATTCACTTAAACTATGCAAGCATGCAACGGATCATATTTCAAATAATATGCAGGAGAATATTTGTTTAATAGGTATGCACAATCAACTAGCTGATCAATTAAAGATTCTTTCCATAAAATAATAAGCTATAATAATAAGTCATGCATGAAAATATATTTTTGCTTAAAATAATATTCTTGACAAAGTATAAGCACTCATATAAGGAAAGCACATATTAATTAAATCATACACCATGTAAATCAAACGTTCACACAGAATAGAATTAAGAATAATTTTGTCTTCCGTTCCGTATGGAACTGAGAGCGGTTCCGTCCGCAGTTCCACCTGCATAGTTAGTCATTAATAAAACTACATACTCAACAGATTCTTTCCTTTGAGATCGGTCTTCTTAGATGGGCAAGATCAGGACTTGATGTACTATCTTTAATAGCTCGGATCTCCATATATATTTCGGTCCTCTTGCATGGAAATCATTCAAAAATATTTCCTTATAGGTATTAAAAGATATTCTTTTTATTTGATTGAAGGAAATCATTTTTCTTAAGGAAACATTCCTTGTGAGAGGATATGCACGAAAATCCTTTTTGAATTTTGAATAACAACAATTATTTTGGAAACTTGCTTTGTAGAAAGATCTCTTAATTAATGCCTTTGATTTAAATAACTTTCCTTTAAAGAAAAAATCCTTTCTTTGTATGATCATTGATTATTTTCTTGCTTAAAAGGTTCTCTTTAATTTAGCAAGATAGATCCGAAATTAAATGGAGAGAAAAGATATTTTAAGCAAGCCGGATTAATCAATCTTGGATTTACGGTGCAGTTCTCGGACCAGTTCTACGGCTTGTTCCAGAGCACGACTTAAACTCTTTTCATGTAGTCACTTACAACCAAAAGTAACACTAGTCGTTTGTCATCAACAAAACAATACGTTCCAACAAATTCCCCCTTTTTGTTGATGACAAACACTTGGTGCCCTAAAGTTAGTTTCATAATGAATAAGCCCAAAGTATCGAGCATAGAACTCATAGGGCACATATTCTTCCCCCTTTTGTCACCAACAAAACAATAAATAGCTTGAAAGATAAAAGATAAGAGATAAATTCAGGAAAGATAGTTCATGCCTTGATGAACCCAAGTTCCATCCATATTTGTTCATGTTCATTAAGCTCGTTCTTGAATACCCATTTGAGACCTATCTTGGTCTTGTTCTTGGGTCTCGGTTCTAGATGCCACACTTTATTTCTCTCGAACTGATTTAGTTCTTCCTGCATTGCTAGAACCAGTCAGCTTCGGAGAGAGCCACTTCATGGTTCTCCGGTTCTACAAGTGATAGATAAGCAAAGAAGGAATAAAAATTTCTAAGTTTAGATCTAGTAGTTACTCCCTGATTTAGGTTAATCAAGAGGTTATCCAACGGATGTGATCGATGAAGTTTCCATCCTCTATGAGCATTTGAAGTCTTCAATTTCCTGTGAGTCGTCTGGAACTGGATCTGCCTGTTCCTCAGTCTGGTTGGCAGTGGATATCCTCAGTTCTAAGCACGTTATCGTCAGTTCCTGCTTCTATCTCCTTATGGCGATTAGTTTCATGATTAGTTCCCCCTTGCTCATGGAATTGGTGCAATCTCCGTGTTTAGAGCTTCTGTCCATAAATTCTTTGCGCTAGAGATTAACATAGTTCTAGTCATATCCTTCAGTGTTCTTTTCTTCCGTTCTACCACCCCATTTTGTTGAGGCGTTCTAGGAGCAGCGAAGTTGTGGTCTATCCCTTGTTCTTGGCAGAATGTATCAAGGAGCTTAATGTCAAATTCGGTCCCATGATCCGAACGAGTCTTAATTACTTGCTGCCCTGTTTGATGCTCAACTTTTCTTACAAAAATAACAAACTCATTAAAAGTGTCTTTCTTACTATCAAGAAAGATAGTCCAAGTATGTCTTGAGAAATCATTAACAATTATAAGCACATACTCTTTATTAAAAATAACATTGTTACCTTTGTCACAGAATTGAAAGATACTTAGCAAATTGAACTTAAAACCTTAAAAAAAAATCAATTGAATGGTTGGGTGATTTTCCGGTTTTTCCCACGGCTACAATTTCTCCTTTGCCTTTGTCTCCAAATATCACCTTCCCACCACTAAATGGCCGAAGTGAGAGGAATAAAGATGAGTCTCCAGTCCTGTGCTTAGAACAACCACTGTCAAGGAACCAGTGATTGTTCCCCCTCACTTGGCGCTGTTCCTGAATCACGGGTTAGTCCGTGGAACCCAGACTTGCTTGGGTTCCATTTTGTATTTGTTTGAGGATGGATATCGAACATAGTCAAAACATCTTTCTAAGGTCTTTTGTCGAGAGTGACATTGATACCGAAGATGCCCGATTTTGCCACAATGCATGCAAACTCGGTTGTCATAAGTATCAACGTATTTAGGTTTCCATTTACCATAAAAGCCTCTTGTTCTTTTATGAAAAGTTCGGTTTGGCGTTTGTCCATAACCGTTTTTGTGCCTCTGAACCAGTCTATCGAACCAGTTTGGTCCAGTTCTAGGTGGTTGTTGATATGGTCTAGAACTGGGTTGTCCTCTGGTTCTATTTCCATTAAAGGATCGGTTCTGAAAATCAGGTTTTTTATTAGGTTGAGTGTTCCTTGGAATATAACCGAGACCAGCAGTCTCGTTTTCCTTCTTATTGTGCCGAGGGGGACCAGTTCCAGAATAAGGTCTAGACCTGGTTTTGTTCGTAGCACTATATGCTTGGTATTCCGGTCTATTTTTAAAATCTGTACACTCGGCAACAAGACGATGAAGATGATCAATCAAAGTACCAACGCTCGGAATTTTTGAGAGAAGTTTTTCATCATGATTAACTTGTTTGTTCATACTATCGAGCTTAAGAGAGCAAATGATTTGATCTTGTTCTAAAACCACTTCACTGTACTTAAGCCTTTCATCTATTAACTCTCCCACTTTTGTTTCAAGCCTTATCTTGGCTCTCGTGGCTTCCTCGAGTTTAGACTCAAGCTCAGTGATTTGTGATTTAAGATGATCATTTTCAGAAAGGTTTTGATTAAGCTCAATAGTCAATCTTTTGAAAATTTTCCGGGCTTTGGTTTTGGATAGAGAGTCAAACTTAGATAGAAAATTTTCAAAGTTTACCTCGAAGCTCTCTTGGTCGGATTCCTCGTCGGAGTGTGCCATAAGACATAGACCTGTATGGTTATAGTTCTTATCACTCTCCTCTTCTTCGTCATCGGATGAGTCTCCCCAGGCTGCCATCATTGCCCTTTTGAAATCTCTTTTGAACCCTTTGTCTTTGCTGGACCTCCGGTTAGAACTGGACTTGTTCTTGTCGTAGGTCTGGTCATTTTTCTTTTGTGAACAGTCTTTAGCCCTGTGCTCAAGGGAACCACAAACAAAACAGCCTTGGTTATTAAAAGATTGAAAGTTATTTTTACCTTGTTTGTTCCGGTTGTTCTTGAACCGTCGGTACATCTTCCCGAATTGTCTAGCAAATATGCTCATCTCATCTTCCGATTCACTTTCGGATTCTTCCTCCTCTTCTCGAGCTTTTAGAGCAATTCCTCTCTCTCGCCTTACAGTCTCAGCGTCTTGCTCTTCTTGAAGCCCTAACTCATAAGTCAAGAGTGAACCGGTCAAGTCTTCAAGAGTCATGGTGGATAGGTCCTTTGCTTCCTCAATAGCCGTGGTCTTAGGCTTCCATAACGAGGGCAAGCTTCTCAAAATTTTTCTCACTTGATCTTCCACAGTAATATCCTTTCCAAGGGCTGAAAGCTCATTGATGATATTAGTAAAACGTGTAATCATATCCTTAATTGACTCTCCAGGCTTCATTACGAATAATTCATAATTACGCATAAATATGTCAATTTTAGATTTTTTCACACGTGAGGTACCTTCATGAGTAACCTCGAGCAAATCCCACATTTGTTTGGCAGACTTGCATCCTAGAACCCGGTTGTGTTCGGAAGGACCAAGTCCACAGATCAAATATTTTAGTGCTTGGGCATTATGCTCGAGTTTTTGATAATCATCAGTAGTAAATTCAGATTTAGGTTTAGGAACAACATTACCTTCGCCGTTTAGCTTTGTGATGACATTGTCGCCACCTTCTATCACATTCCATACCTGATAATTATCGGCTTTGATAAATTTCTCCATCCGACTCTTCCAGAACTGATAGTATTTCCATTGAACAATGGTGGTCGTTGAGTCGAGTAACCTTCTTCCAATCGGTCAACCGTATTCATTTTGCCGGATCTCTTCCCAAGGTATTAACCTCTATGTGGTGAAGACCGGCTCTGATACCAATTGATGAAAACGGTTAGCAACACAAGAGGGGGGGTGAATTGTGTGTGTGGAACCGTGGCAGTTTTTCGCCCAGTTCTAGTGCGGGGTGAAGGGTATTGCGAAATAGTAAAGGGCACAAGGATTTAACGAGGAAAAATCCCTTGGCTCAAAGGGATTAAAAAACCTCGACCTCCCTCGGAGGAATTTTAACAACTTCACTAAAAAGCCTTTGAATGATTACAAGGGAAACTCTCCTAGTCTACCCTTGAGCCACCCCAACTCTATCCTCTCTAGGAAGAGTTACGCTTCTCTACCTTGCGGGTAGAGAGCCTCTCAGCTTTACAACAAAGCTCTCACAACACACGTTACCCAACCCGAGGAAGCTACACTTAGCTAATCCTCAATAACCCAATTACAATATAGGAAGAGAATAAGAACTTTGTCTAGAACTCCGGGAGCAGTTTCAGGTGCCTTGAACTTTGTATTTCTCTCGAGTATCTCTCTTGATATTTTCTCGGTCAAGCACACACTGCTTCTTCTTCTTGATCTCGATTATATAGTCTACTAGGAATGGATCCGTTGAGACACTTCTTTCCTTGAATGGTTGAGGAACTTGCCTTGAAATTATTCAAAATGCTTTCCTTTTATTTAAGGATCTTCTAGCTCTTGATTATGATGGTCCTTGGTCAACCATATATATATGGGAGCAGGAGGATACATGCATATCATGAGCAAGTCAAAAAGGTATAGAGCATATTATGTGATCAACCATTTAGTAACAATTCCACAAAGATATATATCAATACATATCAAGGGAAGTAATTTATTCACTTAAACTATGCAAGCATGCAACGGATCATATTTCAAATAATATGCAGGAGAATATTTGTTTAATAGGTATGCACAATCAACTAGCTGATCAATTAAAGATTCTTTCCATAAAATAATAAGCTATAATAATAAGTCATGCATGAAAATATATTTTTGCTTAAAATAATATTCTTGACAAAGTATAAGCACTCATATAAGGAAAGCACATATTAATTAAATCATACACCATGTAAATCAAACGTTCACACAGAATAGAATTAAGAATAATTTTGTCTTCCGTTCCGTATGGAACTGAGAGCGGTTCCGTCCGCAGTTCCACCTGCATAGTTAGTCATTAATAAAACTACATACTCAACAGATTCTTTCCTTTGAGATCGGTCTTCTTAGATGGGCAAGATCAGGACTTGATGTACTATCTTTAATAGCTCGGATCTCCATATATATTTCGGTCCTCTTGCATGGAAATCATTCAAAAATATTTCCTTATAGGTATTAAAAGATATTCTTTTTATTTGATTGAAGGAAATCATTTTTCTTAAGGAAACATTCCTTGTGAGAGGATATGCACGAAAATCCTTTTTGAATTTTGAATAACAACAATTATTTTGGAAACTTGCTTTGTAGAAAGATCTCTTAATTAATGCCTTTGATTTAAATAACTTTCCTTTAAAGAAAAAATCCTTTCTTTGTATGATCATTGATTATTTTCTTGCTTAAAAGGTTCTCTTTAATTTAGCAAGATAGATCCGAAATTAAATGGAGAGAAAAGATATTTTAAGCAAGCCGGATTAATCAATCTTGGATTTACGGTGCAGTTCTCGGACCAGTTCTACGGCTTGTTCCAGAGCACGACTTAAACTCTTTTCATGTAGTCACTTACAACCAAAAGTAACACTAGTCGTTTGTCATCAACAAAACAATACGTTCCAACAATCAACCTGTCAAAAAAATAAAACCGCTTAATTACGATCTCCACCACCGTCACACACATGAGAAGATTAGAATAAAAAGAAGTTTAATTTCTCAAAAAGTGAGAATAAGGTGACCGATCACTTAAAAATATATCTATTTTTCAATTTCTTAGATCAATTGTCCACAGTAGTTCTTAAATTTCACATAAGCAGTACTTTTTATTTGAGTCAAATAAAAGGTACTCCTTAAGTGAAAATTGAGAATTACTCTGGACAATTGATTTGAGAAAATTGAGGACTATATAAGTTTTAAATGAAATATGCTCTAATATGAAAAATAAAGAATACATCATGCACATTATTCATATTGGAAATCTTAAGGCTCATATGTATTAGCAACACACAATAAGGTGGACTTTATGATATTCAATGTTTAAAAGTGTCTCCCGCACAATAGTCGAAAGACTAAAAATAAGAAAAATTAAAAGTCGAGTACAAAAAATGTCACACACATAATAGTCGGGTGACTTGAAGTGGAAAAACACTTAATTTCACACAAAATAGTCTCTATAATAGATTTTGACTTTATTTTGAATTTTTTGGCACATATAAATTTCCTATGAATTTAGGTGACTAATACAAAATGTCAGCTGAAAGGTACTCTTTTTACATTATACCGAGAAGAAATGTCTAGCACTCTCTTGACCTTTTATCCCAGTGCTAGATATTTTCAAACAATATGATTTGAAAGTGTGTATAAATATTACACTGTTTTTTGACACTACTTATTTTTGTGTGTGCAGTGTGTGCATAAATTTATTGTACACAAAATTGTTTTTTTCGCTTGACGCTTTTTATGTTTCATCTAAAAGTATATAGTCAAAAACTATTAGTGCCCACAAAGCATTTTTAAAATGAATACAAAAGGTAAAAAAATATTAACTTGTTTGAAAACATTTTTATACTCCCTCCATCCCTAATTACTTTGCCAAGTTTGACCGACACGGGGATTAACAAAGTAAAAACTGTGTGATTGAGGTTTGTGCAGAGGAGAAATAATTAAGTGAAACCACAAATTCTTTACTTAAATGGGAAAGTGGCAAAGTTAACGAGACATCCAAAAAGGGAAAACTGACAAAGTTATAAGGGACAGAGGGAGTATGTGATAGGTACTTATATTCTGCAAATTTGGGTTTTCCCGATTGAAATATATTGCTTGTGTCCTACTTATTCCAAAAAAAACTGCGGTCGAAAGGATTTTGACAATGTACAAAAACAATACAATTTTTTTGACCATTTCGAAAAAAGAGGGAAGTAACTGATCAAAACAATAAGCTAGCTGGTATATTGGATCTCCTTTTTCCACTCAGAATAATTTTGCGAGGCTTTTATAGACACTTCACTCATATATATTTGTATGAATAGGATTAATTGGTATGAATGATATCAAATTGAAGGTATTTCAATTATTAGCTTTTAATTGGTGAATCAACGTGAATGTTTCATTGTTAGGTTGTACTTATTTCTTCCTATGACAATGTTGTGGATGTGTCGCAGTTCAAGAAGTGGGGGGCAAACTCGCATTATTCGGCAAAAAGTTGTCGGAAACACACGGCTTTCTTAACGGACTCTGGAGGTGTCAATGGCGGAAAGACCGTGAGCTAAAGACTAAGGCATGAATTTCATAATGCTTTAGCTCACCTTATCACCTATGCGACTACGGTAAGACTAATTTAGCTTACAACGTTTCACGGAAATAATTACACAAATATGACCAAAATAAAGATTATTTACAAAAATATGACTAGTTACTAGAATAGTAATGAAATCATAATAATTCATGTTCAAGTTTTGAACTTAAATTACCACAACACTACGTTGTAGTAATGAATAGTCATATTTATGTAAATAAGTTTTATTTTAGTATTATTCTTGTAAAAAACGTTTCACGATGTTCATTTCAAGTTCTAGCTTACAACTATGCAAAACACAGTCAAACCCATGCACCTAATTTCAAGTTCACCGATCTAGTTTATTATAACCTTTATTAATTAACAACAAAAGTCAAGATATTCCATATTCTACCCTTTTTTCCCAATCATCTCCTAATAGAGTGAGAAATACAATAATAAAAATGGAAAATAAATAAGAACGAAAGGATAGGAAGGAATACAAAATTGTCTATGGATGAAAATAAAGAATGAAAGAAATTAGGGGGGAAAAAGAAAAAATGAAACATGAGATCATTTTGAGCAAATTTGTGAAAGGTAGGATTATTTATGTAAGATTTTCAAAGAAAGGATAAAAACATGGTATAACAGATTATCAACCGGTCAAAAAAATAAAACCACTTAATTACCATCTCCACCACTGTCACACACATGAGAAGATTAGAATAAAAAGAAGTTTAATTTCTCAAAAAGTGAGAATAAGGTGTCCGATCACTTAAAAATATATCTAATTTTCAATTTCTCAAATCAATTGTCCACAGTAGTTCTTAAATTTCACATAAGCAGTACTTTTTATTTGAGTCAAATAAAAGGTACTCCTTAAGTGAAAATTGAGAATTACTCTGGACAATTGATTTGGGAAAATTGAGGACTATATAAGTTTTAAATGAAATATGCTCTAATATGAAAAATAAAGAATACATCATGCACATTATTCATATTGGAAATCTTAAGGCTCATATGTATTAGCAACACACAATAAGGTGGACTTTATGATATTCAATGTTTAAAAGTGTCTCCCGCACAATAGTCGAAAGACTAAAAATAAGAAAAATTAAAAGTCGGGTACAAAAAATGTCACACACATAATAGTCGGGTGACTTGAAGTGGAAAAACACTTAATTTCACACAAAATAGTCTCTATAATAGATTTTGATTTTTCTTTTTGAATTTTATGCATAGATAATTTTCCTATGAATTTAGGTGACTAATACAAAATGTCAGCTGAAAGGTACTATTTTTACATTATACTGAGAAGAAATGTCTAGCACTGTATAAATGTTACACTATTTTTTGGCACTAATTTTTGTGTGTGCAGTGTGTGCATAAATTTATTGTACACAAAATTGTTTTTTTCGCTTGACGCTTTTTATGTTTCATCTAACAGTATATAGTAAAAAACTGTTAGTGCCCACAAAGCATTTTTAAAATGTATACAAAAGGTATAAAAATATTAACTTCGTTGAAAACATTTTTATACTCCCTCCATCCCTAATTACTTTGCCAATTTTGACTGACACATGGATTAACAAAGTAAAAACTGTGTGGTTGAGGTTTGTGCAGAAGAGAGATAATTAAGTGGAACCACAAATTCTTTACTTAAATGGGAAAGTGACAAAGTTAACAGGACATCCAAAAAGGGAAATCTGACAAAGTTATATGGGTCGGAGGGAGTATGTGATAGGTACTTATTATGAAAAATTGGGTTTTCCCGATTGAAATTTATTGCTTGTGTCCTACTTATTCCAAAAAAAAAAAAACTGCGGTCGAAAGGATTTTGACAATATACAAAAACAATACAAATTTTTTGACCATTTCGAAAACATGCTAGTTTTCAGCAATAGAACATTAAGTCAGTATGGAGTGAGTGAGGATTTGTGAGAATAGACACCGACATAGGTATACGAAGAATATGGATAAGTAGGGGTGATCACCGGTCCAAACCGGACCCAAATTGGATTGGACCGAACATAATCACAAAGTCATTGTATCGAAGACCAACCGGAATAATTCCGGTTCAAGACTGAACCAAACCAAAATATTCCGGTTTTGAACGGACGGTATGGACCGGATTTTAAAATAACCCTATTAGCTTGAAATCCTATTATAATTTTATGTTGATTTATGTATGATCATTATATTTCTCATTTAATCTTTTATATTGGAACGAAAAAAACTTCTAATGTGATCATATATATTAACTCATCCTTATATTTCTTATTTGAACGATTAGTTAACAAATAGTTTAACTCATTAGCTTTACAAATTCAATAAAAAATGACTACATTGATCATGTATGTATTATCACTACAAGAATATAACAATAGTAAATAAAAAACATGCACCTAGCTTTCAAATGTTTTAGGCTATACAATTTATTAATCTAAGTATATAAATAGTGTTCAAATTGAGTTAATCTGGATGTTTTTTTATCACTTATTATATGTCGATAAGTATAAATGTATATACAATATTATTGCATATGTAAATACCTGTATATCTGTATTCCGTATATAATTTCAAATTTCCGTCTAATCGATTCGTATCGGAATATTTCGGGTTTTGGTACAACTCCAAAAAAAAAAAGTTTTTAAAATATTATTCACATATTCCGCATATTTATGGTATTGCATTTATTCTTGATCCTCGTTATAGACTTGCTGCTTTATCACGATGTCTAGACTTCTATTATGCTTCTGTTTTTTGGTGAATTTCCTATGTATGAAGATAACCCCATAGATCCTAAACAAGAATACGAGTTTTTTTTGGGGACATTCTTCTACACCTATTATAGTATCTGCTCTAGTTAATGCCAACATCCTTGATCGGGATGAGACTCGAACATGCGACCTCCTCTTTGGGAGATCAGCAGTGATGCCATCAGACCACAAGGTACTTGGCAGAATACAACGAGGTTAGTAATTTATTTTATCAATTATTTAATGAGTTTCATGTACAATATGGCAACACACCCCCTCCCCCGACACGAATATCTTCACCTAAAGGAAAATCATTTTTAAATCTACATTTGGGAATCTTATTAAAAAAAAGTAAATCAACTCCCGCTCTTGAACAAAGCTCATTTAATGAGCTTACTTTATATCTAGCATATCTTGTTGATTATGAAGAAGATGAGGACTTTGACGTTCTAAAATGGTGGAAGGAAAAAGAAAGAATGTTTCCAATTTTATCAAAGATGACTAAGCAAGTGCTATCAATGTCGATTTCAACAGTTGCTGTGGACCAAGAATTTAGTGCGGTCTGCAACGTTCTAACGGATTATAGAATGAGATTGAGCGCAAACTCTCTTGAGACGCTTGTTTGCTACCACGATTGGTTGAATGCCCAACGTAGAACTCAAGAACTTAGCATCATCCCCACCGAACACTTTATGGAGGAAACAACAACCGACGAGCGCGGAGATTCCGATTGATTATAAATTTATAATTTATTAGAAATTAGAAATGTATTTCAGGTTTTAATTTATTCTCAATTGTACCTCATATTTCAAATAAGTATATTTGATTTTTTTTATATGCAGCACTTCTACAATTAATTAGGAAACAAGAAACCAAAAAAATGAACCGGAACTGGCCCGGGTCGGTACCCGGGCAGGTGACCCGGACCGAACCGGAACCGTTCAACACCCGGGACGGGCCCGGGCTTTAAGATCCAAAAAAAGGCCCGGCCGGGCCCGAACCAGAACCGGACCGGGCCCGGTCCATGACTAAACCGATCCGGTTTGGTCTGATTTTGTGGTATAGACCAGATTATACTCAGCCCTATGGATAAGGGCCCATCTCGAATCCCAAGCCCGCGAAATGTAATGGGCACAAGCAAACATGAAACAGTAACAATCCGATCCATATCAACCTAGGGCACAATAAATACGTCAAGAGCTTGAGCATTCAAGCATCTCATTAGTTTAAGTGTGAGGCTGGAAACGCGCAGAGATGGATAGATAGCGATTTCGTCTGGGGTTGCCTCCTCTCTGCCGTTTCTCAGCCAATGATCATCTCAACTCATCATCATCATCATCATCATCGTTTCCTGTCCGTGGGGCAATGATGATTGAAAATTTCAAGTCTATGTTGTGAAACCAAGCTGATTTTGGCGTGGCAACTCAGTAGCTCGGAGGGATCATTTTCTGAATTTCCGTTTCCGAATGCTACCGTGTAGCAGCCATCAGCGGGGATTCGCACCTTAGTCTCTGAAAGAATGTCGAGTCTGAGCCTATGTAGCGAAGACTGACTGGTTTCAGTTCTTAGCTGGTGTGCCCTAATTTCCAGAATGAGGCTCTTTGCAACTTCCAGAAAGGTAGGGACTTTCTTAGGGTGGTTGATCTCTCTTTCTGTCTAGTTCAATTGCCTATGATTTCCTTGCTTAAGAAACACTACGTACATTGTTTATATCAACAACCCTAGCAAGGCGATTGTTTGATGCTGGTCTATGATCATCTAAACCTCAGTCAAACATCCTTGAATTGTTGATATATACTTCCTCCGTTCCATTCTTACTTTATCTTGAACTCCTAATCCTCATAGTTACCAAGGCTGTGATGAATCTAATATTCTTACCAGTTGGAAACCCTAGTTCTTAAGCCTGCCCGTACCTTGGCATGGTAGCTTGTCCTGTTGCAGCCATGACGGGCATGTGAACTATTTGCTCCAGTGAGAATAGTGTGATTTTGAGCCTCATCTGTGCTTGACGCTTTTCTGCTACTCCCTCCGTCCCTAAAACTTACAGTCCATATTGAAAGATGCCAGAGTGCATAACTCTAGGAACTAGTGTATTTGGAGGCTGTGATGATAGTTTGATGATAAATTGAAATCAAGAGCGTTGATCGTAGTACCCTGTCATGGCGTGGCACACATTTTCTTGCAGCCATGGCAGGTCCGGTCTCCTCATCTGATTGAGAAAAGGCGAATCTGAGCCTCATTAGATTGCCTTTTGTGGAAGATAGTTACCCATCTTTCTGTGCCCCTAACCAAAATGGAGTGGCAGTGGCGGAGTTTGTTTCCCAGTTTATATTTTCAATATATTTATATTTTCTCCGTTTTTTGTGTGGAAACGAATTTGTTCATTTGAACTAGAATATTAGAATATTAGACTAGAAAGAACCCTAATTTCTACCTCTTTAAATTCTCCCACTGCTGCCTGCATTCTGCATCTTAGATTCTTAGTCTAACCTCTAATCTCTGCTCTCTCCAATTTGTTGTTCATTGTTAACTAATTAGCTTGTATTAAAGATATTATAGTTCAAACAAAAGCGCACACTATGAATGTCTCTGCTCTCTGCTCTGTTATGTAGCAGAGGGGCCATGCGATATGATGCGCAAAAAAAAATCTTTAATGGCACTTATGGACACGCGGATTCAATTATCTTTGGGATCCTTCGTTTTCTCGTAAGTTTCACATTTGTTTTTGCTGAAAATATAGTGTGCGGGGATGGTGTTCGATGATGATTCATTTGCTTTAACCACACCGAAAGAGGGTTGGTGGGAGGGGAAGGGTGGTTCTTGATTTGAGTTGAAGATTTGTTCTTTCTTCCATTTTTCTCTTGGGAGCGTAGCTTTATGAATCTCTGTTTCCTCCACGGATCCACAGATGAATGCTTTGCTCTCTTAGTTTATTGGAAGAGGGGATGTGGTTCTTTTTACCTTCGACCTTAATCATAGGACTATCAGATACCTGCCTGCCGGTTCCTTGAAAGTGGAAAATTAATGGCCTTTTGCTGAGAACAGTTCCCCACCATCGATTTTTTGGGATTATTTTACACCGAGTGTTTTCTTTTTTATAATTCCTGATATTATTTATTGTTGAAAACTATTCCTGTTCTTATTTGCCACTAATCACATGTTTTTAATTCCTGCTCTTATTTGCCACTATTTGCATGTTTTTACTTCCTGCATTCCTCATTATTTTATATTTATATTCAAAATTTGTTCTTTTGTTATATTTAAAAAATGAAGTTTCAAAAAGGAAAAGTTTTGTTAGGCAGATGTCATTGGAGCTGTCTAGGTTTCTGTTCATCTTGGCTGATGTCATTCTCAATTGTGGCTGGGTGATTTGTAATCATCACTGAATAAAAATTGTTGATGAATATAATTCCTGAATATAATTCCTCCAATGGGAAGCATTAATCTAAGGTTCTCTTGGGTTATTTACTCTTATTGTTTTGGAAGGTTGTGTTGAGGTACGGGTTTATGGATATCTTCAAAGAGGATTATTGTAATCTCTTGTGGGCTTTTATTTTACTACGTATGAATGTGGTAGTGTTTACATGTTACATGTGTTTTGCGCTGGACTTCTAGAAAGCTTGCAGAAGCAATCCATACATTTAGGATGCCGTAAACTTTAAGCTGGTTGAAGGGTAAAGGGCTGCGAACAAATGATGGAGAATGATAGCATAATGCCTCCCACCAAAGAAGAAGAATTTTGCCTTTCTGTCTACTTTGTATTGTTGTGATCTTGTTCTATAACAAGTATGATTGAAGTCTTTTTCTTTGAGTTTTTTGGTATCTTGTAATCATGATAAAATGTATAACAGTTCCATAGCATTGAAACGGTTTAAACTTTGTGTCGTATGATACAGTGAATGATTTATTCTACATCTGAATTAAGTAGTGTCATCTAGTCATCTACTAGATACTATCAAGAATCTAGATGTGTCATGTATTGTGTTGACAATTTGGCTGGTGTTTTTATTGTTTAATGAAACTCAGAAACTGGGGGTGGGCTGGGATTGGTCGGCCTGACCCGGGACTTGGCCCGGCCCGGTACTGTGCAGGCTGACCTGGCCTGTGGCCCGACCCAGGCCTGATGTTTTTTGGCCCGGAGCTTGCCCAGTCCTAGCCCGAAGCTCGGCCCAATCCACCCTTAAATGAAACTCGATCTTCATTGTACAACTTTAATGTGTAATGTGACTAATGTCTGTTTCGGAATGCACAAGTTTCATAGTTATCTTTGTAATTTCTATTTTTTTTAAAAAAGATTCGTTGTAAATCTTGACTGATTAATATCATTACTGGAGGAACTGAGGATTTATGAGCATCACATTATTATTCACATTAAATGATAAAAACAAGGGATTAAAAAGGGTCGTATATATAAACTTCATGGATCAAATCTGTTATATTATCAAGTTCTTGTTATTCTCCCTCCTACCCCTCCCTCTTCACTGTACAATAAATATTGGAGGTTTTCCTTGATGAGCTCATTCTGCAAGGATCAGTGTTCGTACAAGCAATTAAGGAGCTGTCTTTGGCCATATCATTCCCACTAAACTATCCTAAATTACAAAGGATGTTTCACACTGCTAGACAATTGATGTTCCTTGGGATCCCATATTTTTTGAAACGTGAGTTAGATTGTTAGAAGCATTCAATTTATATTATTTCCTAGAAAGATGGAGCAAGTAGTATTGCAGCCAAGGTGACAAGAAAGAGAGCAGTGCTGGTTGGTGCAAAACTTGTGCTGCTTGACTCTTTAGGTGGAGGAGCAGTGGTGGTGGTGGTGGAGGAGTCCGGGGAGGCAGTTGTGTTGGGTTGAGCTACTGGAGGTAGAGCTTCAGAGATGATGTCCTTGGAAGAAAGGGCAGGATAGGTGGTCATGTTTATAAGCTTTGGATCAAAATCTGGTATGAGTGGAGCCACACTGTTGTTGAACATGTCACCTGGTGCAACTGCTGAGATGGTATATGGAAGGTTTGCCTTTGGATCAGAACATGGTGACCCTGCATTCAGCCCCATGCAGTATTAAAATCAAAACACAATAGTAATTACATATGAATTGAACTCTTAAAAAATTAAAATGCTTTATCATGCCCTACAGTCTACAGCTACAGAAGCAGAAGGCCTTAGGTGTGAACTGCTCGAGTTATGTCTATAGGTAGATCTTTTAGACATAACTGCTGGATTGGCCTAGTATGAACTGATTTGGTTAGGTATGATATCATATTGAAACAAGATGCTGAGATCAGAGAAGTTCTTACTCATGTATGCCACAGCAGTTGCAGGAAAATCTGTGATGAGTCCATCCACACCAATGCTAACAAGAGTAGCAATCTCTTGGTAAGGATCACTGTTGTAATCGAAAAGGAAGCTTTGGAATTCATTTTTGAGATTGGAAGCATAGACAGACACATTTGCTGCATGCATGGCGTGAACCACGTTGGTAAAGTTTCTGGTCATGTAATACGGGTCACCATACTCCAACACCAGGGAGTTTCTGCGCATGGAGATGGCGTCAGTGTACTTCTTAACCTCTTCTGCCAAACTCTGATCAGGCACTGAGCTGAAATCCCTTTTGAACACTAACACTCTCTCGTAGCTCGGAGTATCATTCTTGAACTTTAGCAACACAGAGCTGTCATCCGACTTAATCATCACCTTTTGCTTCGTTTGCTTGTCAAATGAAGCATTTTTTAGTGCAGATGTGACTGTACCAATTAGGTCATGACCCTTTGTTGCAAGGTAGGCAGCATTCTAGGACACCAAAGTATTTTTTTACAAGATCAGAATTCAACAATTTGTAATTAGTTATAGTAACTATCAGAATGTAGAAGAAATATGCATGGGTAACAGTTAATAACTTACTTCTAAGCCAACCATAATTCCAGGGACTGCTTTTGCCTTGGCTAATTCCAGAAACTCTGGAAGAGTCATAAACTTCCCAGCAAACTGGTATGCATGATTCCTGTCCAATGGTGCTTCGTACGGAGAACTTATTTTCGCTGCAAGTAAAAACAGAAAAATAAAAAGGTGCCAATTTAGAAACAAAACTTAAGCAAAGTGTGATATGGGACATGTTAGAGATATTTTTCTTTCATATTTTGAAATCTCAAACTGATAAGAGAAGAAGTCTAAAGTTTTAAATGTAAGTCGTATCTTCATATATGACTGGATAGTTTGACACTTACGTTTTAGGGATTGAATTTCATCCCAGGTAAGACCAAAGGAGAAAATTCCAGGTTGCCCATCATTAACTTCTTTAATTTCTTCCACCTTATCCATGAAAGTTGTTCCTGCTGTAGTGGTGAACTTAAGGTCAGCTGAATCCTGACAGAATGCAACTCCATCTTTGGAAAGCTGGACATTACAATCAATTATGTCAGTTCCATCATCTATAGCCTTCTGATAAGCAAGATCTGACCCTCCTGGGTAGTCACCGCTTGCTCCGTTGTGAGAAATGACCAATGCTACATTCACAAAAACAACCAGGAATTAATGGATTATAAATGGATAAATGTTGTGATCATCATATCCTTATGTATAAGCATTCTTTCTATAATAATATTTCTACACAAAACTTATGAACAAGACTATGATTACATGGCCACTATAAAAATACCTCCACTGTCATTACATAGCAAAATACATAAGTATACATATACACAGGCAAAAACAACATGGCATGGGTGGATGGAAGGATAAAATGTTGTGATCATCAAATGTAGTTGCTTACTTTTTAGCACCCTCGAAGCATTGTTGTTGTGTGCCAAGCAAGCAATGACATTGGACGCAGTTGAGCAGAAATCAGTGACGACACCGTCAACAGAGAAGTGGGAGTTGTCAATAAACTGGAGGTACTCATTTGCTGGGTCAAGGCTATAGTTGTAAGGGATGTAATTATCATTTGCAAAGCCATAAGCAAACACCTCAAGCCCTTGTTTGTGGGCATCAGTCACAAGGGTTGTAGACGCCTCCAGATAGCGATCTTTATTAACTGGCCATATGAAATCTTTCGGAACCAGGATTCCTGCTGCAAAGCCCTTTATCATTTTGAGCTGCTTAATCAGTGATCCATACTTTTGGCTTGTTGAGGGTTCAACAGCTTCCAAGTCAGATGGGAACTTGAAGAAGAGCTTTACTGTTGGTGCAACTTTTGGGCCAATACTCTTCAAGAAACCAATTTCTGGAGATGAAATGTAAGCGACATTGATTTTCACTGCTGGAAGCATATCTTCCAGATATGATTCAATGCTCAGCTTGTGCTGCTGGTAGAAATTGTCATACTGCAACACACACCACTCAATTAAACATATGTGCAACTCTAAATCTTATACCATGTATATGAGTTTATACGTTTATATACGACCATTCTGTATGACTGAACATATCTAATCTAAATGATTAGTTGAATCATATACATACACACCTCCACATTTATCCACACTATGGGCATGTCCTGTCCTGTCCCCAATTGTTCAAGTGACTCTGGTGAACTTATTGTATAGCTGTTATCAAAACTTGAAGGTCGAGTGAACAAGCCTTGTATCACTGCAGGTTGGCGGAATATCAGGAAGATTTAGTCAGTATTGTTATGATTGTAAACGTATTACTCATCAGCTATATATATGGCTTGGAATGATTAATGAGACTTAAGTTTTCCCCTTTAATCGACTCTTTATATGAGCTTTTATTTAAAGCAGTACGCGATTGATGATTTACAGCAGCCAACCAACAATCAATAGTTACGTGTTGCGCTAAAAGTATGCTTACATGTTATATTTTCAAACAAGGTTTGAGCATTGAAATCAAGTCCAAACCACCCTGTAAGCTTTTCGCCATTAACATCGTATGTCTTGCGTGCATTGGGGAAAGTGTCAGAAACTGTGGTTGCATTCTGAAGGAGCATTTTTGACATACAATAACCAAACCCATCCTTGCTGAGTTTTAGATCACAGAGCATGGGAGATCCCATTAAACTCTGTGGTATGCCATAAGTATAAGCCCCCCAACTGCTTTCAGGAAAGACACCAGACAACCCCCCGTTAGCCACCACCACAGGATCGCCTCCTGTCCAAGGAAACACAAATGGAGGAGGACATCAATCCTTAGCATTTTCTATCAACACAAACTCTTAGGCTATGTTTGGATCCTTGAAAGTGCTAATGAAAGGAATGGAATATTAAATAGAGTTACTTCCTTGCGTTCGGCTTTACCTAAAAAACGCATCGGACAATGCATATGATTCATGTTTTTAATTCACTTATTTCTGAGTATATGTTTGATGGAAAAAAGTATACTTAAATTCATTGAGTTTGACCCAATGCTGTAATTACCTTAACTTTTTTTTCTTTTCAAATAGCTTCTGTGTTTTACTCTCTATTTATTCCCTTAGATTATCTAAGTTCCAACTTCCAAACCCTTACTGTCACACCCATTGCTTTCAATTTTAATTCACAAAGTGACTGGATTTTATTACCATGCAGAGTCAGCCATTTCTTTTCAACTGGCCTAGCTGGAGGTTTTCCTGCTCCATTAGCGATATGGACCAGCAAGCAAATGAGCAAGAGATGCTTCATCATCATTATTATCATGTTCTCCCAATCCTGTCTCCACAATTTCAATGAATAAATATAAGAATGCACACTATAAGCACATTTACACATATAGGAATGATTATGGTGCATTGTATAAAAATTCTAAATATATAAAGTGGACAACAATGTAGAGAAAATGATAGAAATGGCATCCATTCGTAAATAAACCGAACATTTTTACCACTATGAAAAAAGCGTTTCTTAATCAACCAAACTCCACACATTCTCACGAACAAAATGTAATTCTGACCTAAACTGGACTATATATAGATACTAGACTTAGAAATTCATAACAGTCATTTTGCATTTTAGTACCCATTCATACACACAATTGTAACGACGAATCACCCATAATTAATTTCCCATTTCATGCATTGCATCAACAAGATTTATCAAGATGATCATAAATCATGCAGTCCATTTTTCATGCACATGAAAACACATTAGATAACAAGGGGGCGGGAAAATGGAGTAAGCATGAAAATTCAATAATGGCCGCCTTGCCTTTAGAAGGAAGAGAGAGGCATTCCCTCAAGAAATTCACAAGAGAAAGGGGAAATGAAAAGGGGGGAAAGTCTCAAGGGAATGGAGAAGGTGGAGAGAGATGGGAGGAGCAAATAAGAAGAGGAATTAGTTTTGATTGTGAGAAATTAGAGGAGGAGAAATCCTTAACCAAAATTCAATGCCTCCCACATATTTCTCGGAATAATAGCTACCCAGCCAGCTGCTATATTTTTTCTTTCTTCATGCATGCTCTCTTTTGTACACATTTGACTGGTGCTGATCATCTTATTTTTCTACTTAACTTGTTTTGTACCTTTTTGGACCTTTTTACGTTTCAAAAATGGTGTAAATTAACATTAATTCCTTCTAATTAATGCAACACATGTTCGCAACTCATTTAATTGATGATGGTGTGTTTAGTTAATTAATTGCTACTAATTAATTTTACTCCCTGTCTACGGAGTACATCTTTATCATCATAACCCAATCTCAAAAGCGGTAAACCAGGGCTTTCATAATTCCCAAATACTTCAGTTTGTACTTCTCTATGAATGACGTTGCACTTGACATTAAGATATTAGAAAATATCTTGAATAGGAATAAAAACCTTTGGGATTATAAAATATGAATACTACGAGGCCGTTTGACAGCACTGTTTTTCGGCTTATCAGGCTTATTAGCCGACTTTTTCACCAAACACGTAACTTTTACTTTCGCGCGCTGAGTTGTGTAATAAACAGAAAAAGTAAGGTTGAAGTTATTTTTCTGATTGTTTTGGCTGAAGTTACTATAGATGACTATTTTAGCTATTTTTACATATAATTTTTTCTTTATTTTATTAATAAAATATATTTTACAAATAATTGTTTCTTAAATCAGCAGAATCAGTCAATGCAGTCACTTCAGCCAGAACTTTAGAAATTTCAACAGAATCAGCCAAAACAACCGATTTTCGTGCTACCAAACGGACTCTACGTTAATCTATTCTCCATATATGAGTAAATATATTACTCTCATATTTTATCGGTGTTGGGGGTTCTTCAGGGATGGAGTGTCATCTTTTTTTTTTTTTAAAACAAATTCAATGTTATATTAGATAGATTAGGTAGGAGTTTCACTTAAGGGTAGGGGCGACCCTGTATGTTCGAAGGCCTAGGTGCGGAAAATGAAAATGGGCCTAATGTTTTAAAAATTTGTAGAACATTTTTCTATCTACACTGATATGCATAATAATAGTAATAATAATATAATAATATTTCAAGACATTTGTAAAAAGCTGTCAAACCCTATTCTGTCTAAATCAATCATATTTTAGTATTGGAGATCCTTATTTAAGAAGGGAACAATGATGATCCTATTTGTACACTTTATCAATGTTTAAGTCATATTTAAGGAATTAACTTTATATTACCTCCTAAATACCCCTCCAATGATGTAACCATTCTGAATCACTTCATTTTCAGCAGCTAAATTATTGTTTTTCTATGAGTTATCATCTTGAAGAGGACATTCAGAATTTGACTTATTTAAACAAACAAACTTTTTCATTGAACTTTTTTTTACTTAGCGTCGCTTTCTCAGTTTCTCTAATCATCTCCTTTTTTATTTATCCTATTCAGATTCAATCCTTTTTATTACACATTATTAGAAATCAATCAACAATTAAGAAATCAAACAATCAACTATGAATGAAATCAATTAATAAACTAATCAAATAATCATATCAGACTAATATGGTTTCAAGTGATTTTTTTTTTTGTAAAATTTTAAGAGAATGTTTTTAATCAATGTCCATAAAATTTTAGTTTAAAATTCAATCGGGAGTCGGTAAAATAAATTATTAAAAAATATGCGCCAAAATATGTATAAAAGGTATTGTTTTTCAATAATTTATTTGACTGACTTCTAAATTGAACTTTAAACTATTTTTTTTACATAATCTATACTTCAAAGAGAAACATGATCATAATTTTCACCAACAAAATCATTCCGAAGAACTTCAATAAATTCCACCCGAAAAATTGTTAGTTTAAGGGCTGAAAAAGCAGCCTACTCACACTTATTACAAAGAACTAAATTTGGGTCTATTTGCTTAAGGATGCTTCCATGGTATTTTAAAAGATCTAACTATAGTCGCTTGTTATATGATCTCACCTTGATTGACATTACAATATGGTCCTTTATTTTATTAATCACGACTAAGGATAAGATTGTGGATGCGGTTATGATAATGTACCAAAATTTCCTGCGAAAATGTGTAAGGATGTTGTTCATAGCCTTTTCAGCATTTTGTTTTACATAATACTCCCTCTTTTGGTAAATTTTTAGTCCGTTTTCATTGAATTCTTATTGCGTTTTCCGTTTGTGGTTAAATACAACATACGAAGTATATAAAAATTAAAAAACACGAATATATGTTTTTTTAATAATAATATGTATATTTAATTTGTAAATTATATTGGAAATCAAATGATATTCGATCGGTTGTACGAAGTATATATGTTGCCCTCCAAACCACAAAACCATACTAATTTAATCACACCAGAAAAAGAAAAAAAAAAGGAAACGAAGATTTGGAGGAGCAGAAGCATAATAAATAAATAAATAAACTAAAAACGAAAAAAAAAAAACAGAAATTTGAGAGAGTATATTTAGGATAGTATATTTTTCATACTTCATTTTGTATCTACTACTAGTAGGGTTGTAAACGAATCGAATCGAACCGAATACTTGATAATATTATTCGTATTCATATAATTATCAAATATTCGTATTCGTATTCATTTTAAAATTCGAATTTTATTTTGTATTCGTATTCGATTCGTTTGATATATTCGAATCTTTTTCGAATCGAATTCGAATTCGAAAAACATTAAAGTCAATTTGTGAAAATAATTAAAACTATGATGTATAGTTTGCCCCTTTTAACTCATTTTCATATTACATACTACTATTTCATAGGAAACAAAATACATTTATACAAGTCACTTCAAATTTAATATCAATATAAATAAATTAACGGCGAATTCTAATTGTAAATTAAGCTATTTTGACCTGGTAAAGTAAGAATGTTTAAATTAAAATATGCAAAATGTTTACTTGAATATTATGTTATTAATATTTTTACATTGAATTACATTTATTCATAAGAAGTAATATACGTAGTATATTGTTTGAATGTGTGTGTCTATACACACACACACATAGGTAAGAGATCAAATACAAACCATGCTTAAAATACTAACCTACAAACTCAATAATATGCAACACTTTGAACTTCAATATGCAGTACAAATAATGTAAAGATGCACACTGTGAATTTTAATATGCACTAAAAATAATATGCAGTATTTTGAACTTTAATATGCAGTACAAATAATATGAAGCACTTTGAACTTTAATATGCAGTATAAATAATGTAAAGATGCACAGTTTGTGACAGTTTGTAGGTTAGCATGGGAAGACTAGTTTGTATGTGATCTCATGATCTCACCCCTATATATATATATGATCAGGTCCTTCCGGAGGGACGGGAGGTGCCGTCCGAACTTTACTGTTTGGGGTGGTTCCCGGTGGAATTTTTTGATGAATTTTTTTGAGCATGTTCTTCATCAAGTCTAGTTTATCCATACCAAATTTCAGCTCAAAATTCGATCGGGAAGGCATTCAAATAAATTCTTGAAACATACTGCACATTGTGTGTGTGTGTGTGTGTGTGTGTGTATGACTGCTCAGGTCCAGCCGGAGGGACGGGAGCAGTCGTCCGAACTTCACTGTTTGGGGCGGTTCCCGATGGAATTTTTCGATGAAATGTTTTGAGCATGTTCCTCATCAAGTCTAGTTTGTCCATACCAAATTTAAGCTCAAAATTCGACCGGGAAGACAATCAAATAAATTCTTGAAATTTACTGCACTTTATATAATTCGAATATATTCGAATATTATTCGGATCGAATATCATAGTATTTCTATTCGTAAAATATTCGAATAAAAAATAGATTTGTATTCGTATTCGTATTCTACTTACTCGAATTCGAATCGGCATTTTCGAATTCGAATCACGAATCAAATCAAAATTATTCGATTCGTTTACAACCCTAACTACTAGGCATGGACCGGTTCCGGACCGGGTTGATACAAACCGGGCTTTTTGTTTGTGGGTATAGGCCCGGAACCGGCCCGGGATTCCACCGGAACCGGACCGGGCTCGGACCGGGTTTATTTTTTTTATAGCTTTTCTAATTAATTCCAACCCCCCACCCCCCAAAGCACACAGCCCAACCCACCTACCACCAAAAATATTTGAAAAAACAAAAAAAATGGGCCAGGACCGGTTCCAAAGGAGGGGCAGCCCGGAACCGTCCCAAACAATCACCGGGCAGGGGCAGAGTCAGGACACTGGGCCGGTACAAAGAATATTTTTATAAAAAAATTAACACAAATTTTTTTTACCTTAAAAATTAAGCCATTAAAATTTGGGGTGGGCCTAGGTTGGCCCACCCTTAGCTCCGCCCATGCCCCCAGGCGGTCCTAGGCTTGGAACCGGTCCCGGTTAACTAGGCCGGACCGGTCAGACCAGAACCGGGCCACGCATATATATCTAGTATCTGCCATTGTTTTTCTACATCATTTACTAATTATAGATTTATAGGAGTATAATTTTTTTTTTTAAATGTCGTAAGAAATTCAAATGTGCGTAGTTTACTAAATCGGACCATGTAATCAATGATTCAATAATATTTTGGGTTAAATGATTGATTTTTTTAAATAGCTTCTAAAAGATACTAGTATTGTTTAAAACAGACAAGGGTGAGAATATTATGATCAAATTTTGCTTGTTTTGGACTAGATTCCGAAAACATGATTCAATTGAAGCACATGATTGTTGCCAATCCAGAAAAATTCCAAAATACTGGACATCTTTTCAAATGAAACTTTAAATCTGCACAATACAAACTGTAGAAATTGTAAAAAAAAAAACAGTTTTTTATTAGTATATATAACAGCCAGAACCGACAGAATAAGACTCAAGATGACTTACACACAAGAGATTAAACAAACGTATACGCTACACACACTAATCTTTTCAGCATCAGATAACCAATACCATCCAGACACACTAATAACAACATCAGAAAGACACCCTCCAAACTGTGCACAAATCTGAGACACTCATATCTGTAGTAGGCAGCTATGAAGCTCTCTTTATTTTTGTTAAATACACGATGAACCCTTCATTGCTGTTATTGACACTCTTTACCTTCCAAAGAGGGATTTTATCCACCAAATTCCCTTGTCATTCGATGCACCCTCGACTTCTGGAGGAGTATCAGATTGGGTCGTCTTGTGAAGTTTGTTTACATCATATCCTTCACCTTTTGCCCTCTCAACCAGCTCGTCGTAGATTGCTTCATCAAGATGAGGACTGCGGCACAAAATCTTGATAATTTCATGCAACAAAAGGACGGTTCATTGATGTTAGAATACACAAGAATGAACAACTCTAAAAATATCTGTACTTAGAATTTATGAAAGAATCCGTGGTTATGCTTGGAGTTCCTTCTGTCGGTATATGTCAGCCCCAACTAGAGCAGTCTAAGGCTTTTAAATGAACTTGTATCTATATTTGGCCCGTGCATAATGACTTAACATTGATAATAAGTGAATTTTGGGGAAAACGAAATGTGTTTTATAATTCCAGACTCACCCTGCTTAATCCTGACTAAATCCGCCAGCCCCAAAATAGAACCAAACAGCCACACAGACACACCTAGCACCCTTACTTTTTCTTTTCTTGAAAAATCTATTCTTCGGGAAAATCTCATACCACCTCATACTCCAATCAACTAATGGCTATGGTCTGTCTGTTGCCAGATCAACCTATGTTCTTATAAATTGAGTTCCAAGTTCACCTCGTTTATTTGGTAGTTTATGAAAAAAAATTCTAGAGAACCTCCGAAAACTTGTACTTCGTATTACAGATGTTTTCAAAGGTTGAATTGTATTCTACAGAGTATTTTTTAACAAACTCAATACACATAAGTTCACCAGTTTAACTTAAATTAACTCTATCCAAAGAGACCGTAAGATGTATGAGAACATCAAGGTAGGTCTAAGATCTCAATCCCTTAAAGATGCATCATACATAAGCAAAGATTACAAGTCCCCATCAACAAAAAAATAATATAAACAAAAAAAGAGCAACAACATAAACTCAACATCAACTTTAAACAGAACTTTCTTGGAGGACCTTGTAACAAAATTGAATCTCTTTTCTTTATTACCTTTTCCTCAATGATCATTCTCTTTAGGTATGTTTGGTTCAGGGTTTGTGGGTGTGAGAGAAAATGCCCTCCTTCCCTTCACTTTCTATCCCTCCAATTTGGCGAGTTTAGTATAAACATAAATTAATTTTTGTATGAAATAAATGAATAAAGCGTGATTGTAATGCTATGTGGTGAACAAATGTATATCAAGACAGAGACTTGGCAATCCAAAATCCTCTATTCCAACAACTAAGAATTTAGAGAGGAACATTTTGGAGAGCTATGTTTCAGATTCTGTGAATATTTGAAGCAAACAACTCCATGATAGCCTTGATAGGTAACCATTAACAACACCTAGAAATTGCTCAAAATAGGAGTAAAATATGGAAACAATTCAAATAGAACTAAATAAGTTTTATTCCCAAATTAGGAATTATTTTTATCATATCAAGAGAAAACAGCAATCAAAACTTCCCAAAAAAGGAGGGAATGAGTCCTATTTAGGTGAGAATATAAACTTACACCTATTTGAAAAATTAGACTACGTTTTACTCCAATTTAGAGGATTTTCTCAAAAACATCACTGGCCCTTTAAAAAGACAGTTCACGTTCATCAACACTAGAAATAAGCCCCACATCTTGCTTAGACCCAAACTGACCTACTTATGCTGTTAGATTCTTAAAGTCAGAATTCCATTTACCAGAAACTGCTAAAATGATCTAATTAAATAAGAACCGAGATTGTGACAGAACTGTAAATAAGTATGAAGACAATTGATAAACATACCCAAAGATAGCTTCTGTGAGGTTGACCAATCAGAGCATACTGATAATCCTTGTCTATGTACAAAACCCAGTAGTCTCCTGTCACAGGGATGAGGGGCAAGAAAGGAGGAACATAAAACTTGACCTTAAGCTTAGCCTCATCACTCTTGGGATCCGCTTTGTAAGCACTTCCCTCGATGAAGGCTCTCTTCCCGTTATTCCAAGTCTCATTCAACACATGGATTGTACCATCTTCGTTAAGCGTGTACGTCGCCCTGGTGTCCACCCCATTCTTAGGCTGAAACGTTGACGGGAATGAAGCGATCTCATACCATCTCCCCATGTACCTCTCCACATCCAAACCCTTCACCACGCTCATCTCTTTCTTGCTCGCCATTTCTTCTTCTTTTGCACAATCAAACTGGATTGCAGGCTTAGCAGAGGAAAACTTTCGAATTCCAGAACCTTTCTAGGCTTTTCTAGGGCGGTTTCAAAGCTTTCTCGACTTGGATAAGGTATCTTGCTTGGGGGTGAAGATTATATATAGTGACTAGAGACTTCGAGAGGTGGAGAGCACTCGGTATACGGATATTTTAAACATTTTCTCATGGGATACTGTGAATTATGGATACCCAATTTCATAGTTAAAGACTTGTTTGTTTCATGTTTTCTTGTTTCATTTTTTACTTTTGTTAGGTTTTGGGCCCTTTGGCCCCGTTTGGGTAATGGCGTTTTCAACAAAATGGGGATATTTTTGAACTACAAACTGCATTTTGCAGCGTATAGGTATCAACTCGTTGGAAAACAAACGACCTCAAAAGATTTTAATTTATATATTGAAACAATGACAAAAATAATACTACGTACTACAGAGTACCAGGGGCGGAGCCAGACATTAGTATAAGGGGGGGCGAAATATAATATGTATTAAAATGCTTCGTATAAAATATTTAAAATGGTCATCTACATAAATTTAAAAAATATTCTAACAAACGGGCTAAAAATGTGATATTCAATTATAATATTAAAAAGTACAATGTCATAATCATACGAATAATCTAATGTCATATAATTAATTATTCACTAAAATTTTTCATAATGTTATTACTTATATTGATTTATTTGACAACAAACTAATTTTTTACATAATGTTATTACTTATATTGATTTATTTGACAACAAACTAATTTTTTACATCATGTTATTACTTATATTGATTTATTTGACAACAAATTAACCAATTTCTTCACTAATTAGTGCCTTTATTACTTATATTGATTTATTTGACAACAAATTAACCAATTTCTTCACTAATTAGTGGCACCCTATTTTGAGTTAAAGTTGTTGTGCATCTTTTCGATTTCCATGCTTAGCAGCCCCACTTACCTTTTGAATGTTAAGGTAAACAAAAAATTATTTACTAAATAGTCCATATCATTTAGGGCTTTTGTTTTTTGGAAAAAGGATCAAATAGACCCTTCTACAATTGTGAATAGGTCATCTAAACCCATGTACTAAAAAAAACATCAAATAAACCTATTTACTCTTAAAAATGATCAAATGAGTCAGTTTTACCTGAAATTGACCATCTTCAGCCGGTTACTTTTATTTATGATATTTTATTATATTTTTCTTTTTTATTTACTTTTGTTTCTCTATCTTCCTGGTATGTTAGTCCTGCGCCTTATGACCTTATCTATGTCCCTGTTGCCCTTCGTCTTCATCCTTTACGTTATTTTCTTACACTTGTTTCATTCTTTTTCTCTTTACTTTTGATTTCTCCTTTTTCTTAAATTTATATGAATCAACTTGAATGGTAGCAGACTTGAGTACGTACATCAAGCTCTGGCCACCATTTTACACCGCCAATGGACACCAACTCCCTTAATCAATGGACAGATCTTGAAGGCTGAAGAGGGAAGCTGGACGGGCGGACCAGAAATAAAGAGAGATGTCTCTGTCTCGAATTGAAGACCTGGAGCAGTCTAACGACACTGTTCTTGGAGAGCTGGAGTCATCCCTAATGGAAGCGGGTCTTCTTTTCTTGTTGTGCTACGCTACACGCGGCGCCTGGTTGCCGGAGAAGGGAGGAGCGAAGTTCTCCGGTCAACATCGGAATCGCTCACATCGGTCCTTGGGAAGTACTCCCAGTAGGTGATAAAGGCGGGAGTCCCTTCTGCCAAACTAGCCGATCTTGAAGAGGGAAGCAAGAACACAGACCAGAAAGAGAAAAAGATTTAAGAAAGAAATAGAGGAAAACATTACTTCGTATAAATTAACAATTGACCGGCTATAGGGAGTCCTCTCCCGTTAAATGGACTGATTTGATCAATTTTTTATAGTAAATGGGTCTATATGATGCTTTTTTTTTAGTACAAGGGTTTGGATGATTGATGCACAATTGTAGATGGGTCTATTTAACCCTTTTTCCTTGTTTTTTTGTGCTTTCTCTAATGGATTGATGTGAATTGTGAAACTAACCGCACCAATGAAGCACTACTTCAAGAATTTACTTCCCCTAATGTTGTATATAAGTAATAGACCCGTAGTATTTGGGGGGAGGGGGGGCAAAAAAATGTATTACTATACTATTACTAAAAAAAATTAATAAACTGGGAGGGGCAATGGCCCCCTTAAGGTTAGGCGTACCTCCGCCCCTGCAGAGTACAGACGTTTAACTTCTAAGTGAATACAAGTAAGATCATTTTTTAAATTTGGACAAAAAAGAGAAAAAAAAAGTAATAGTCTAAAATATCTTTGTTTGCCTTATTCCTTCTATAGATCAATTTTCCCTTGCGATCTTCTCAGATCCGCCTACGCACCATCGATGTTCTTTCTGCAATCTTCTCCCATCGCACCACCATCTTGATCATGCGTTGTCGCCGCACCACACCCCAATCACTCGTCATCATCGTCGATCTCCTCGATGCAGATAGATGTGACCCGTGTCATCAAATAAGTTGCACTAATAGATGCTTATTTCACGAGTGTTGTAGTGTTGCGTACCGACAACACTTCTCATCGGAACTAAGGCGGTGTAGTGGCAACGTCTAGGGTTAACAGTGATTGCGGGGCAACGATTAGGGTTGCTAGCATTTTTGGACAATGACAAAGATTGTTGGGACCGTGGATGAGGCTAGTGGTAGGTGCCAGGGGTGGGCTAATACAGAGTATTCAATTTCTTACTTTTAACCCTTTCACAAGGGTTTTATTCTTTAAAAAGCTACATCTTTGGAACTGTTTGATCAAACAATATCATATATGGAGTACTTCGTATAACCCTTTCACAAGGGTTCTATTCTTTAAAAAGCTACATCTTTGGAACTGTTTGATCAAACAATATCATATATGGAGTACTTCGTATAACATTATAATTGTAAATTACTTTTGAACATTTAACTTTTGGGGTGTGTGCTTGGGGTTGGGTGGTTCGAAATGATAAAGGGCAATTTGTGGCAGCCAGAAGTGAGGCGGTATAGGCTGTTTTGACCCCTAAGGAAGTTGAGGTGGTCGGGGTAAAAGAAGTAGTCAGTTTGGCTAAAGATGAAGAGTGGATTAGAGTAGCCATAGAGTCAGATGCAACTCTAGTTACTGTTGGAAAAATGTGTGAAAAATTGTATTAAATGGTAATTTTGGGGCAATATTTTGAGTGGGGTCCACTTCCGATTTGGGTCGGGTCAAAGTGGTTTCGGATTGTCCTTGTTAAGGGCTACAATTCGATATATGGTACGCTCAAAACGGATAACGGGTGAATGAGAAATCTCTTTTCGAAGTTTACCCGTTAGAATGGAAAAACTGGGAAAAAGGATGAGTTTCTAGTGTGTTAATTTACCACACCGGGAAACCCAAGGGATTTGCAACCCTTTATAAAGGGACTCCCCCCTTATGGAGTTAAGATTCCTAAGGGTAAATGCTATCTCCACGCGCGCGCGGGGGGGGTGCAAATCAAATCCTGAAATCGGAGAAGAAAAACTGCGACTTGCGTGCGCGGGCGACCTGCGGACACGAATGTCGTCCAAAAATCTATCTCTCAAGAGATACGGTTAATTTTTGTTTTCTTCCCGAAACGGACGCTCCGGACAGAAGGGCTCGACCAGAACACCTCGGTATGGTGTTCTGGTGGCTCCGGACAGAAACCCTCGAGTAGAACACCTTGGTATGGTGTTCTGGTGGCTCCGGAAAGAAACCCTCGACCAGTACACCTCGGTGTATGGTGTTCTGTTGGGAGGTCTTCTGGTCGCGTTCTAAACCGTTACAGCAATAAATGCCCAACGTTCTTATCTTTTAATGCAGCGTTAAATGGACAGTTCATGGACGATTCAATGCCCAACGGACTGGTCATTGATGTCCAACATTCAGGTCCATTAATTCACCATTTACACACAACAAATCCTCCTATATAAAGGCTGGCAGGTGGTTGCAACAACACATGTTTTTACACGTTGATACACACGAGCTCACGTATTTCTTCAGCTAAAAACACATCCAGTCTCTCTGAAAAATTCCTGAGTGTTCAGACTTGTTCTCGTTCGCTGGAACGTTTGTTTGTGTGCTCAAACATTAGTTCGTAATTATCGTATCTTGGGAAACGATTGTTGCAACGCTCCTAGCACCGTGGGAGGCAATAAATACGTTTTAAGGACATCGTGCGTAGCACGAGCTTTGACTAATTCTACTTCATTTCCTTTCTCGTTTTTCTCTAGTCATTTTAATTAATTTATTTTGATTAATTTTCTTTATTTTCCGAAACACACCCTACAACAGTTAAATTACATGATATTAGACATATGATTAAAGATGAAGATCACTATAAAGTTACTTTGTTAAATTGTAAGCTATGAAGCACGGAAACTTCCCTAGGGTAGCGTATCGGCGTATCCGATACGTTCCCGTATTCGATACTCTAGGATACCCGTACTGTACGTTCCCGGGCCGTATCTGCAATTTTTAAAAGTTTCCATTTTTTTTGTAATTTTTTGAAAGTTTCCGATACTCGTATCCTGACGGATACCCGTATCAACTTTTTTTTTTTTAAAAAAAAATCCCACAATTTACTTAATAAAATTCTAAAAAAATGAAAATCTAAAACTACATTTTACTTGGTAATCAAACAATGGGCCTATATGGCTATATCCGAATTAAGTCATTAACTCATACTCCGAATTGGGTTCTTGCACTTTTAATTTCAAGATTGTAGTTGTTTGACTTATTTCTCATTTTAAATTAATGACTTATTGACTACATTTATATTTCGAGATACACTAGTGTATATGAGAAATATTATGAATTTATTACTAAGTATCTTGAAAAATGAAAATGTTTCAATGCAATGAATGGGTAGACATCATGAGATATTATATGTATGTATATATATATATATATATTCAAAAAAAATCTATTTTTAATATTTATAAATAGACCCCTATAACTTTTAATATTTGTAAATACACCCACATAACTTTTAATATTTATAAATATGGCCCCGTATCCGTATCCTACTTTTTTTGGTTTTGACGTATCCCCGTACCCGTTTCCGCGTTTCCGCGTTTCCGCGTACCGGTATCGGTGCTACATAGATTGTAAGCGATCCATGAATCTAATCGAACTTCTCATACACTTTCAAGGGAGGCCATTTCATCTACGGGTTGTAGGGATAGGTTTGATGTCCAACCTTCCTATATTTTTAGCCTTTTTCTTCCAAAAAGAACTTTTGATTCTAAAATCGTCACCGATAATGTAGTCATTATTGTGTCTATATATACTTTGTTTTGAGTATTATAATTACATGTTAAAAGTTGGGGAGGGAATGTTAAAGTTATTTTAATAATATTATTACTTATTATTTTACTCCTTTCTGTCCTCCGAACATCTGTATCTTAATATTTTAAATTTTGGGTACATCTAAAGGGCTAATTTTAAATAGGAGTATTATGCCTTTTTCGTAATAGAAGTAATAAAATGTGATCGGGAGTCATATTGTAGTATTTTGGTTTTATCATACAACAATATCACTGTTATATTGATTTTTCCATATTTTCAAAGGAACAAAGACTAACAATTTTTTTGGCTTGAAAATATGATGAAATAAAACAAAATATCTCACTAAAGTTTCTGCGTTTCTTTGTTTTACAATCATTTGAAATTCTAGCTATTATTAATAATGAAACAGCAGTTAATGCAATCATTTGAAATTTGCGAAAGTTCATATGATTTGGGTCAAACGAATCATTTTCTGGGTCGGGTCGGATTTGCCTCTCTATCTTTGTCCTACACTTTTTAGTTCCCTTGCAATTTCTAATCATATTTGTGTGATTATAATTCATTTTAACTTTAGTCATAATTTGCAAATTCAATATCAAACACAAAGTTCAAATTTTTATTATAATTATATCACTTGCTAAAGTCTCAATTTTAAAAGAAATGGCTGCTATACTTTTGTACTTCTTGAAATAGATGAAGATGTGGGAATTTAAAAGTTTGAAATGTGAAAAAAGATACTAAATTAATTAGACCTTGAAGATAATTAATTTAAGCAGCTTGAAAATCCATTAGACCATGGGAAGGGATGTTTGAAGATAATTTAAGATCCTTATGGCCATGGTTTTAAGCAGCTTGAAAATCCATTAGACCATCACTTACATTATAGTGGTTAACACTTCACTAATTAATCTCTGACATCAAAATATGAATAATAAAGTTTGAAGAATCATATTAGTGTGAATAGGTTTTTATTAAACTGAAAAGAAAAAACATTTGGTCAAGAAAACATCTATACCGAATTAATATGAAAAGCATTTCATTCCATAAGTTTAAATGAAAAGGGTCTATACTATGCACAAATCGGAGACACTCATATTGTAGTAGGCAACTATGAAGCTCTCTTTATGAAGATCACTTTTTGAATTTGGACAAAAAAGAGACAAAAAAAACAATAATAGTCTAAAATATCTTTGTTTGCCTTATTCCTTCTATAGATCAATTTTCCCTTGCGATCTTCTCACATCCGCCTACGCATCGTCGATGTTCTTTCTGCAATCTTCTCCCATCGCACCAATAGTTTCGTCGTGTGCCGCCACCTCACCACCATCTTGATCATGCGTCGTCGCTGCACCATACCCCAATCACTCGTCGTCATCGTCGATCTCCTTGATGCAGATAGATGTGGCCGGTGTCATCAAATAACTGGCGGTAATAGATGTTTATTTCACGACTGTTGTGGTGTTGTGTACCGACAACACTTCTAGTCAAAACTAGGGCGGTGTGGTGACAACGTCTAGGGTTAATGGTGATTGCGGTGCGACGATTACGGTTGCTAGCATTTTTGGACAATGACAAAGATTGTTGGGACCGTGGAGGAGGCTAGTGGAGTAGTGGTAGGTGCTAGGGATGGTCTAATACAATTATACAAAGTATTCAGTTTCTTACTTTTAACCCTTTCACAAGGGTTTATTCTTTAAAAAGCTACATCTTTGGAATTGTTTGATCAAACAATATCATATATGGAGTATTTCGTACAACATTATAATTGTAAATTACTTGTGAACATTTAACTTTTGGGGTGTGTGCTTGGGGTTGGGTGGTTCGGGATGATAAAGGGCAGTTTGTGGCAGCAAGAAGTGAGGCAATACACGCTGTTTAGACATATGATTAAAGATGAAGATCACAAGAAAGTCACTTTGTAAGCAATCCATGAATCAAACTTCTCATACACTTGCAAGGGAGGCCATTTCGTCTACGGGTCATCGGCATAGGTTTGATTCTAAAATCAGTCACCATAATGTAGTCATGAATGTGTCTATATATACTTTGTTTTGAGTATTATTATTACATGTTAAAAGTTGGGGAGGGAATGTTAAAGTTATATTATGCCTTTTTCATACATTTATTTATATGACAGTATTACTGTTATATTGATTTTTCCATTATTTTCAAAGGAGCAAAGACTCACTATTTTTTTTGGCTAGAAAATATGATGAAATAAAACAAAATGACTCACTAAACTTCCTGCTCTACATTGTTATGCAATCATTTGAAATTCTCGCTATTATTCATAATGAAGCAGTCCGTTAATACAATCATTTGAAATTTGCTAAAGTTCATATTATTCGGGTCAAACGAATCATTTTCTGGATCAGGTCGGGTTTAGCTCTCTATCTTTGTCCTACACTTTTTAGTTCCCTTGCAATTTCGAATAATATTTGAGTGATTATAATTCATTTTAACTTTAGTCATAACTTTAGTCATAATTATATCACTTGCTAAAGTATCAAATTAAAAAAAAAGGCTGCTATACTTTTGTACGTCTTGAAATAGATGAAGATGTGGGAATTTAAAAGTTTGAAAATGTGAAAAAAGATACTACTAGTTGATAACCTTGGGATGAGATGTTTGAAGATAATTTAAGCTCCTTGTGGCCATGGTTTTAAGCAGCTTGAAAATCCATTAGACCATCACTTACATTATAGTGGTTAACACTTCACTAATTAATCTCTGACATCAAAATATGAATAATAAAGTTTGAAGAATCATATTAGTGTGAATAGGTTTTTATTAAACTGAAAAGAAAAAACATTTGGTCAAGAAAACATCTATACCGAATTAATATGAAAAGCATTTCATTCCATAAGTTTAAATGAAAAGGGTCTATACTATGCACAAATCGGAGACACTCATATTGTAGTAGGCAACTATGAAGCTCTCTTTATGAAGATCACTTTTTGAATTTGGACAAAAAAGAGACAAAAAAACAGTAATAGTCTAAAATATCTTTGTTTGCCTTATTCCTTCTATAGATCAATTTTCCCTTGCGATCTTCTCACATCCGCCTACGCATCGTCGATGTTCTTTCTGCAATCTTCTCCCATCGCACCAATAGTTTCGTCGTGTGCCGCCACCTCACCACCATCTTGATCATGCGTCGTCGCTGCACCATACCCCAATCACTCGTCGTCATCGTCGATCTCCTCGATGCAGATAGATGTGGCCGGTGTCATCAAATAACTGGCGGTAATAGATGTTTATTTCACGACTGTTGTGGTGTTGTGTACCGACAACACTTCTAGTCAGAACTAGGGCGGTGTGGTGACAACGTCTAGGGTTAATGGTGATTGCGGTGCGACGATTACGGTTGCTAGCATTTTTGGACAATGACAAAGATTGTTGGGACCGTGGAGGAGGCTAGTGGAGTAGTGGTAGGTGCTAGGGATGGTCTAATACAATTATACAAAGTATTCAGCTTCTTACTTTTAACCCTTTCACAAGGGTTTATTCTTTAAAAAGCTACATCTTTGGAATTGTTTGATCAAACAATATCATATATGGAGTATTTCGTACAACATTATAATTGTAAATTACTTGTGAACATTTAACTTTTGGGGTGTGTGCTTGGGGTTGGGTGGTTCAGGATGATAAAGGGCAGTTTGTGGCAGCAAGAAGTGAGGCAATACATGCTGTTTAGACATATGATTAAAGATGAAGATCACAATAAAGTCACTTTGTAAGCAATCCATGAATCAAACTTCTCATACACTTGCAAGGGAGGCCATTTCGTCTACGGGTCATCGGCATAGGTTTGATTCTAAAATCAGTCACCATAATGTAGTCATGAATGTGTCTATATATACTTTGTTTTGAGTATTATTATTACATGTTAAAAGTTGGGGAGGGAATGTTAAAGTTATATTATGCCTTTTTCATACATTTATTTATATGACAGTATTACTGTTATATTGATTTTTCCATTATTTTCAAAGGAGCAAAGACTCACTATTTTTTGGCTAGAAAATATGATGAAATAAAACAAAATGACTCACTAAACTTCCTGCTCTACATTGTTATGCAATCATTTGAAATTCTCTCTATTATTCATAATGAAGCAGTCCATTAATACAATCATTTGAAATTTGCTAAAGTTCATATTATTCGGGTCAAACGAATCATTTTCTGGATCAGGTCGGGTTTAGCTCTCTATCTTTGTCCTACACTTTTTAGTTCCCTTGCAATTTCGAATAATATTTGAGTGATTATAATTCATTTTAACTTTAGTCATAACTTTAGTCATAATTATATCACTTGCTAAAGTATCAATTTAAAAAAAAAGGCTGCTATACTTTTGTACGTCTTGAAATAGATGAAGATGTGGGAATTTAAAAGTTTGAAAATGTGAAAAAAGATACTACTAGTTGATAACCTTGGGATGGGATGTTTGAAGATAATTTAAGCTCCTTCTGGCCATGGTTTTAAGCAGCTTGAAAATCCATTAGACCATCACTTGCATTATAGAGTGGTTAACACTTCACTATTAATCTCTGCCAACAAAATATGAATTATAAAGTTTGAAGAAACTTATTAGTGTGAATAGGTTTTTATTGAACTGAAAAGAAAATACAGATTTGGTCCAGAAAACATCTATACCAAATTAATATGAAACAACATTTGATTCGATAAGTTTAAATGAAAAGTGTCTATACTATGCACAAATCGGAGACGCTCATATCTGTCTGTAGTAGGCAACTATGAAGCTCTCTTTATTATTGTTCTGTACACAATGAACCCTTTGCTGTTGTTATTGCTGTTTTTATTGCCACTCTTTACCTTCTGAAGAGGGATTTTATCCACTGAATTCCCTTGCCATTCGATGCACTCTGGACTTCTGGGGGAGTAGCAGATTGGGGCGTCTTGTGAAGCTTATTTACATCATACCCTTCATTTTTTGCCATCTCAACCAACTGGTTGTAGGTCGCATTGTCAAGCCGAGGACTCCGGCACAGGATCTTGAAAGTTTTGTGAATTAAAAGGACAATTTAACGTTAGAAACACCAATAACTAAAATAAATCCGCACTTCAAATTTATGGAAAGATCAACGGATATGCTTGGAGTTCCTTCTATTGGTAAAGGTCAACCCCTATAAGGCTTTATAAATGAAGGTGTATCTATATTTGTCCCATATATGATGACTTTACATTGATATCAGGTGATTATTGGGGGAAACAAATTGCATTTTGTAATTCCAGACTCCCCCACTTAACCCTGCCTGAATCTGCCAGACCCACAAGGCGATAATAGATCCCAAAGTGTTTCTGAAAAGTGTTTCTATTGAAAGGACAGTTTATGTTCATCAACATTTAGATTAAAGCACATATCTTGGTTAGATCCAAACTGGCCTACCTTATGTTGTTAGGTTTAATTAAGTCAGAACTCGATTAATGAGAAAATGATCTGTAAAAAGGAAGCAAGAATGTGACAGAACTGTAAATAAGAATGTACAGAACATACCCAAAGATAGCTTCTGAGAGGATGACCAATGAGAGCATACTGATAATCCTTGTCTATGAACAAAACCCAGTAGTCTCCTGTGACAGGGATGAGGGGCAAGAAAGAAGGAACATAAAACTTAACCTTAAGCTTAGCCTCATCACTCTTGGGATCAGCTTTGTAAGCAGTTCCCTCGATGAAATCTCTCTTCCCGTTATTCCAAGTCTCATTCAACACATGGATTGTACCGTCTGGGTTGAGCTTGTACGTCGCCCGGGTGTCCACCCCATCCTTGGGCTGGAATAATGACGGGAACGAAGCAATCTCATACCACCTCCCCATGTACCTCTCCACATCCAAACCCTTCACCACGCTCCCCATTTCTTCTTCTTTTCCACACTCAAAAACTTGATTGCAGCAGAGGAAAATTTCAATTTCAGAACTTCTCTAGGGGGTTTTAGTGCTTTCTCGACTTGGATGTGGTATCATGCTTGGGAGGGAGCATATATATAGTTTTTCGAGAGCATTCAATGAGGCGTGGTATGTGTATATTCCAAACATTTTCTCATGGGATACTATGATCGATACGGAGTAATAAATTGTGGGTATTCAATTTTATACGCATGTAGTATATTTTTTAGGGAAATTTCCTAGGATATGACTAAAACTCGATGTGTTTCTCAATCTATGATCTAACTAGTTTTTATACTTTCGTATGACTAAAAATCCAAAAAAAAATAAAGAAATCTCGTTTATTTTTAAAGATTGAATGACGAAAATACCCTTATTTAAAATATGTGCATTTTGCACTAATTTTACTGCACTTTATATTATCGTTAATGCACTACATTAATGCACGACTTTAATGCACATCCGGTAATAATCACTGCACTTCCGCCGAAATTAATTTTCTTCTAATTCATAATGAGGATTTTTCAGATTTAATTATTTTATTATTTTATTATTACATGGTGGCATTACTACTTTGTGTCAATGCATTGCTGGTCATAATTATTGCACTTCCCGTCAATGCATTCATTTAATGCTCATATACAACACTATCTATTGCAATGTTCACTGCCCATATTCAATGTCCAAAAACTCTAATTTTAAAAATACAAAAAGAGAAGAACAAAATCAGGTCTCAATTGTTCAATGCAATGCACTCAGTATGCCAAAAAAATGTACTGCATCCCGTATGCCAAAAAAATGCACTGCACTCCATAATTATTGCACACAATGCTACTAGAAGTCAAAGTATTTCTCGCAAATTATTAGACGTGTTCCAAATCCCAGAGAAACAATCAACCTCATCCGCATATTATTTGTGTGCACAGAGGCGCCCGCCGACAGCCACACAATCGACCACCAAGATTCCTCCACCAAAAACTCTATCTGACCTCCTCCGTTGCTTCCTCGCCGTCAGAACTCTGGGTGGGGACTTGCTCAACGATGGCCTTTACTCCATCTCACCTTCTCCATCTTCACAGAGAGCGTAACTGAGAAAGACACGGAGGTTACAGAGAATGACCTGAGGCGGCGATAAGCGGCTGTGCGGCGGGGCAGCGGCTGTGCGGTGGGCGGTGGGGCAGGGCGGTCGGCGGGCCATGGGGCGGCGGCGGGGGTGTGCGGCTACGGGTGAATCTATGAGCGTGGGAGAAGGAAGGCTAGGGTTGGAGAAAATAGTAGGAGCTTAGGGTTTTATAGATACAACTTAGTGGGTATATTTGTCCATCTAATTTTTTTATTTATTTATTTATTACGAATTTTAATTAAATATTATGAATTTTAATATTATTTTGATAAAAAAACTTGTTAGGTCATAGGTTGAGAAACTTAAGAAGTTTTAGTCATACTCAGGGTAATTATCTCTATTTTTTAATTATTTTTGTTCTAGATAAGTGCTAACATTATTTGTTGGGATGAATTCCGATTAAACGCATGTAGTATACTTTTTAATTATTTGTTCCAGATAAATGCTAGCATTATTTGTTGGGATGAATTCCGATTCAGTCTTAAATAGACCTGATCTGCTTAAAAAACTCAAAGCAAATCGTACTCTTGACTGTTCGTAAAATACTCATAGACCCGACATCTAATAGTCGAATTCAGAGCAAATCAGATTTAAACAAACTTGATCAGATTTTGACAATTGTAAATTACACATAAACCAGACATATATCAATCCAATTCACTCCAGACCAGATAGGACTAGAAATGCTAACACACACAAAACCAGACATCTATCTAATCTATCAGAAGTATGATGATAAGTACGAGTATCGTTGAATTAACTAATTTCAACGATTAAACTAAAATAAAATGGGAGATTTCCCTAAACATGACTAAATAATAAAAACAAAACATTAAAAAATTAATGGCAAAATTGAAATAATAGGAGTTTCAAGTTTAAATTCCCAAAATAGGACTAACTCTTCCTATTCTACTATTCCCTTATCATTCTTAGAAGGATTTTTAAAATAATAATAACAAAACATTCAAAATTAAAAGAAAAATAAAAAACGTAAAATATAAATAGAAAATATACCGGCCTCAGTTACCACCTCAACCACTTTCCAACGCCGCCACCTTCGATCGCCGGAAAAGAATGCTAATTTGAAAAAAAAAATGTCGTCGTGATCGTGATGACAATTTTGAAAAGAAAGTTGAATATTTCTAAAGAGTAAAATTGTCATCTTCATGACATATTCAAAGGAATGTGGCGATTTTTACACAAGAAGGCATTTTTCTCCGGCGACCGGAGCTTGTGGTGCTGGGAGGTGGAGGACACGGTGGAATTGGCCTACATATTTTTTAGGTATTTTAATTTATTGTTTAGGCTTTAAAAAAATTAAACATGTTTTTTATTTTTATGTTATTTCTTCACGTTTTTATTATTAATTTATAAATATTTTATTATGTTTTATATTTTTATTTTAAATAAAACTTTGATTTTCTTACTAATAAGATAAATCTATTAGATATTATAGGAGGGGTAGAATGGGAAGAAGGGTCATATATTAGTACTATATAGGGAATAAAAAGATTGTAGTCTTATTGTTGAACTTTGGCTAATTTTAGTCCTATGTGGGACTAATACCCAAATAAAATAAATACGTACGAGTACCAGGGATTTTTGGGCAAGAAATAATTAATGCAAAAACAAAACACAATTAATGGTTCATTCTAATTAATGATGAAAGCGAAGCAGAGATTGATTTTGGGACAACCAGATTTCAGGGCTGATCAGTCTTAAATATATGAAAGTTATTTAATTGAGCAACGCATGCAATACTAAGTTCTTATTGCTCTCGCATCGTAAAATACAATAATATAGAGAACCAAACTAATATCTCATGCGACAAGTTCCGAAATTATTGCCACAATAAATGGGCGTACAACTCCCTATCATTTACTAATATCATAGAATAATTTACGTCTCTCTTAAAGTATTCTATGTGCAATTATAATTTTAGCTGCCGTTCCAGATTACAACATATATCAATTAAGTTATGCAAAAACAAATCAAGTAAATAATAATCATGCATTTAAACCTTCAAGAATGAACCCTAAATCATGATTAATAACCCTAAATCATGATTAATAACTCATTCATCAATCCCGAATCCCTAATTAAAACTATTCACAATTCATAATTGATAGATCAACAGAATTGATAAGAAAAAATTAACTGTCATTAATTAAAAAGATAAAACTTTCTAGAGAACATTAGCTATTATATTTGTCACATTAACTTTTGTATATTAAGAAGTTTATCAATGTCTTTCATATAGGCACCGACTTGGTCCGCTCCCGAATCAAGACTGGTCCGTATTTGACAAAGAAAAGGGAGACGTGTGACCGGCCCGCTAGAGAGTGGTCCCAGACCGGGTCGGGTATACCGACCAGGTCTTGGTCAATTTTTTCGAAGTTGTCCAGCCAGCCGTTGGGGACTCTACCGTGTCCGGGACCGCCCGGTCCCGGTCACAATAAATAACACCCGGGACCAGGTAATGAATTCAGAGGCGAGGGCGGGGGCGGTCCTGGACCGGGACCCGAAAAGCAATCTCAGGCCAGCCCAAACAGTGTCGTGCCCGATTCCGGTTCAATCGGGACCGACTGCTGAGTTGATTCCTCCTTTCACAGAAATGTATATAGATTTATTGAAATCAATAGAAATCATTCATTCAAAAGTGATTCATTTTAAAAGTCTACGGATTAAAAGCCTATGGATTTAAATTAAAAGTGCTTGATTTTTTTTAAAAAATCTACGGTTAAGAAAATAGATTTTAATTTTACCAAACAGTGAACACAAAAGTTTTGTTTGAGTTGGCTAAATTTGATGTAAAAGACTATTTTAACTATTTTTCATATTATTTTTCTTTTTATTAGTAAAATACACACTGATAAGGTAAAATTGGAGGATATATTAGGCTTTTAAAATAAAAAATAAATTAACGTTGTGAAAAAACTAGGAAAAATTGACAAGAATAATCTCACATTTCTCTGGTCTTCTCATAATAATCTCACCTTTACGTAATCCAAGAATAATCCCACCTTTGCACCCTATCTTCTTTCATTGGACCCTGACCTATTGATGACCTACAAAGGTGAGATTATTTATATAAGATTTTAAAAAAGGGGTCCAATGAAAGAAGATGTGGTGCAAACGTGAGATTATTCTGGGATTATATAAAGGTGAGATTATTATGAGAAGACCAGTGAAAGGTGTGATTATTCTTATCAATTTTCCCAAAAAACTATTCAAAGCATCTTTTCATTTTTGTTTTTACCTATGAAGCATGGATACTTCATTAGGGTACCGTATCGACGTATCGGAAACGTTTCCGTATCTGATATTCTAGGATACCCGTACCATACGTTTTCGGGCTGTATCTGCAATTTTTAAAAGTTTCCATTTGTTTGAGTTATTATTTTAAAATTTCGGATACTCGTATCCTGACGGATGCACATATCAACTTAAAAATAAACTTCCCAAAGAAACTTTAAAACAAAAACACCCAAAATTTACATAATAAAATTCTCAAAAAGGAAAAGCTAAAAATAATTTTTACGTTTATTTTATGTGCTACAAAACTAATGAGTCTATCCTAATTCACTCATCCTCCTATCCCTAACTCTAATTATCCCTAGAAATAAATAGCTCAAATGAAAATATATATTAGAACTTTTAAAATACTCCGTATTGTTTTCTATCTTTATTATTCTAGAACTTCGAGTACTTGCACTTTTAACTTCAAAATTGTAGTTGCTTGACTTATTTCTTAGTTTAATATAATGACTTATCGATCATATTTATATTTCGAGATGCACTGGTGTATATGAGATAAAATATGAATTTATTTTTAAGTATCTTGAAAATGTAAAATGTTTCAATGTCATGAATGGGTAGACGTCAGAGGATAATATATGTATTTTTTTTTTCAAAAAATATGTTTTTTTAATATTTATAAATACACCCCTATAACTTTTAATATTTATAAATACACCCCCCATTATTTTAATATTTATAAATATGGCCCCGTATCCGTATCCTACTTTTTTGGTTTTGTCGTATTCCCGTACCCGTTTCCGCGTACCCGTATCGGTGCTACATAGGCTTTTACCGCATTAAACAACCAAATAAAAAATGTTTACTAAACACCAAATATAGCTGTCAAAATTTAAAGTCAATTAAGAAAAATGGTTGATGGGCTATTTACGAAACACCTCCATAAAATTTAATAAAGAAAGTCTATCATGTTCTTATGAAATGTCCTTTAACCTTGCCTCTAGAGGTAGCTCAATATTCGTAAAAGAGTTCTATCTGTCTATAAACTAAAAAATATGGAACAATTATAACCTCCTCTCTTATAACTTCGTAAAGTTTAATAGACATTTGAAACAATAAAATAAAAGTTGTGTAATTTAGATTTAACCAAAAGAGAGAAAATTGATGAAAATACAAACTAATTAATTAAAAAAAGTTCGACAATGTTTTAATGTTTCAAGGGGAGGCAGTGGCCTGTGGCCATCTAAGAGCCATGATGTGAGGTTTGAAATTGATGATGCATACTTTGAATATCATTCTGAAATCAATTAGTATTTTTTTTTGACAACCATTCCAAATCACTATTAAAAAAAATTGTCCTCAAAAGTAATGATTGAGCTGGAGAACACAAGATGACAAGCTCCTGATTTACCTGCACTTTCAGAACTACACACTCAAAAACAACTCATTGAGGAAATGAACACATTATCATCTTTATCTCTTCTCTCTATCTTATTCATCTTTGCTATTTTCTCAGCACTGGGAGAATCAAGGGCAAGCTATTTCCCAGGCTGCTACAAAGCTTCAGTAGTGAAGAAACAAGCCCAGCCTACTGACCCAAAGTTTCCATATGAAGTCAAGTACTTCCCCCAAACTCTTGACCACTTCACTTTTGTACCCAGAGGCTACAAAATCTTCTACCAGAAGTACCTCATCAACAAGGACTATTGGCATAAGGGAGCCCCAATCTTTGTGTACACTGGAAATGAAGGAGATATTGATTGGTTTGCTGCAAATACTGGTTTCCTGCTTGATATTGCTCCAAAGTTTCATGCTCTTCTAGTCTTTATTGAAGTACGGTATCTTCCCTCAACTCAAAAGTAACTTCTCATAAATTTTTTTGATAAAAAAAGATCTTTTATGTATTCTGTAGGAACTTTATTATTAGTAGTAGTTCCTAGGCTAAATTTTCTCTTTTGCTAGTACTATAAATACTCCCTCAACCTTAGTCACAGTTCAAAGTTATAGCACCCACCAAACAAGCACTTGTACAGATCAGACATGTGCTTACATATTACATACTGTCTAATTTAGAAAAATTGTTTTGGAATCACAGTATATAAGTTTTCCTGGTCCAGCTTTTCTGTACCCAAAAGAATGAAAAAAGAAAAAGTGCCCCAATTACTCCGATTAGTATACACATGCAGCAGATGTATTTCAAACTCCTCACTTACATAAGTACATTAAGTATCTAGTTTGACTTAGGTATTGATTTTCCATAAATGCCTCTCAATTAAAGATTTAGAAAATGTCAAAAAGATAGTAAGCACTTTCATCTATGTAGAGGAAAGAAAGCTTTTGTAAACTTCAGGAGTTGTTTGAGGTTTCAATCCTGCAACGAAAGTTCTCTGAAATCACTGATTCGAATTCTCGGAAAGCTATTAGAGATTTACCCAGCCATTAATTTTTCTACCAGTGGAACTATTCTGTCCAAAGGTTCTGTGCACCTACTTACATGTTAAAAGGTTGTTTTTTACCCAAAATATTACTACGTACTAGAAAAGGAAATGTTACTTAATCTAAAGACATACCGAAAAAAGAAAGGGAGTATTTATATTGGGTTGGTAAGAAATAATAGTTTAAGCATTTTCTAATTAGTTTCTCATTGAAGTGATAAATACTCCAAGGACTAGTAAGATTAATGCTTGTATATTGTACTATGCAGCATAGATATTATGGAGAATCAATGCCATTTGGGAAAAAATCATACAAGTCAGCAGAGACACTAGGGTACTTGAACTCACAGCAGGCCTTAGCTGATTATGCAATTCTTATAAGGAGTTTGAAACAAAATCTGTCTTCAGAAGCTTCTCCTGTTGTGGTGTTTGGTGGCTCCTATGGCGGAAGTGAGCGCGGTGAACCATATCCAATTAGTCTCCATCCCTTTAGCATAAAAAATTAGCTATATGGAAAATAATCCACTTTTGTTGTATAGATATTATAACAATATCACACTAGCTCTATTTCTTTGACTGTTTACATTCGGTATATCACTATTGTTTCTTGCCCATCTGTAGCCTTCTGGGAAAAAATCTGACACTTATCAACTATTTCTTCTATTAGATTAACCTTTTAGGAACAGATCAGATTTTTAATTTGCTCCAATGTTAGGCTTATCCTGTAAAGGTGAAATACAACTCACATCAATGGCACTTAGTATTGATGATGCATTGCAAGTATACCCTTATGTGTTAAATGAAGTTTATATTCACCACAGTGTTGGCTGCTTGGTTCAGACTCAAATACCCACATGTAGCAATAGGTGCATTGGCATCTTCAGCGCCAATATTGCAGTTTGACAACATCACTCCATGGTCAAGCTTCTATGATGCAGTTTCTCAGGACTTCAAGGTTTGCCTAGAAACATAACTTAATGATCATGACTCTATCCCCCTCTTTTTTATAAATAAAAATATTTTGGAAAGGCATAGTTCTACTAGGGCCTCATTTTTTTTCAATCCAATCCACTCGAAAACAGCTCATAAAAATCTTTTCTTTAAACAAAATACTCCCTCAGTTTCAAAGTAATAGTTACGTATTTCCCTTTTGGTTGTCCCAAAATAAATGTTATGATTCCTTATGCTTACTTTTTCACTTACAATTTTATTAATCTACTAGCCCAAACAAAGTGTCACCATTAATTTTAGACAGAGGGAGTATTAAAACATACCTTACTAGTTATATATAATGATCTAAACTTAAAGATGTTTAACTACTCCTCATGTTCTATAAGGTTTTAAGATGGAAACCCATGTGCATATACCAGAATGTAGTCACTCCCCTTTTAAAACTACACAACCCTTCATAAAACAGAGTAAAGTTCTCATATGGGAATATTTACTTATCTATTTGTGTTTGTTTGGATGATTTAATTTTTGAATAGGATGCAAGCTTGAATTGTTATGAAGTGATAAAAGGAAGTTGGTCAGAGTTAGCTAGTCTTTCGGCAGCTGAGGTCACAAATATTTTCAAACCTTGCAAGTAAGTTTTATGAATGAGAAAAGATATATGCTTTATGTAGTCAAGAGAGCTTTATAAATTCTTAAACTCCGTGAATAAGAATTAAAGAATTTGTTGAAAACCAGGACTTTGAAACATTTGACTTCAGCTGGGGATTGGCTTTCAACAGCATTTGTTTATACAGCTATGGTGAACTACCCAACTGAGGCCAATTTTATGAAGCCATTACCTGCATACCCAGTGGAAAAGGTTCAGATATCCTTCTTAAATAAATGCTCATTTGAGTAGGCAAAACATACTTCATCAAAAGCATTTATTGACTAGTTTTAAAATTTTATTTTTTAGATGTGCAAGATAATTGATAGCTTTTCCACCAAAGTTTCAAAGGTTGTTAAGGCATTTGCTGCTGCAAGTTTATACTACAATTACACTGGAACAGAAGAATGTTTCCACATAGAAGATGAATCTGATGATCATGGTCTTAGTGGTTGGGGCTGGCAGGTATTTATTTACACCAGTCAAAGCTTGTCCATATAATATAGGCCCAAAAAAGAATGTGATATAATGAGAGAATAATTAAGAATCTAGTGTGTTAGGTTTGAGAACTGTGCACTAAACACAAATTTGCATCGCCATGACTAGAAAAGATGGCGGGTTTTTTCAAATAAAAGAAACTTTTTCACCACGAATTGAACGTTTCTCAAACAGAAATGTGAACCACAAAACCAAAATATTCACGATATTGCATCATCCTCACTTCTTACTGTAACAATCATTCTAAAGAACCGAACCCTATATATATACGTCAATAGCTGTGAGATTGATAATTGAACTTGCTTTTTATTTGGTATAATATGTGTACTTCAGGCCTAGTTTGATTATTATTTTAAAGAATTTTAGAATGTGTCTAGAAGATAGGATATATATCTTTGGTGCTTTGAATCCTGAAGGATGAACAAAAGCATTTGATTGTACACTAATCTAAGTCACATGAACTACTACAATTAGAAGTTCTAGCTTATCACCATTTTGTAAAGCAAAATTTTTAGAAGTATAAGCAAAAAACTTTCTTTCCCTTCATTAATAATCTCTATTCTATATTGTTCAAAGTTTAGTCTCCTAGTTTACACACACTTCCTCCAAATATGTGAAGACTACATGTAACGTGCCATGTACATTGATGTATGTTATGGTTCAGGCATGTACAGAAATGGTTATGCCAATGATAACATCAAACGAGAGCATGTTTCCTCCATCCTCTTATAGTTATAAGGATACCGAGCGCTACTGCGAGATGCAGTACGGTGTGAAGCCCCGACCACATTGGGCCGTCACTGAATTTGGGGGCAATGTGAGCTCTCTTTTCCTTGTTTGTATATGTTTGTGCATTTTGAAATCTTGAAGTTTGTTGTTCTTGTTCCCTTTTCAAGTCTTATTGGGATCAAGTTTGTTTTAGCGGCTCTAATATTATATTAAGACTGAGTTTCATTTTAAAATGTCAATCCGATAAGAAAAGGTTTGTCAAGCCTTGTATATGAGTGTGTATCTTTTCTATTTCACCATTGTGGGATAACATAATAATATTAATTTTTATCCATGGTAGGGGATTGAGAATGTGTTAAAGAAATTTGGGAGCAATATCATTTTCTCTAACGGAATGCAAGATCCGTGGAGTAGAGGGAGGTCAGTCGAATTTCTTGACATTACCATTCTCTAATATTCTCCATTAATGATCGACGTCATGTGAAAAGAATTAGATGTTTTAAATTGGATTGAATTTTTTTAAATCATATGTTATTATATACTCATAATATTTTTTAAATGCAACTAATGATACAATCCAATAAATTTATACATATTCTTCTAAAATTATCAGAACACATTAAAGACCATATATTAGACAAAAGCACAAACATGTGATTTAGAGTATTAGGGAGTTCTTTGGTATATTTGAACTTTTATTTCAATTTATTGCTTCGACATGATTAGAGCACGTTTAGTAACCACTATTTTCGGTTTATCAAAAGACTTTTTTTACATGTAATTTTTAATTTCGCACGTTGAATTTTGTAATAAAAAAATAAGGTTAGCATTTTTTTGTGGCTAAAATGAATAAACTTTTAACCTGCTTTTCATTTAATTCTTCTCTATTTTAGTAATAAAACCTAGCACATTCAGCTGTTATAGCCAATTCAACATTTCACAAATTTCGACGGATTTAATCGATTTAGCCAATTTGAGTATTCCAAAATTGGCTCTTAATATATTGTTGTGGTGTTTGACAAACAACATATTGACAAGAGGTTTTTCCTAAAATGTGAAGTTATTAATAGTGTAACATCACGATCACTATATTTTTATACTTTTATATTTAATATATTTATAGTAACTAAAATTTACTCCGTAATAAAGTAGTCACTACAAAGGTCACAAACTTATCCATCATTTTTATTTTAGTAATATACGAAGTATATGTCACTATTTTATACAACGGCTAAATAGATCATGAATAATATTAACTTCAAGAAAAGATTTATTTTGTAGACTCTAGTGTAAGGGTAGACACAACTAGACAAATTGTTCCTCGATCAGCCCGTTCCAGAACTGTTTTGGTTTCAATTGTTCCAATATGAGTTGTGCCATCTTTGTACTTTTATTTATTTATAAATTTACACGTTTGGTGACTTGGTCCTATTTTAGAGGAACCGGTTATATTTTCTGCTCCTAAACTATATAGTCCGATTCCGGTCCAGTACTCGTATCCTATTAATTTGCCCAGTGTCCAAACCCCCCAAGTCCCAACCAAGCATAGGGAATATATTTTAATATAGTACTAGTATATCTTATATTGAGAGAGAAGAGATTGATTATCTTTTTAATTGAATGGACTTCACGTCTATTTATACTATAACATTTTTTGGGTTTTATGTGATAGTGTTCTGAAAAACATATCGGATAGCATTGTGGCTCTGGTGACTGAGAAAGGTATGCCACTAGTTTTGCTTGATTAAATAAGTGATTACTACTGTTTTAATCATAAATGGTTTTTGTAAACTAGTAATTTGTAATGGTATAGGAGCACATCATGCTGATTTTAGGCAAGCTACTAAGGATGACCCGGACTGGCTCATCAACCAAAGAGAGAAAGAGATTGAAATTCTTCACAAATGGATTGCGGAGTATTACATGGATATCAAGGCCAACATTTAGAGAAAAAAAATACCATTTTCATAGCTCTTTTTTATTTTTAATAATTACGTTACATTATAATTACTCTTGTTTGGTCAAAGCAAATCGATTGACAATATTTATCAATATGGGAAAATTTTTATTTCATGCAACCAGGGTATTTTGCCGAATGAGTCCGGAAAAAGTTTCCGTAGAACTAAAAGGTAAGGATTGTTTGAGGAATGCTGAAAACGATTGTTAGTGACCTCCTAAAAATGAACTGCTTAATTGTTTCAATTGCAGTAATACTGCCATCCTTCTGGTCAATCTGGTCAATCAATAACCTGTAATGAGGAACCAAATCAGAGTAGAAAGTTAAAAATAGATGAAATGTTTGGCAAATGTTGTACTTCTCTGAGAATTAAGGCTTTGTTTGGTAGCCTTCTCTTGACTCTTGCTTATTTTGTGCATGAATTTTTTCTACTATAAAAATCTTCAGCAAAAATGAAAAGCTTTGAAACGAGCAACTAAGAGCATCTCCAATGCTAAAACGTTAACGGTGCATACGTGACATGAGAAATAATCAATTAAAAAACAAATAGAAACGATACATATGTGGCATGAAAAGCTTTGAAACGAGCAACTAAGAACATCATTTTGGTAAGTTTTTCTTCACAATGTCAAGCACAATGTCTAGATGTAGACATTGTGGTTGACATTGCAGACAAAAACTTACCAAAAACACATAAGACCGTGGAAAGAAGGAGAGAGAAATGTCATAAAATCAATATTTTGTGTCTATATCTCTCATGCCACATGTGCACCGTGCATAGCATTGGAGATGCTCTAAGAGACTATAATAGCCAGACGCACATTTCCCGCTCAGGTCCATCCTAAATCCATTTACATCACTCCTCAGGTGCTTTATACAACATTGCGGATATGATGAAATATATAATCATCATCATTACCCTTATTACTGCAAAGGCTTCCACCTACGATGAAGTAAAGGGGGTCGATATACGCAGCCTTACTAAAGCACAGAGAGATTGTTTTCACCCATGGTGAAAATTCAAAATTGCGGCGAAGATTGCATGGACTAACGGTTGCTTCACAACAAAGAAGCATAAACAGTTTAATGGGCCACTTTTTTATTTCATCATATTCCCAAACCCAAAAATAGTGAGTCTTTGGCTCCATTGCAAATGATGGAAGAAAATATGTCAATATCATGTAATGTCAGTACCATTAGAGAAACCACAGAGATATCCATTGATTTGCGTGAGATGAGCTCTTGGCGCACCTAAATGAAAGTCATTGTTAGAACTCCAACAATATGTAAGACATAGCCATGAGCCAAATGACCAAAATGGCTGACAACAGTTTCTTAATTAGTTTCTTTTCCGTGCAAGTCTAATATTGACTACTCTTTCCTACTTGTAAAAACCAAAAACTACACTATCTATAATTATACATTGAATGATAGCACTCATGCTTGCAATGCCATCAAATGTTCAAATCAACTTCATTCATGGATTTCGGTGAAAATATAATTAAATGCAACACATATCTAGAAAGGTTAAACCACAATTCTATAACCCCATGTTTGAACAAATTCTATACCGTAAAAAAACAAACTCTTTGAAATTAGGCATTTATGCAACACATCCTCTGTCTAAAAACATGTATTGTTTGATCCATGTATAACTTTTTAATTTAGGTTACACGTGTACAATTAGGTTTTTTCTGGGCAAACTACAAATTTCTGAGCTGAAAGAGGGGTGATCGAAAAATCAGACACTCTCTCTCTAGGAGGTCTCTAGATCTAGGGTTAAGACAGAAGCGGCTCACAAAAACAAACGAACCAACAAGGGAAAAAATAGGTAGGTCAGGGTAACCCAATGAGGTAAGTATGTTAGAGCAGCAACAGACCAAACAAAGGGGGCAAATACAAGAAGTTTTTGGGCTAGGCTGCAAAGAAAGATAGGCCCAAGTCACACAACGGAAAATAGAAGGCCTAAGCTATATGGCCAATACTTCTCACATTCTCCACCTTATTGGTCCTATGTGGTGCAGAGTAGACAATAGTGACATGGAGGGACTCGTCATTGCTGGGTTGCCTATAATATACAAGAATATAATAGAAAAACAATTGGAGATGCATAAAACACTCCATAGGTCACAAAAACCAAAAGCAAATTGAAGAAATATGTAACACACTCTCTGGATCAAAGAGACCCAAGGGACACAAAAACACCCCAGAGAACATAGGGTTCCGGGGAAAGGGCTAAGGGAAATCTTCAACCCCTAAGGCCAGCAACTTGCAAAACAAACTACAACTATCCACAGTCCAAATTTAATGTTCGTTTACAAGACAACAACTTCTCAACCAAGAGACACTTGGTTCCCATATCATCATGGTTGAACTCAAACAGACTCTTATTCGGCATAATATCTCCTTCACCCACAATTTCTTGAATAAAGTGGAACCTAACATCAATGTGCTTTGTCCTATTATGGAATACATGATTTTTGCAAAGTTGAATAGCAGACTGACTATCATAGAAAATAGTAATGCCATGCTTAAGAAAATCAATATCATTAATAAGTCGTTTAAGCCAAATAGCTTCCTTAAAAGCTTTTGTAGCAGCAACACACTCAGACTCAGTAATAGAAATTGCAATAATAGGTTGCAGTTGAGACTTCCAAGTTCCAACTAATGTATAAGATCGATCTACACAAAGTAAAAACATAAGAAGTGGTTGACTTCCTATTATTGTTATCATTAACATAGTTAGAATCCAATAGCCAATTAACACAGTACCATCGGGACACTTAGCAAAGATCAAAACATGTTTCACAGTAGCTTTAAAGTATCTCCACAATCATTTTAGAGCATTCCAATGGGGGCAAGCCAGGATTAGACATGTAACAACTTACGCAACTAACAACATAAGCAATGTCAGGTCTAGTACTAACCATAAGGTACATGAAATATCCTATTGCACTGGAATAGGGTACATATTTCATCTTATCAATTTCAAAATTAGTTTTGAGAGACTTGGTCCTCACTTAGCACAAAATGAGAAGCCAAAGGAACATTAACTGGAGCAACAAATTGCATATTAAATTACTCAAAAACATTTTCCACATAAGAAACTTGGTTTAAAACAAGAGTAGATTTGCTCTTATCCCTAATAATGCTGATGCATAGGGTCCACTTTGCATCCCCTAGGTCTTTCATGGAAAAATTCTCACGGAGACACTTTTGCACATGAACAATGGAATCAATGTTGGGACTAATGATTAACATGTCATCCACATATAGTAATAAGAACACATGCATAGAGGGAGTATTTTTCTAGTACAAACAATGATCACAAGCAAATTTAGCAAATTTCATAGATTATTGCATGCATTGATCAAACTGAATATTTCATGGCCTAGGTGACTGCATCAGACCATACAAGGCTTTCCTTAGCAAACACACATAATCACTTTTCTTGGGATCCACAAACCCTTCAAGTTGTGTCATATAAATCTTTTTATCAAAATCACTAAGCAAGAAAGTAGTGGTCACATCCATCTGTTTTATTTTACAATTCAATTAAAGTGAGCAACAAGAGCACTCATAACTCTAACAGTAGTAAACTTAACCAAAAGAGAAAATATCTCAACATAATCTATCTCCTCTTTTTGAGTAAAACCTTTGACAACTAACCTAGTCTTAAACCCAACATTGTTGGATTCTTCCTCGACCTTAAACAACCACATACACTACAACAGAACGATTGGGTGATCTAGGAACAAAGGTCTTGGTTTGATTAACTCTCAAGGAATTCATCTCATTTTTCATAGCACTCAGCCACTTTTGAAACTCTTTGGAACTCAAGGCTTCACTATTTGTTTTAATTTTTTCTTTGCTAAAAACATTGAGACAATTAGATTTATCTTTAGTCTACGAATCAAAGAAGCCTAAGTTTATGTGTACACAAGGTGTATGTTATTGAATTGTGTAGACCAAGCAAGTTTGGTGTAGGTACATTGTGACTCTACTAGGGGTGAGATAATTGAACAAATTACCTCCAACACGAATACTGGTAGATATATTTATAGAAGAGTTCAAAAATTACCAAAACTTTAATATCACGTAATCAGTGTAGTTTCATGGACTGGATATCTCTTTTCTTAATATGAGGCAACATGTGTTTAAACTTCATAGACCTAATCAGACTGACAGACATAAAATGAGTTTGCAAACGATTCCAAATACCAGTAGAGTGACTAACATCATGAACATCATCAAACACATCATGGGATAACCCAAATCTTATAGTTTGATCTATTTTCCACTAGTAATAATATTCAGTATTAGTAGTATTCCCATCAGAATGTCAATTGTATTCATGGAGGGTACCCGAGTAGACCCATCTACTAACCATGCCTAAAAATATTGAGAGACCATAAGAAACTAAACTGAAATACCTTCAGTTTGATAAATTATGACTCTCGCAACTCATATGAGTAAAAAATTATGACTCTGAAAATCAACACTATCTAAACTTTAAATGAGTAAACTTGATACGAAATATTGATTTTATTCTGAAATTTTAAAAATAGTGTTTAATTCACTCATTACTTATGTGAAATTTATAATATATATGACACACTAGTATATATTAAATATATAACTATTTTTGTCTCAATTAAATTTCCATTTTTTCTACGCTACCTAGAAACTATCAATTTTTAAGCTCCAGATGAAACATACAATTAAGACATGGGCTCATGCATGACCTGAATGATATGGGCGGAAAGTCACAATCCAAACTTATTTTCTTACCATTGACTCCACTAAAGTTTTTTTTCCCGTGACTCCACCAAAGTTAGATGGACCATTTTTAGATAACTCCTCTCCCAGATAACTACTCTCTATTCTAAATAATAAATAGGTGAAAATCAACGAGATCACCTTCTTGGCAATTTATTTGCATGTAAATCAATAGTATATCACTATATCCAGCCATCTCTTTAAAATTGTTTAGAGTAAATATAATGTATCTTAAGCCCCACTCATTAGAAAATCTACCTTCTAAAATTTGAATTGAGTCCTGAAATTATGTGTAGCAATAAATACTTTGTATATCTCATATGAGAATGTATACAAAAATATACTACCCTATTCTTTACTAATTAACGGTCTCAAACAGTTTAAGATATTTGACTATGTGTAGTGTAAAGTTCATTTTGTCATATTAACAAGTAAACTACGGAGTATTGTTTATATAATCAAAGCTTATATATTTAGAAAATAAAATAAAAGTTTATCAGATGAAAAAAATTAAATTCAAATTTAACAATTATTGGGAACATTGCACTAGAAATTAAAAAGATGTACGAGTAATTGACTTCTGAATTTTCACATGATTAATTTTAAAAACGGTATATTCATACTCTAAAAAGTCATGTCTCAGACTTTATGTTTCCCGTAAACTCATACTCTAATTTGCCATATTTTCGGTATACATACGTGAAAGTCCCACTTATCTGTTTTTTTACCCGGGGTCGAGGGATGGAGGAGACTGGGTAAATAGGATTTCTACCGCTTCCCTCCATGAAGTTTCGAAGCCGAGACTTCAATTCTATAGGTGAGTAAGTCGGCAAACAGTTGAATTGAACTGCTTCCCACTTATCTGCCATTTCCTTCTCAATATATATAATCTGCACTTCCAAAACTGCACACACAGAAACAAGTAATATAGGGAATAATGGACTCTTTCATTTCTTTCTGTTCTCTCTATCTTATTTAACTTTGCTATTTTCTCAGCACTGGGAGAACCAAAGGCAGCCTATTTCCCAGGAAGCTACCAAGCTTCAGTAGTGAAGAACCAAGCCCAGCCTTCTGACCCAAAGTTTCAATATGAAGTCAAGTACTTCCCCCAAACTCTTGACCACTTCACTTTTGTACCCAGAGGCTACAAAATCTTCTACCAGAAGTACCTCATCAACAAGGACTATTGGCATAAGGGAGAACCAATCTTTGTGTACACTGGCAATGAAGGAGATATTAATTGGTTTGCTGCAAATACTGGCTTCTTGCTTGATATTGCTCCAAAATGTCATGCTCTTTTAGTCTTTATTGAAGTATGATATGTTTCTAAAACTCAATATCATAGGAGTCAGAGTAACTGTATAGATTTCTTTATTTAAAAAAATGTTTTCTTTTGAATCTTTGAGAATATTTAAGTTCATAAATACAATAAAACATGACACATAAAAAGTCCTCTATTAGTTGTTGCACAATATTTTTTTAAAAGGTCAGAACTTAACCTTTGGAATGAAAGGGGTTATAGTTTGTGGGTGTTCCAATCAGTCTCTTATTAAAGTGATAAGTACTGCAAAAGTACCTTCTGGTGAAACTGTGAAAGTAATGCTTCTTATAATATGCAGCATATATATTATGGAGAATCACTGCCATTTGGGAAAAACTCATACAAGTCAGCAAAGACACTATGGTACTTGAACTCACAGCAGACCTTGGCTGATTATGCAATTCTTATAATGAGTTTGAACTTTGAAGCAAAATCTGTCTTCAGAAGCTTCTCCTGTTGTGTTGTTTGGTGGCAGTAAGCACAATAATCCATTCCTAATTAGAAAAATGTTTTGTTTACACTTTTTTTGTGTACACCTTTGGCAGACAGAGTTTTCTGTATACAGAAAACTCTGTAGGGCACTACGAGTATGATACACCTAATTAATGTCCCTATTCCCACACGCCTACTTAAAAGAAACAATTGTTTTTAGGAAAATATTTCACTTTTGGCCTTACGAGTATCACATCAATCTTATTTAGGTTAGGTTCCATACATGTCTTTGACTTTGCTCACTTTTGGCACATCGCTATTGTTTCTTGCCCATTATGGTCATTCCGATCAAATTTCTGGCATCTCTCAAGTGATTTTAAAGATGCAAATTATTGTACAAGACCTGAATCCATTATTCAGTTTGATTAGACTTTTAGGAATAGAGAGATTTTTTATTTTCTCTAATGTGATTCCGTTTTGCGGAGACATGTTAGGCCTTTCCTGTATGGGCGATATACAAGTAACATAAAAATAAAGACATTTTAATTTACTATTGAACATGGACTATGTAGTGCAAGTATATTCTAACAATCTAATGTGTTAAATGAGATATGTATTCATCTCAGTGTTAGCAGCTTGGTTCAGACTCAAATATCCCCATGTAGCCATAGGTGCATTAGCGTCTTCAGCGCCAATATTGCAGTTTGATAACATCACTCCATGGTCAAGCTTCTATGATGCAATTTCTCAGGATTTCAAGGTTTGCCTAGAAACATAAATTTATAAAATAATGACTCTATATGTATCCCACTTTTATTTATACATAAAATCTAATAGGGGGAAAGGCATAGTTCAACTGTGACAGTCATTATCTTGTTCATCGTCATTAGTATGGTGCTTTCATTTCAATTGAATTCATGGGAAAACAACTCCAGGAAAAGATGTTATCTCACATATAGATCTTACTGTATATATATAGATCTTAGCTCACATATAAGATGTTGCGACTGCTCATCCTATTACGTGATCTTTTAAGATGAAACCCGAAATGCTTATAATACAATGTAGTCACACCAAGCTAGTGTGACCAAGCTTTCGTAGCTCAAAGGTATCACCGAATATGGGAATCGCTCACCTTTCTAGACTACATAACACTCAATACAACAAAGTAAAGTTTTCATACATGAACATTTAATTATCTATTTGTGTGTTGTTTGGATGATATAATTTTTTAATAGGATGCAAGCTTGAATTGTTACAAAGTGATAAAGGAATGTTGGTCAGAGTTAGCCGGTCTTTCAACAGCTCAGGCCACAAAGATTTTCAAACCTTGCAAGTAACTTTCATGAATGAGAAAGGATATCATATGCTTAAACACTTAACTACTAGAACTACACATAGATATGATAAAATCAAACACTTGGCTTTTACACAATAAAAAAGTTTACTTTTCAAATTTCGGTCAAATGAATACTCATCCTTCGAGAATTTCATAAATAAACTGAAACACTTGTTGAAAAACAGGAGTCTCGAATATGTGACTTCAGCTGAGGATTGGCTTACAACAGCATTTGTGTATACAGCTATGGTGAACTACCCAACTGAGGCCAATTTTATCATGCCATTGCCTGCATACCCAGTGGAAAGGTTCGTATATTATTCTTAAATATATGATCATATGCTCATATGTGTTGGCAAAAAAACTTCATCAGAAGCTGCTTTTGAGTTTGATTTTTTTTGTAGATGTGCAAGATTATAGATGGATTTCCAACCGGGGGTGCAAAGCTTGCTAAGGCATTTACTGCTGCTAGTTTATACTACAATTACACTGGAACAAAAGAATGTTTCCAAATAGAAGATGAATCTGATGTCCATGGTCTCAGCGGTTGGGGCTGGCAGGTTCTTATTTACATTAGTCAATTTTTTTAAACATAATATTTGACCAAATTAGAATGTGATCCAACGAGATAATGAGAGTTAATCTAGTGTATTAGGATTGAGTACTTTGAATTGATCATCGAAACATAAATATGCACCATCATGACCTAGAATATCAGTGGTATTTTTGTAAATAAAATAAACTTTTACGTTACCGCGAGCTGAGTATTATCCAAAGTGGAAATGTGTACCATAGTGAATAAGAATGTGCATGATTTTTCATAATCACTTCCAACGATAACAATCATTCTCACTTGAATCGGACCCTATAAATACGTTAAAGTTTGTCAATTAACAATTCAACTTGGTTTTTAGTTTGTTTGATATGTGTTTTTAGGCCTAGTTTAATAACTATTTTAAAAAATCTCGTAGTTTACACACACTTCCTTCCAACTAGGGGCAGAGGTAGAGGGGCCAATCAGGCCTCGGCTCACCCCGAATTTGAAAATTCTTTGTATTTTAGTGTAAAAATTTATATGTAATACTTTATCTAAAAAATTCTTTGTACCGACTCATTCAAATTTTTGATCCTGGCTATGTCGATGCTTCAAATGATGTGTCGTGTACAATGATATATGTTATGGTTCAGGCCTGTACAGAAATGGTTATGCCAATGATGACGTCAAATGAGAGCATGTTTCCTCCGTCCTCTTATAACTATACGGACACTGGACAATACTGTGAGATGGAGTATGGCGTGAAGCCCCGACCGCATTGGATCGTCACTGAATTTGGGGGCAATGTGAGCTATCTTTTCCTTGTCTATTGTATCTGTGTTCCCCCCTTTTTTTCATGTGTACTTAATTATTAGTTCGATCAAAGTTGCCTAGTTTAATGTCTTTGTGGCTATGATGTCATATCTAGATAGCTAATTTCAGTCCTAGACCATACCAAACTAGGTTTAAACATATCATGTCAAACTTCGATAGTTGTAAAATATACATAGAACAAAAATCTACCAAATAAGATGAATCAGATTTAAACAGATCAGACCAGATCAAACCAAAAAAGTAGAGTCCAATTAAGGAACATCCTAAAAGGTCAGGATCTTGTATGCGTGTATGTATTTTCATTCTTGACCGGTATTGGATAGCTTAACCATGGCTTGTTTATTGGTTTGTTTGTTGCAGAGGATTGAGGATGTGCTAAAGAGATTTGGGAGCAATATCATTTTCTCCAATGGAATGCAAGATCCATGGAATAGAGGAAGGTGAGTCAAATTGATTGGTATTATCAATCTCTAATAATGTGTGAAGTTAATTTATGATCGAGGAGCTTTTATGTCTACTAATGTTAATAGGTCAAGTAGTTGGTACATTATTGTAATTCTCTCATTTATGCCAATCTACTTCAAAATGAGTGTGTCAAGGACATTTTTTTTTAAACCAAACAACATATCATTAACAATCAAACTGCAACAAGTTTACAATACAATCCGGTGGGGTTCCCACCCATAAGCAATCAGACTCCAAAACGGCCCGCCGTGCTAGGACATTAAAAATGAACATTATAGACAAATACGACGTAACACCTACATACATGTTCATTATGTGATGATCATATGCCTAATTGTTAATTGCTAATTTTCATTTAATAAGTGGCATATAAGAATGTCTAATGATAATGCATCTTGTAAATGTCTTATTCCCTAGAGTTACTCCTGTTGAATATATGACTTCCACATGTTTTGTTTGCAGACTTACAAACATATACTCCGTATAAATTGTCAATCACATACATGTTACCATTTAGGACAAATATGTAACACACCATTATGTCTTCAAATCTCTAAGATGTTATTATCACACACCTTTATTAGTCTAACTTGTTTGAATTTACATATTCATTTTTTACTTGAATATTTGTTTGATGTTTTTGGAGACAAAATACCAAAAGTACTTTGTATAAATAATAATCCCATGGCAATTTTTTCAGTTTAATATATAGTCCGGAGGAGACAAAATAAAGAAATACTCGTATTAATAATCTAGGAACTTATTTAAGATTTTAAGTACGAATTCTTTCTAAGGGAATAAAAAAGGTGGTTTTTATTATAATACAAAATTAATTGTTTATATGATGAATACAATGTTGGGTAAATCCATCACGAATAATGATAGCTAAAAGGAAAGATAGTTTGGATACAATCTAGTGTAAGGGTAGAGTGGTAGACGAACTGCTTTTGGAGTGGCCAATTGCAGTTCCTCCAATGTATGAAATTGAATCGCTAATAGAATACGACTATTCATGCTGTCCGGTCAGTGTTGGGGGGCCCTCAGGGATGGGGTGTCATCCTTTTTTTTGCTAATAGAATACGACTCCAGACCGGGTACAATCAAGTGATTCAACGATTCTGGTCGGGTAATTTTCCTATCCAAGCTACATTGTTTTTAAAAAATCAACAAGTTTGGTCTTATTTTATAGGAATAGGAGTCATATATCTGGTAAAAAAAGGAGTCATATTAGAAATAACTGATTCTGGTGCATAATAGTTGGGTGGTTAAGTTCCCGGCTAAAAACCGCCGCCTCGATCGAACCATAACTAGAAGTCAGAGATTTTGTGCCGGCTCTTCATACCCCAAGCATAAGAATTGTATTTTGTCAACTTCCCTTTCTTGTTTGTCCAAATAACTCTATCACTTTCGTTTTTAAAGTCATTAACGTGTGGTTCTACTCAATTCTTTCTTCTGTGTACAAATCTCAATCAAACAATTTTTATTTTTCTTATTTTACACCTAACTCTAACTTCATAATGTCCAATGAGACAAACTTTTCTTATTTTACTTGTATCTATGATAGATGTAACAATTTTTTGCCTTTATGTGATAGTGTTCTGAAAAATATATATATCGGATAGCGTAGTGGCTGGAGAAAGGTATACCAATAGTATTGCTCTATTGATTAATTCACTACAAATGTTTTTAATCATAATTAGTTTTTATTAGCTAACTAGTTTTCTGCATGCGCGTTGCGCAATTGAATAAAATATCCAACGACTTTTTCTAAAAAATATGTACGTTAGATGTTGATTTGATATGATTACTTTTAGTATTTAACACATCAACATTTATATCAACTTAAAAATAGAGTACTTAATATTCCTCATCATGAAGAGGACCCAAAAATAAAATAAAATAAAATAAATGCAAATGCACATACAGGCCAGCCCCTACCTATTTTTCTAATTTTAAAAGAAAAAGTATCATTAGCACTCTGATAACTATCCAGTGCATATCTAAATATTGTTGGCTCACATTCGATCTAATATAAGATCTTCACATGGTAATATACGAGATACGAATGAGAAGTACAATAAAAATAATACGTACTTAGAGCAACTCCTAACTAAAAATTTAATCATTTAATTCATCAAAAATTAATGTCAAAATATTAAATAAGTGATCATATTGCCAACTGTCATTTATTTGATCGTTTGATATAAGTTTGTGATGTTTTAAATGATTGATTGTTTTTATGTCTAAAGTGGTTTTATATTATTATTTTTGTTTATTGAAATACTTGATATTATTAGAAATTATTTTCAAATTATGTATTATTATTGATTCATTCAAGATAGTTGATATCGGAAAAGCACTCGTGCTTAAGAACAAAATTGGGGCATAGAAATGAGAAGCGGTCATTTTTTAACAAAACATTATAAGGTCAAGATAAACTTTTTACTCTTTTCTTGCATAGTTGTAGGAAGAGTCCATCTCCTTTCTTTTCTTTTCACCCTTTTTCCTTCTCGCTTTACCTCTAGAACATATTACTCACAAAACTTGTAGCTTAAGACTTGAAAAGTCCTTTAGGTAACAATGAAATTGATTGAATCGACTGATCTTGTTAAATTTTATCAAATTCTGATCAAATTGTCTAAATGTGCCGAATTAAAAAAGCATATATTTTACGAAAAACAACTACAATAGACTTTTTCTTCAAATTCAGCAGAAAAGTAACACCAATCTTACTTTTTTTAATAGCAAATTTAGCGTTTGAAATAAAAAACTGCATGTTTCATAAAAAATGTTATCGGGGTGTTTGATTAGTGTGATAAGTCAAAATAGAGACTAAGAAGCAAGCTCAAAATATTTACATTACTAATATAAAATAAACTTGTAACAGTTTTAGTTATAATTGTTTAATACTCTCTCCGTCCAGTTAAGATAGTTTCATCTTTTCTTTCTTGTCCTCATACTAAGATTATATTTGTAGTGTTTGCTTGGTTTATAGTCATTCTTATTTTATTTTTATTTTATCAATTTAATATCCATCACTTAAATTCACTTTTTAGAAATCGCGGCACTTCCTCTTGTACTACAATGATAGGTAGTAGCAAATGAGGTAAATTTCCCTAATTAGGTCACATATCTTGCTCAAAATTATTTAAGAGCCCATTTGGTAAATCGCTTTACAGCTTATCAGCCTTATCAGTTAATATTTTTACCAAACACGTAACTTTTGATTTCCGTCACTGAATTGTGCAATAATCAAAATAAGGAAGTTGAAATAATTTTTCTGACTAAATTGGTTAAAATTAATGTAGATGATAATTTTAGTCATTTTTATATAATATTTTCTTTAATTTATTAATAAGTTAAATATAATCTTTTTTATATATATTTGAACAATTTAGCCACTTTAGCAAGCATTTATTCAATTTCAAAATTTAAGATTATATCAGAGTTACTAAATGGACTATGAATTAATAAACAAACTGTGTTGGCTATTCTACGATTTCTATATCTTGTTTGAAAAAGAAAGGAATGACATCCAAAGTTCTATACTCATAAATCCAATAATAATATGATTTCAGCTTGTGACAACGTTCCGTAGTATATTTGTTAGGCAAAAAAAACTAAAGCAAGATTAGAGTAAGGAAAAGAAAGAAGCATGGGACGTCAGTTGAGTTGTAGTAAAACATTTGACGGGAAACGTTAGTATTGAAAGCTTGTACATAAGTTAACAAACGGTGTGTAAGGTTGATTAGGTATTAAAAATGCTTATGATTACCACCAATACATTTTTTATACCTAAAATACCCTATCCTTCATTCACTATTATAATATTTTAGATAATTGGTCATGGTATAGGAGCACATTATGCTGATTTTAGACAGGCTACTAGCCTACTAAGGATGACCCGGCCTCGCTCATCAAACAAAGAGAGAAAGAGATTGAAATTCTTCAGAAATGGATTGAGGAGTATTACATGGATATCAAATTCAACCATTAAATAAAACATTGAATACGGACAAACAATAAGAATAACATGATTTTATTTTTACATTTGATAATAGTATGAACGTGTTAGAGTGTGTCCTCTTGAGTTCCTTAGTGGGGATTGTAAGTTGTTATACACTTATACATGCATAGTGAATCAAAACTAATGAGATTGCAAAATTGAGTATTCTAAGAGCCCATTTGGTAGCACAAAAATAGGCTGATTTGGTTGATTCTGCTGAAATTTATGAAGTTCTGGCCGAAGTGGCTGCATTGGCTGATTCTGCTGATTTAAGAAAAAAATATTTTTAAAATATATTTTATTAATAAAACAAAGAAAAAATTATATGTAAAAATAGCTAAAATGATCATCTACAGTAACTTCAGTCAATACAACCAGAAAAGTAACTCCAATCTTACTTTTTCTGCTTATCACATAATTCAGCGCGTGAAAGCAAAAGTTACGTATTTGATGAAAAAGTTGGCTGATAAGCCGAAAAACAATGTTGCGAAACGGCCTCTAGGTAAGCCTATGAACACTGGTTTGTCAATTGTGTTGTTTTTAATGGAGTAACCAATATTTTATTTCGTATGAGGTACAGTTCATTCCAAGGTTTATTTCATATATAATCTTGAACATTTTCTCATGTTAATATAAGTTATATCCTTTTTAAAAGAAGAATAAGCCATTCTCAACTCCACAACGTAAATACGAAGTATTACTACGTATCCGTTAGGCAACACATAGTTCAGTCTTACGTTTGGAGCACACAATAAATTGTGTTTGATTTACTAATCAACAAATGGAGCTTTTATTCTAAAAAAAGGGAGCTTTTGGTTGTCTTCATTATCAATGTTGCATAGACTTCTTAATGCATTCTTTTCCATTGTAATAATTAATGATTTTTTTGTATAACATCAGCTCTCCTCCAAATTACTGTAGTTTAACTTTTAATGTTATATTTTGGCATTGCCTAGCTTTAATATGACAATATTATTGTCATAATTGGTGGTATTTTCAAATATGACAGTAATTATTCATTTTTAGGAAATCAAAATACAATAATGCTCCTACTTTTGAATTCTATATGAGTTTACTCATATTCCGGATAATTCCTTAAAAATGTATTCATAATCAATGTACTCACGAGTGATTTCATTTCATAATTTACGATGAAATGCAACTCATATTACTATCAACAGTATTCATTAACTTATTAGTTCTTCCTCCACTTTTGTTTGAAATAAGAATTTTCAACCTCTCAGAATTAGTTACGTACCCTTTGCATAGCCACATAAAATTGTACATGGTTTAAAACCGTTTTTCCGATAACAAACTCATATGCCACAGGCCCACAAGCCCACAATGACTGTCATTGACTTTTAATTATAGTTATAGCATATGAAATAAATTTCTCGTACAAAAAATAACTTCATTTCTATAAAGAACTTTATCTTAATAAATTATTCAATAATTTTTAAAATCTATTATAAAAAAATAAATAAAAGACTACATGCATAAATGGTTGATAAATTGATAAAATTAGAAAGCAACAAATATTCAAAAAAAAAAAAAAATAGAATGTCAGTGTGTCACCAAAGAACATTCATCTTAGTGACTTTGAACTCAAAACTTCTGCGGGAGAATCTCAAGAGTGAGAAAGTTGTTCACTTAGACCAATCCGAATATAATAATATCCTTACATGCAATTAGCATAATTTTTTAATTAATTGAAAATTTTATTATTATTATTATTCCGAACCCGTTAATGTTTTATAGGCCAGCCTAGATATGAAAGTACTTCATACTTGAAATAAGGAATAATTTTGTGTTCAATCCTATTTATTTAAGGGATTTTTATAAAAATATTAATAAAATAAAACTTATTTACACAAATATGACTATTAATTACTACAATGTAGTTTCATAGTAATTTAAGTTTAAAAATTGAACATAAGTTACTTTGATTTCATTACTACTCTAGTCACTAATCACAATTTTGTAAACATTCTTCATTTTAGTCATAAATATGCAATTTTTCCTTTAATTAACTATGTTCTCATCATTACAAATTGTTTCCTTAAAGAACAAAAGTTTCAATGAAAAATTATGTAGGAAGAAGTAGTTTTTATTGTCCAATCCTATTTTTTATTTAACTATGTTATTTATACTATAATTTTCTTCCTTAAGCTTCAAGGAAGAAATTGTTAATATTCAAGGAAGAAGATCAAAGAGAATAACTCACAACTTACAAATTCATTAAGCTTCAAAGTAGCAAAATCAAGATGGAAGAGTTTAGCTCCTCATTTGGAGACTAAACATGATAATAAATATAAAGAAAACACTAATCTAAACTGAGCTAAAGACTATATGTGAATTGGTGGTTTTAATGTGAAGGAAAAGGGATGTATTTATAGAAAAATGGAGGTGGCAGGGTTCTGTACTCGATCCAGTATTGGGGATACTGGACCGAGTATTGGAGGTAGTTTCCAGGAAATTGCGAAATATAGGCATACTAGGTCGAGTATTGTCAATACTCGACCGAGTATGAGACAAGATTTTCATCAAAAATATTCAGCCACGTTCTTTTGCTCCCAGATTTGATTTTGACCAGCGTATCTGGTCAATACTCGACCGAGTATTGGCAATACTCGACCGAGTATTGAACAAACTTCAAGATCTCCATTTGATCTTCTCCCTTTTGCACATTCTTTGGTCTTTAGGATCTATCCTTTGATTCTTGGGATGATTTTGACCTGTCCTAAGCTCAGAATAGTCCTAATCTAAATAAATTACAAATAATTTCACAAACTAAAGTATTACACCAAAAGTGTGTAATTTCCACAACTAGAACTAATAAAACTAGTTAAAAATACGAACATACATAATAGGAAATTCACACCATCAGTAACCAAGGGTTATGGCCTATAATATAATATCACTCTATTTGAAGGTCTTAGAAATTGAAACACTGATTATACTTAGTATAGTTGTCATTGTACTTGTCAAATGCTTCCAAGTACTGATCTCCCCTTCACGGGGGAGGCCACCTCACAGTTTCAGGTAGAACTTGAAGGTCGCTACCCCTCGCCCGTTGCTTCGGGAGAATCAAGGAGAGAAGACGTGGTTCGTGTTTCTTCCGTTTCTGTTTTAAAAACATTTATATTAATGCTCATGGAGATTATTTTCTGAATAATTATTTGGGGGCTTGTATGCCTATGTTTGCCAAGTGTGGCTTAAACACTTGTGATATCGTTTCCGATGCTTAAATGAATATTTTACATTATGTTTGTTTATGGATGTACTATGTGTGAATGATATTCAAAACGCCTAGTATAGTACGGATGAGTTGGACTGCGGTTTGTGAGAATAATACCAGGCTTAACCATAACGGTAGCCCTGCCAGATATATTTATAATAGAAAGAGTTCAATATTACAATATGAGTCCCACAATAATAAATAATAATAATTCGACTCTATTACACCCCCTCAAGCTGTGCAGGGGAAACAATGCGCAGATTGTCACGAAGAAGAGTGAAACGTTGTGGCGACAAACACTTTGTAAAAATATCTGCCAACTGAGCCTGTGTAGGAACATACTTAACCCGAAGATCACCATGAGCAACTCGTTCACGAACAAAATGGTAGTCAATATTAATATGCTTACTCCTGGCATGCTGGATGGGATTAACAGACAGATATGAAGCAGATACATTATCACAGTACAAAGTAGTCGGAATGTGAACAGGAAATCCCAATTCAAACAACACGAATCGTATGTGAAGAGTATCCTGAACTGTGTAAGT